>JAOPTO010002156.1:0-474170 GCA_033822845.1 Tetrapedia diversipes
CGTACGGCTTTCAATTCGATTTCCTGGTTTCCGATAAGTTTACCCTAATGGTCGATAGTTCTAGTGTTAAATATATGCTCTATGGATATCTAAAAAAAAAAACATTTTTTTTAATACTATTTTTTTATCGTGTTTGTTTGATACCTGCTCTTCAGTACGAGTCTATGAAAAACGCACTCTTACGTGACCCGTGCTCCAATGACAGACTGAAAAAAACGTAAAAGTACGTTGGAGTAACTCATTTGTATACGGATACACCGTAAACGTGAACCAAACAATATTCCGCAGAAAGAATATTAAATTTGCGCGATAAACGGTGACAATCAATTAGTGAAATATAAATGAACGTGTTCTTTACAATATTAGCGTTCTCTTTCAACTTCCTTCGTCAAATTCTCCTCACGATAAGAAGTCGCAATTATTGCAAACCTATGTTCTGGTATCTACTAAGCATTTATGCGTTGCACTACAATCTCTGTAAGCACTTCCGCTTTTTCCGTTTCACTTGCAACCACCGCAGCACCGTTACAGCGAGACGGTACCATCGCGAGACAGATCCTCGGAAGAGGCGAGCAAAAAATTCGCGCGAGCGATGCGAGGGCTCGGATTCCACGAGATCCAAGGCGTCTCTCCGTGATTGTTAACGTACGCGAAACGAGCCTCGGCCCCGTCGTAACTGATACCGGAATCCTCTTAGCCGGAATTCCCTCCCCTACCACCGACGCCGCCTTTCTTTATCTACGCTGTTACAATAATCCTCGAACCCCGAACGGAAGCCGCCCCGGGAGAGGTTTGAACGTTAAAATAATTCGCCTCCTTAACAGGCGAGAATTTCGAAGCGTTTCAACGTTACCACATTCGCCGTTACTTTTTTAACGCTAGAACCACCAACGGGGTCGAAATGACCCAGCTTGTAATTTTTCATAGAAACGTGGCACACCTACCGTGATGTCTATACGTTTGAAAATTTACCATGATTTTTATTATGATCGCTAAAATTTGTTTCCCTTATATTAGGCATCTTTTTCGTACGGGTTTTAATTCGATTTCTTGGTCTCCAATAAGCATAATCCTAATCGTCGGTAGTTCTAGTATTAAGGTAGAGCCGGATAATACGCTTCAATCGATAAAACGACTTTTGGTTACGTACAGTATTCGATAAAAGTTTGGAAAGACTGAGATTATAATAAATATCGTTCTGTTATTCATCCATTACACACTTTTATTATTATATAATATTCTCATAACTTTCTTCGTATGAATGTACAACGCAAATAGAAATTTTACGTCGATTATCCACGAGTGTATTAATAAAATGTAGAACAGAGTGTACAATGTTCTCTCAGCGGGGGACAGTTTCATAAAATTTTTATCGCGTTCCTTGCATCTTTTCTCGTTCCTCGTGATCGCAGAGTTGCGTATTCTTTTTTTTTTTTCTTCTTTTATACTCCTTCGCGACGAATTCCGCTGTGACAGCGCGCGTATTTCACGTCTTATCGGAAGAGAATTTCTGACCAGACGGCGGGCGTCGAGAGAAATACAGAAATAGAAAGGGAATCCGGATGGGAGGGGATGTTTTTAATACGTCGGAATTTTAATTTGATCAATTCCGTTCCGTGACGATGTCGTTTCGCACAATTTAGAAGTTAACGGGTAATTACGTGAATCGCGATTATTTTTGTTACAGTTATAATGAAACGACAAGACGATCGTTGACTTTGAAGAAAATTTGATTCAGAAAAATAAGGTTGGTAGTTCAAAATGACGTTGCTCGTAGTTCGACGCAATACTATTAATTTCAATCGAAGTGAACATGAAATTCAAATATATAGAGGGCGTCATAAATTTTTGAATAAAATGACAATTTTTAATTGAAATTTCATGACAATTTTATGACTGAAAGCTACCTAAACAAAAATTGTTACAAATGGAATCAAATCTAATTTTGATATTGTTTTCGTATTGATCCTTGTATGACGTGATACTGCGTTATTTTAATCAGCAAAAGTGTAGGTTTAGGAGAATTTCATCTCTAAGTGATACAGTTGCAACGAGATAAAATAACGATGCCGTACTATTGTCATTCGGCTAAAAGTTCTTTTTAAACGCGGTTCGTAAGTTCTTTAAACCCTTTTTTGTTTTCAAAGTAGCATGCAGTTCCGTTTCACTCGTCGGTTCGTCTGAAACTTCCCTTTTACCACGTACTATCCACGCTTAAGAACACTCATCCCCACACGTACACACTTGTACCTACCATTCAACAACTCTGACGCGCGCACGCGTTTCGTCGAATCCTTACTTTCTAAACAACACAATCGCGTTTCACGTTCGAAAAACTCTTTCGCTGCTTTATTAAGAACGATTCTTATCGCCACATAGTACCATTTTAACGACAAACGGAGCTAAACATTTACTCGACCACCCTAACGTAAACAATTTATGGAATTGAAAATTTCCGTAATCGTATCTTGCACTTTAGCAAATAAATATGAAAGCCAATTTAAAACTGTATTGATATTCTGAATTATTAACCCCGTGACATACAATGACGAGTTTGACTCGTCATTCATTTTACGGGCCACTGTAGACTTTGACGAGTCAGACTCGTCAAGCGCTTTTTTCGGCGGACGCCGTGCAGTATACAATTAGATTACATAGTTGCTTCACTCGTGCGTCGATTATTATTTTTTAATATTATTTAGATGTTCTTTATTAACATCAACCTGAATGAAAAATCCAAATTTCAAAATAAAATATACTCTTTCTCAGCCTTCACGTAACCGTTCAGTTGAGCGAAATTGAATGGTATTTTTCGGTCTCATCAAGTTCCATTTAATTCGTATGTCAAGGGGTTAATTCATTAATATTTGTTTTATTATAATTCAAAAAGGATTTCGAAAGAATTTACAGAATTCAAATACAAACATTTTTATTTAACGAATTTAAACATCTAATTGAAAATCTGAAGGGAAGGAAATATTTACTTATCTTGCTTATTTTAAATGCAAAGAAAGCATTTGGGACATTTTTTTTTTTACACCATAAGAAAACGCAAGTTTTATGGATCGCTGATCAAAGTCCAAATTTTGTTCGATAAATTTTTCACTCTTTTCTGGCCCACCTAAAGCGATCGCAGATCATTTACGTGCCAGGATGGCAAGAAAACGCGCCGGTCTCGTTAAAGTCGGCGTCGTGATTTCAAATGCGCACACGTTTCCTTTCTGTTCTTTTTCTAAGCTGGTTCTTGTTAATTGGAATTCATACGAGTGCCGATTACGAAGTCGAAACCCGAGATTTCTGGTTTACGCGGGTTGATCGATGGTTTCGCGCTTTCAACGCGCGTGGATGACGATCTGTTTTCCATCGTGAAATCGCTTCTGACAGGGTCAATGTGATGGAATTATAATGTCGAATTTATACGGCTATGAATAGGAAATGTGGGAATCCATCTGATGAGTATCTCGGTTGACGGTTTGGAAATTGAAATTATTTTATCAGAAGATTGAATTTAACAGAGGGGTTCGACTTGAAATCTTCTTTATGCTAAGGGTTTCGTTTAAAAAAACATAAATATGCGCCACATAATTTACGAACGTCCTTTAATCAAAGGAATGAAGGTTTCAAATTTCGAGGCTTGTGATGTTGAATGTTTGACACTAATTAAAAATTGAAATTACGTGGCTCATCTGTTTTGCATAAACGCGAGCGATTTATCTGCCCCTCCCTTCCGTTTCCCCAACGAGGTCGCCAGATCGGCCAAATCAGCCGAAAATAAGGAATACCGTCCGGATCGCTTCATAATTCATATCATCGATCTATCCATGTTTAATCCCCTCTGATATTCTCAGCGGCTAAATATATCGTATTAGAATAAACTATTTATTATTTTTATATTATAGAAATATTGAAATGTTATACACAATGTATAATTTATAGCTGGTAATCCTCAATCTTACAGACAGAAATTAATATTCAATTTAAAGTTAAAATTAAAATTAAATTTCATTACATAGATTGTAAATTATAATCCTCAATCTTACAGACAGAAATTAATATTCAATTTAAAGTTAAAATTAAAATTAAATTTCATTACATAGATTGTAAATTATAATCCTCAATCTTACAGACAGAAATTAATATTCAATTTAAAGTTAAAATTAAAATTAAATTTCATTACATAGATTGTAAATTATAATTTATACCAACCAATAAAATTGATAAAGCGAAGGATTAAATCACTTTATATTTCATGAATTAACTCTTTACGCTCGAGAGGTGACTGTTAGTCACCAAATGATACTGTTGAAAATTGTCAGATGTCATAAAGGGTTGAATAGTCGTCTACGTAAATTTTAGTACATTACTTAATCAAAGTAAATAAAGTTATTAACACAAGCAAATCTTGTTAAGTATTTTGCATTTGAAAATTGTTCAAGTTAGTATTATTAGACGACTAAGAATGGCCTCTCCAGTGCAAACGGTTAAGAGAAACGAATCAAAATCAGAGCTACTCAATTGATCGTCGATTTTTGTGTTCTTGCTCGAGGGACTTGAAGTTTTCTAATCGTCTCTGAATAGGAAGTGGAACTACCAGAAGAGATAATAGATCTGCGCACCTTGCGCACCTGCTCTCGCGTGTGTACGTGGCTCGTGAATTACGCTTTCTCGAACGGGAACAGGATCGACTGTCTACCGTGACGTCACTGCCAGGTAGTAAATCCTCGAATCGCCCCACTGACTTCAAGCACCGGAGGATGACGTAAAGGCGAGAGAGCAATTCGTCTTTATTCGATGATTCGCCAGCTATTGCTGCAGTTTCGACCGACGTACAGTATCGAGCAGAAGTTTATCCCCTCGTGTTCCGTTTATAAAACTGACGTAAAGAGAGCGATTGTATACTTTCCTGACAAATTCATTAGTACATTTATTCTTATATTCCAAGGGATGTATACAAATAGGTAAAGTAAAAATACATGATCTTAGTGAAGTTTAAAACAAAAAAACTACAAATATTTAGCACTGTATACTTTCTTGAGAAATGCAATAGTACACTTATTCTTATATTCCAAGGGATGTATATAAATAGGTAAAGTAAAAATACGTAATCTTAGTGAAGTTTAAAACAAAAAATCTACGATGGTTTAGCGATTGTATGCTTCCCTGAGAAATTCATTAGTACATTTATTCTTATATTCCAAGGGATGTATACAAATAGGTAAAGTAAAAATATGTAATCTTAGTGAAGTTTAAAACAAAAAAGCTACGATGGTTTAGCGATTGTATGTTTCCTTGAGAAATGCAATAGTACACTTATTCTTATATTCCAAGGGATGTATACAAATAGGTAAAGTAAAAATATGTAATCTTAGTGAAGTTTAAAACAAAAAAACTACGATAGTTTAACGATTGTATATTTTCTTGAGAAATGCAATAGTACACTTATTCTTAAATTCCAAGGGATGTATATAAATAGGTAAAGTAAAAATACGTAATTTTAGTGAAGTTTAAAACAAAAAAAACTACGAATATTTAGCATTGTATACTTTCTTGAGAAATGCAATAGTACATTTATTCTTATATTCCAAGGGATGTATACAAATAGGTAAAGTAAAAATACGTAATCTTAGTGAAGTTTAAAACAAAAAAACTACGATGGTTTAGACGTATTTGCTTGTTATTCAGATGATAAGGATTAAATACAATCGTACTTGTGGTTACTATCTACAAGCATTCATTTTCGTTATTAACGAGACAGTATTCTATTTGATATGATTGATATTTATCACGTTACTCGATATAATTAGTTAATTCGCAATTAGGTTTGCCGTCTACTGTATTCTTAAACTTTTGTTAGCTACTGTACGAGTCTGACGAACGAGAAAAATCGTCAATGACAATTCTATGCAGAAAAGAATAGAGTAGAAATTTTTTGAAGCTCCGTTTGAACGTGTTATAGCTTCGTGAAACATGTTAATGAAGAATAAAGGAAACGAAAGTATTGTAGAATTTTTATCAATGCGTCAAACGTAAACGAGTAATTTAACCCTTTGCTCTCAAGAGGTGACTGTTAGTCGTCTAATAATATTAGCTTCAAAGATTTTCAAGTACAAAATATTTACTATGATTCGCTTATATTAAACTATATTTAGTTTAGTTAAGTCATGTACTAAAATTTACATGTACGACTATTTAACCTCCAGGTTTGACTAATAAACCGACTAACTAAAATCTGAAAATTTGCAAAACTATCGTTCGACGACTGAGAGTCGCCTCTCGAGCGCAAAAGGGTTAAAAATGTCGTTGACGTTTCACGAATGAAGAGGCAACAAGAGTGTTTTGTTTTCACGTCCGCTTTTGCGTGTGTATTTTATGATAATTGAATGGTCATCCGCTTTCCAATTCGATCTAGCTGCCACTGTTTCGATAAGAGAACGCGTGCTTCCGTTTCGAAAGATAACTGGGCCACGCGTGAGAAACACCAGGAGGACAACGCGCCATCTCCTTAGAATTGCGAATATTTTCTAAGGATTATTAGACCAACCGGCACCATTGCGGGCCTGTATCGGTTTTCCCGGCGGTTTCATCGGTGCGCCGCTTATGGTGCGCAAAGTGTATTGGGAAACTTCTGTTTGTCGCCTCATCTGGAATTTCTGACACGTACCTACCCAATCTACTAAACAACAATTATACAAATTTTTAATTCAACAAACATTGGCAATGGTTAACCGAGAAAAATATAATACAGCCTTGTTAAGTAATTGATTTAGCCAAGATTAACTTACTTCAGTAACTTTTTCAACGTTATTATTTAAGTAACGGAATAAATGATACAGCAATGTTAAATCAAACCTTGAGAACCCCAAAAATTATTTTACATTAAACTCAGTGGCTTTACACTATATGCAATAAGTCGTTGAAAGCCTGCAAGTATTAAAATTTACCGGTAAAAAATTAATTGAAAGTAATATTTAAAAAAATCTAATTCTATCGATAAAATGGTTTAAAGTTAGGAAAAGAATTCATCTCCCCTTTCAGTTTTCATGTTTGTATAATTTGATTCACGGTCGATCGATACGAACAGAAATATTACATTATAGAATATAAGTAGCTACTGCACGATTTACAGTGCACTATTTATAATAATTACAATTCGCTCGAACTCCCTTCAAAAAATAAACAAGTAAGAAAATTAACATCTACTCAATCATCACACCCACATGCACATCATCTATCCAAAATAGAATTCCAATTTCGCGTCGCAAAAATCACAGAAAAACAACACGGTTAACCCTGTGGGTACACATTTATTTAAAAAATTTCTTTGCACTTGGAGCACATTTAATTTTGTGGGCAAATAAAAGCAATAGATTTTATGCAAGAATTAATTTGTTTCGTATTATTCATTATATGTACTCCTATATAATATTGAAATAACTTTAGGTAGTTGGTGTTACGAAATACTTTTAATACTTTAAATAAACTCTGATTACAATAAATGCATGACGTTCTGAACACGTCAAATGTAGCTAAAGGGCATAATGAAATATGCTCGCTAAATCGCGTTACAATACCCCCCCCCCCTGCAATGTCTCCGTGCCGTTGGCGGTAACTCATCCGTAGCTCGCAAGGTTTACCAACGACAAGGGTGGAACGCCTGCCAAGAGCGGCATCCAGCCGCGTCCCTTTCTTCACGCGTAGTCGCGAACCGAAGTAAACAGGCGGCGAGAAGGTGTCGCGTATAATTAGCGCGATTCATATCCCGTTTATTGGGCGGCAGATGTAAGAATACTCGGCGACAACCCGCGCCCCTTGGCCGCGGTCCAAACCGCGCCGATATACGCGCGCCAGGCGTCCACGTTCCACGGTTGGCGGAAACGGGGAAAACGCTGTCGCGCGGACAAAGCGGTCGCGGACGAGCAACGAGGCGAAAGACACATCGCCAGCTGACGCTCTTTAATTTC
The DNA here is from genome assembly GCA_033822845.1 of Tetrapedia diversipes. NCBI lineage: Eukaryota > Metazoa > Arthropoda > Insecta > Hymenoptera > Apidae > Tetrapedia > Tetrapedia diversipes. The sequence goes on from JAOPTO010002156.1 coordinate 7,962, forward strand.
ATTCGCGATTCCCACGACCGTGGAACTTTCTGCCTCTTCCCGCTGGAAAAATGTTACGCGTTGTCTCGTGGTCGTAGCCGAACACATCGAAACTTTATCGAAGGTTGAACGTGTTCGAGCTTTTTGTTTCATGCGAATTGTACAGTTGTTGTAAGTTATTTTAACGCAGAGTTAACGTTTTAATCGTGGACATGGAATTTGATAGATTTCATGATAAATGTTAGGGTTTACAGTTTTGTTGCCCTTAGTACAAATGGATTCGGAAGTTTGACACTGTGAGTATGTTTGTGAGCAACCATGAAATGTTTTGTAATAAAGATACGCGAAGTAGGTCAAATTTTGTTTTTGCATTAAGGGATAGTGTTATGTTTGTTTTATGAATAATATATTTTAACTGTAGTCCGACGAACTTTGTGTCCTTAGTAGTCTTAGAAGTTACGGGCATATTGTTAAGGTATAAAATAATTTGTTTTCTTTTTTTTTCTAATTATCCTTTTACTTTTAAAAAAGAAGTTATTTTTTTTTTTAACAGCACAGTAACTCAATTTTCATTTCATTAAACCGTTATCGTGGAATTATTTCCTTTATTGAACATTATGCACGCTTCACGCGGGTCGAGTGCTGATTGAAAACCGAGAAGAGAATCGGTGTCAGTATGGTCGCAACGGCTCATCGATCGATTCGTTATGCGAATGCGTGATCGATCAAATTGGATGAGCGTTAGATAGGTGTGCGCGAATTGTTTATTTCAAACAGGACAATAGATCGATACTTGTATACTGTCCGATTCTAACACAAGATGTTAAACACCCACATCGCATTTGAATTCCAGCGAAATGTATATAAAATCACGTCTAAAAATAAATTTGATAAAAGTCAAAAATTCGAAGAGTCGGGAATTTCAAGTCTTAATAATTTAATAATTTGAAGCTTGCAAATCCTTAAAACCTTGCTTCGAATATCAATAATAATTCCTGTACCATCAACTCGCCTCTTTCCTCATTTACTTCATTTTCTGTTACATTGCATCGAACCTTGACAATTCAGCACAATATTAAAACTTAACCAACCGAATGAGGAGATCTCCCATTTTTCCCTCGACAAAGCACTGTCGTGGATTCTATTTACTTTTGTTATTAGTTAGACTTGAACTAGTGTTGTTCACAGTTCATCAAATGCATTTTCTGCCCTTTCAAAGTACAATTTTTAATAAATTCAACTCCGCTTCAAGACTAACTAATAAAAATAAATACAATCAATGCCAAGGAAAGAATGTGAGATCTCCCCATTCGATTTTGCTAAGTGTTAAATAAAACAGGAACATATATCACCCGAACCCATAATCCATATCGCGTCACCCCTGTGACCTCCCATTCAATTTCCCTACTCGACTAACCTGTCTCTGAGTCCATGCTATGACCGAACTTGGCAACCACCTCGTGCAGGAAAATGCTAATGGACCCGTGGATCCCGTGCGACAGCATCTGCACCAGCATCCCCACGAACACCACCACCCATCCCCAGCCACCTTCCGGGTAGTAATGTTGTTTAAGCGTGTGCAATTGCTTCAAGTCAGCGGTCAACTGTCTAGAGCTATGCGCGTGGGCCGCGGCAGGTAGCTGCTCGTTTCCGCTGCACGCGACGCCGCTGTCGTGCACCGACAATCGCGGCAGGGACCTGCTGCGGTACAGCACCGGGGCCTCCCGTTTCGATTCGCGTCCGTTCCCATCCCTTCCTCGATTCTCCCCCAGCACCAAGTCCCCGCAGTCCACGTAGCCGGTGTACTTATGCAAATTAGGCGTCGTCTCCTGCGAGTGCGGCTCCCCGCAGTTCACGCACTCGGTTCGGTCGATGCGCCTTTTGGGTTCGCGAACAGGCGTCCCGTCGTTCGGTGATCGGGGTTCGCTGACACGAGGACTATCCCGGCCGGTCGACGATCTAGCAGCGATCCTCCTCTCGACGACGTCCTCGCGCCGTTTTACGGTCGTCCTGGCCTCACCGTCTCCCGGCGAATCGCCCGGTTTACGAGGCACTTCCGTTCGAGAACTTCCCAAACCCTCGACCTTACCCTCCGTCGTATCGACGATCAGATTCGCGTGATTCCGTGGTCTGCGTCGCGGCGAAACTTCCCGTTGATCCTTGTTGTCGACGCTCGCGTCTCTGGATCCGCGCTGTTTCCTGCCCGAACTCACTAATTTATAGATGACTCTGACGGGGATCGACGCTTGGCCGCCTTCCGACTTCTTCCTCGACTCGCCGTCCCTTTGTATCTTAACCTGTATCGCGTTATCTGCTCTGAAGTCGAAGCTAAGGCGTTTGCGATCGGGAGAAAAGTTGCGGGCGTCGTTCTTTGGCGAACTCCTCTGATCCTCGATCCCCGAATGGAAACTTCTCGGTCGGTCAGCGAGTTTCGCGGCCCTTTTGTTCTTGCCGGCTTTATCTCGATTTAACAGCGACTGGTTTTTATCGTCGTGGGGCATCGGATCGGGCCCGTCGACGCGGGTGTCGCTGAGAACGCTTGGATCCTCCGAGGATCGGGACTCGCGATGGACGAGCGACGCCGTGGCTATCGTTGGATCGCCGCCGATTTCCGGATCGACGCAGGAGGCAGCCATTATCCGGCGTTCTCAGGCCTCTTCCCGTCCGCGTCTTCGTCGTCTTCGCCGTCTTCGTCGTCGGTCCTCCGCCTCCTCCGTCTCTTCCATTTCCCTTCCACCAAAGGATCTCAGCTTTCTCGCTTGCTCTTCCTCTAGCAGACACCGAACAAATCGCAACGATCCGTTTACGCGTTGTTCAGACTCATTTCGCGAATCATCCACCAACGTTCATGTCCTATCGAGTCACACATTTTATCCACCATTATTAATCGTGTTCCATGAAACGTCTCTCAGTTATCGATGCCATCTCCATCGGATCTCGCCTGACGTCTCTCGTTCCCGCATATGGGAAATTTCCGAAACCTCGAAACTTCCTATGAGAACAGCAACTCCGAAACGTCGTTTTTCACGAGGAAAGTTCACGCGTGTTCGACACCTACCTATGCATTGCACTACCTCCTAGTGTCTCACCGTTTCAACCATAAACGAAGCTTCGTCGCGGGAAGCGGCACTACGAACGGGGCAAAATTCAGCCGGTTCGCGGTTTCGGTGGCAACTGTTGCGCTGTTCGCAAAGCACGCGCGGTTCCGGCGCCGGAAACCCGATGGCGGCTCCAGGTTCCCGAGGACACGGGTCGCAGAAGGAGGCGACCGAGCGCGGCACGCTCAGCACGCAAACTGGCCGGAGGGACCGCGTCGTCGGCCAAGAATCGTGCGGCTCTGTCTGGTGCGGCCACGCTCGACAGCTGCGCTTCTGGAGCCGAAGCCGGTGGAATCCCTCTCTCTTTTTCTAAACCCCCTCCGGTGGCCGGTTGTTCCAGACACTTTGCGTGTTCGCGGAATGTTCAGGTGGCCGTTGTTTTCGATTGGTAAAAGCGGGGCGCGATTGGCAAGGTGATGTTGGAAAACGCCGGTTTCGGGCTGCCCCCGTTGCATAAGCGACACGTCCGTTGACTTGTCTGCCGCTGATACGGGTGCAGATGCGTAATTATCTGTACGAAGGTATTTCGGGGTTCCTCGGAGCAATTGATTGCGAAGTGGGTAATTATGTTTCTTTGTGTTTTACTTCGTTGGTTTCTGTTGGTTATTCGGTAGCGGTATCTTTCGGGTGTATTTGGTCAAGTTGTTTATTGAATAACTTTTAAGTATGTCTGTTAGGATGCGTTTATAAGTATTTTCGTATGTCTGTTTGTTAGGTTATTTGCTAGGTATTGTTTAGGTGTATTTTGTCAAGTTGTTTATCGAATATCTTTTAAGTGTGACTGTTAGGACGTTTCTGCAAGTGTTTTTGTGGGTCTATTTATTAGGTTATTTCCTAGGTATTGTTTAGCTGTACTTAACAGGTTGTTCATTATGTATTTTTATATCAATATTGATGGTTGGTATAAAAATAGGGATGCAATTGCGTTCTTAAAGTCATCAAAGTGTTTGTGAAATGTGAACACGATACTTGAAATAATAATAATAATAATAATAATAATAATAATAATAATAATGTTTGCTTGTTTGCTGTTTATAATTCTTCTAAGAATGGTTTAAATTGCAGTAATTTCACGGTGGTTGGTTTATATGTATTTATATGTTAGTAAAGCTAAGGATCATGGTAAACGAAAGTTTGTTTTCCTCGTTAAGAAAGTGTGTTTAAAGCTGCAACCGAAGTATAGATAAGATTCTCGTTGTAGAAAAGTTAGCTGTTTAGCTTGATGCATTCTTCCCGCGTAGCTCTATTCGATTAAGGTTCCTCATTAGCTGATACGCTTCTCTATAATAGAGTTTCTTAGGAGATCGTAACGTAACTTCGTAACGTATTTTAGACACTTTATGATATCAAAACACGTGGAACAGGCGGTATTCCTTAAGTGTGATTCTAACGGAAAGATAAATGAGTTAAAATCGTTCGCTCTACTTTCTTCCCGTAACAAAACATAACATAGTTTAAGGTTTTAACCAAAAACAATGTCGAAGACAAATATTTACAAAAAAGAAAGAATTGTGTATTTAATAAATTAAAATATCCTAGATGCGTGATGCAATTAATTATCCAAAGTAACAAGAGTAAACCACTAATATTAATCTACAAAATTCCTAAAATACACCTCTACCAGAAATTCTACAGTAAAACACTTAACGATACTTTCGATATATTCCCCTAACGGTTCTCAATTTCTATAATTCTCCTTGTTTCTTGCGACAGCGTTACCGAATCTAAAACGAAACTCCCATTGCAACCAGAAGAAGATCCTTGGAGCGTCTTGCGTTTAATCTACCCCGGTCGCTTTTCATCCCACGCAACCAACTCTCCCTCTACGCTTAGACCTCCCCTCCCCCACCGCTCCTTTCAGTACCATAGAATTATGCTTGGACGTCTGGGGGATCGCGAGTAATTTTGTCTGGCTGGGAATAAAAAAAGCCTGGGAATCGCTGCGATGATCCTAACTTTTTCATTTGTGCCGGAAAAGCCCTTTCGCTTCGCGGCGTGCTTTCACCTCCCCCATCTCGCACCCCTAAATCCCTGTCCATTGTGGCCGTTCGTCTTTTCCAGCGCTATATTTCCCTCGGTGTGTGTTCGCCGTGTGTACACTCCCGTTCATAAGTTACAGGACGCCAATCAGTTTTAAGCGAAACGTTTACGGACGTTTCGGCCCTTGGCATAATCTTTAAATGAGAGTACGATTTAACACTAAGTTTACGGGGTCTTTTCTGTTTGACCGATTTCGGATTTTATGAGCAAGACAATTATTATTATTCTTAGTAATTATTGTTAATTTTTATTGCTGGAGTGTTACAAATATACCCTAATCTGTTTCCCTTTAGGCTCTGAAATTTAACCCTAGATAACTAAACATTCGTCCAATAGACTACCGACCGAATTCGAGATCTGCCAATATCATTTAACATCTGTCAAGATTGCAAACGCTAATCTTTTACCATTTTTCTATTTCGTAATTAAAATATTATAATACTTGTTTTAAGTTACGCTAATTTGTTTGAGATAAGGGAAACAGAATAAATAAATAAGGGAAACATGAAAATATACATGTTTTTAATTCGTAGTGTATGAGTCGAACGATTAGTTACAGAGTAACTCTAATTTAAGTTTAGTTATCTAGGGTTAAAATTCTGTACGATCTACACCTACTTCTTAATATATGTATACTACAAACAGATACAAAAGAAACGTCGGTAGATCTAGTGTTAATCTTCTCTCTGGTAGAACGATAGCTTCATCCTGTAACTCATGATATAAATTCCTTTTCAAACTGTATCTTTTGAGTGCCCGATGATTCATGAACGGGAGTGTATATGTGTTCCGCGAGCCTTCAGCATCTACCTTCTGCCGTCCGACGTGTATCATCAGCGGGCATTAAGCTGCCGCCATTATAACGCAACCAACGGCCATAAACACGGCGTAAATTCCGTATTCCGGCCGCGAGGATCGACGTTAACACGTTCGCGGTAATGCGTATCGCGGTTGCTGCCCAGCTGCAAATCGAGAACTTTTAGTTGGCCTTGCTAACCTTTGAGTTGCCGTGATTTCAATTTCGTGTTATTTTGCTTATAAACGGAGCTGCTCTAGAATCTCGGATGGTAAACCGACGATTTCAATTTATTAAGGGAATCAACACGCGTTGATGACGGTTTCTTGTTACTATGTGGAACGCGGCATTTAACCCCCTTGATGACAGCATCTATTATCCGGACGGGCGACATTGTGATTTAGGTAATAAGCTAATTTAAATCGCTGATAAATTTCGTTTATCTCAATTTATCTACGTGTAAACATCTCTTTGTATATATTGATAAGAGAACTATTTCAGTGAGAGAAATCTATCAAGAAAAGAAGTCACCATCTTTTCGTTAGTATGCAAAATTGTTATAACGGAGTTTCCTTTTGCACGAAATTTCTAAATCTTCATTCCACGTTATGAAGTGTAAAATTGAAAACTTATCAAACTACATAAGTATTTATTAATATTATACATAAGGTTATATAAGTATGTAGAAGTGTTTATTAATAAGAATGGTTGTATCGTAATAATTGGAGAACCAAATTAGCATAAATTTGCGTAGATACTTAGATTAAAGGGGTAACGGAGATAGCGATCGATCAGCAGATAGACATCATGCCTCGAGATATGTCAGCTGTCTGTAATTAATCCTGCTTGTGATCTACATGCTGCCAGAGTTTGAACGCTGCTCCTGATGTTCATGATCGAGTATGTATCCAGTGGTATCTAGGATCAAACGTCGGTTTAACATCAGAATTAGGCAGGACCGTAATCGCTCGATCAATGTTGACCGATACCCTTGTGCTACGACGAGAAAAGTACTGACTGCCACCTATTACACGTCAAGACGATGTGTTCGACAGGTTAATAATGCCCGCAAGATTTTGCTCCGAATCTGTTATGTTTCTGAATTATCGTATTAACGATAAAACGATACGATCATTTGCATTGCAGCATATTAATTCTTCTTTGAATTCATATACCTTGTCGGTGAGAAATTTTCGATCAGTTCAATATTCGCTGAAAACTTGTGCATCAACAAAAATGAGGGAACTAGTATGCATTCGCTTAAATATAGTTTAATATTTAATGTTTAAACAATGATTGGGATTACAGTAGAGATGTACTGTAGAAGGCAAAGAGATTACAGTTTTATAATCTTTTGCTGCGTTAAACTGTAATTTTTGTGATATGAAAGATAGTCGGAAACTTTTTGCTGGCAGTGTAATTTTTGGTGAAAATAAAAATCTTGTTAAAACTCTGCACTAAAGATGAAATTTGAGAAACTGTTTTCTTCGAGATAATTTTGTTATCAATGCTTCAATAAGTTTTATTGTTAACACTACTTTTACATCTTCCTTTGTCTGACATTTAGATATTCGAATCAAGTAGGTCATTTCCATCATGGAAGTTTGTTCGAATTAATCAGACTGTTCGCAATATTGTCGGTAAATGAAATGTAAATATTCTTTAACATACTGTTGTCTCACAATCAGACAAATTAATAAAATACCTGAGAAAAGGTTCAGATGCTAAATTAAGCTGTCAGGATAGACAAGTTTTGATCCTTCGTCCAAATACAACGCGATAGCATTTTATTACAAGAGAAAACGCACAGAAGAGATTTCTTCTCGTCGGAAAGAACAATAGAAAGTAATAGAGTATATGGACGAGATTACCATAAATACAAAGTTAAATACAACTTACCAAAACAGTAAAGTTAATATTTCTGCTCGTGTATTGCGAATCTTTGAATCATATTTTTTTGCATATTTACCCTCGTATTCCTCTGGTGCCATTTTTCTGGTATCCACATTACATAAGAATTGATACCGGTTTTCAAAGGAGTATTCTTTATAACTAACAAGCAATCTTTATCGATTTTCGACAAATATTGGTAACTGTGTTAACAGTTCACTTATACAATTTGCGTATGATGATTTTTCTGATGTTCTTTCGTTACAAATTCTCGTGGACATTACAGAACTCTCAACTTTTTGTACGATCGGTATTTCAGTTCATAGGTCATAAAGTTTCGTACGACAATGGATCTATATTGTTCCTCGTTCGAGGTCGTACGCGGTTCGTGCACAGAGTGCGCTATGATGTTTAGCTGTGTCCTAGTCGGTAATTCAGGTTGGAGGTCGTAAAAATTCCCTAGATCTTCCACGATGTTGAGAGATGTCACTATGGTATGCCCGTAGCGCTAGCTGTAAACTCAATACGATACGAACGTAACCGCGGGCTATGAAACTTTGTATGAATACTCAGCATTTATTTTTAGAAACAACATACAGCCTTTGCTTTCCTAATGTCGTAACATTATGCGTGCCACCGACGCGTTTTATTGCCATGGAACCATGTATCCATTCTTACCATTACCGTGAACACAAAAATCGTTAACCCTTTGCACTCCGAATTATTTTTCAATTTTGTTGCGAATAACTCCCTAGTATTTTAGGTGCTTTATTTGAAATTTACTTTGAAGAACAATTCCTTGAACGGTATTTATTTTTGTTATCAATTATATTAAACATAGCTTTCAAGTTTTGTTGTAATTTATATTTCTTTGATTTCGTTGATTTTTTAATCTTGAACGTTTGTCTGCCACTGTATTTAAAATGGCACTTTAAAAATGTCAACTGTGACTCTGTGATAAAAACTGACATCGAGTCACACTCGACAGGGGAGTGCAAAGGATTAAAAGTAAACTAGTATTTCTAAGATGCAAATGCGAAAAACGTTTTGTGACAAATACCTTGAAAGGTTTAGGCCACTTTTGTGTAAAAGTTGTTATCAGAATTGTAGTTTTGTTACTGTACGGTTATTCCTTTCTCACGAGTATTGATTGATACGCGACATTAGAGCTACGGTGTTAATAAGAACCATTGAGTTTGAGAACTGTGACAAATTTCCTTTCATAACTGTCACCTCAAGTTCCCCTCGTAAAAACTCTCGTCTCATATGCCGCCTGTAAGAGCACCTTCGATGAAATACGCTAGAACGAGTGAGGAAGACAAATCGGTACAGAAATATTGGAAATGACACGGTTAGGGGTGGAACGCAAGAAGCTTCTCCCTTGCTGGAAGATCACCCTGAACGAGGCAATCGATAAGTATTGCGTATCTCAGAAATTCAACGGTAGATTCCCAAATTACAGATATTTGGAAAAATTAAAAAGTTAAATTCCAAAGGTTGTTCGACGTTTCAGTAAGAAGTCACAATTGTTTCTCCTTACATTAATGAGCGCTTCAGGCAATTATGATAATTAAATGCCTACTTACTGTCGATACAAAAATTCGAATTCTCACAATAATACTTACTAAAGCATAAGTTCTCGGTCAAAGCGTATCAAACTTCAATCGATATTCCTCAAAGTCACGTATAAACGGTATTAAAATTCAATGGTAGATTCCCAAATTACAGATATTTGGAAAAATTAAAAAGTTAAATTCCAAAGGTTGTTCGACGTTTCAGTAAGAAGCCACAACTGTTTCTCCTTACATTAATGAGCGCTTCAGGCAATTATGATAATTAAATGCCTACTTACTATCGATACAAAAATTCGAATTCTCACAATAATACTTACTAAAGCATAAGTTCTCGGTTAAAGCGTATCAAACTTCAATCGATATTCCTCAAAGTCACGTATAAACGATATTAAGCTTGAAACGACGTTCCGAATTTGTAACATTCGAACATCCAATTACATTATGCAAATGTATCGAATTGCCGCAACCAATCAGTGTTGCAACCAATAGATCCCGGTTTCAATCTTCAGTTTCTCAACCGGTGACCAAAGTTGGAAAATTACAAGTTTGGTATAGCGGATCGGAAAATCGCCGTGTTTTCTGGCTGCCTAGTAAATTCCACCAAATAGGCAGAAACGGTCGCGCGTCGAGAGTTTGCCAATTAAAAGGCAGCCCCGATAGAAAGCCGCATCTCGAAGCTCGTTGTAAGTTCGCCATCCTGTTGCATAACCGGCGTAACCATCTGCTTCTCGTAAATTCTGGATAACACTGTTAAACTAAACGGAAACTTCCACAAAGAAGTGGCGCTTCCTTTCATCTTTGCTCATCAAACGCTTCGCGGCGATAACATAGTTCACGGGGGCACCTTAATTAAACATTTGTAGCGCGTGCGCGCACTGGATGGGTACTAATGAGCCGATAAAATGGAATTTATGAAAATCGCCATCGTTTCGGTACCCGCGGGGTAAAAATAACGAACGCCATGTTTCAAAAGCGTTCCACAAGCAAAGTACATCGAAAATAAAGTCTCTGTGATCCTATGTTTGGAGGCTTCGTATATTTCATCGTGCATAGTTTCGAGTCTTGCTGAGGTTACGAGGTTCGCATGATTAACAACAGTGCACTAACTATCGTACACAGCGTTATAAATTGATATAATTAATGACTCCCATGAAATGGTGGTAATTTATCAAACTACTCGTTGAGTATATCTCTTTGAAAATATACAAATTCGCAAACGCGGTAAGCTACCATTTGTCATTCCGTACATGCTGCTCGTTTTCGAGGAAATGGCTACGTAGTCTTTATGTCCCCACTCTGGTTGCAATCTAATAATACTGGTGCCATTGCATACATTGTCACTATTAACCGAAAAATAGGTAACGCATCGGCTATCAAGACATAGTCAGACAAAAAATGAAGAGGAAAGCAATCGGTGAGTCTTTCTAACCTAGGCGCTTGCAAAACCATCGGTTGTGCCTGAAATTTTGTAAACGACTTCTTTCACTTACTACTCCCACCATACGAAATGAAACCACGACTAGATAAGATGGTTTTGCGTGTTTCTGGTTCTGAAAGGACTCGTCGATGGCTCTGCGAGTATTAAATGTCCACAAGTTTTTCTCGTTATTCCCTAGAATTTCTCTTTTAACAATCGGGTGTTGCAAATGAAACATCCCCCTTACTTCGTTAGTCGTACTTACTACCCATCGACAAAAAGCAAATTAACACAAATTCCTCTCAAAATTACCCCACGATGACCTAGACCCTTGTCCGCTACCCTCTCAACGACCGTCTCTACCACGCGATACAACCCCCTGAAATCGGTCTGGACAACCATCCACCCCGTTCACATCCAACTAACATCTCCCTCCGGATTCCCAAGACAGAGCGGTCAAAACGACGATCACACATTCGCAGACTCACCGGCCATATGTAGTGGATGATGATAAAACTTGACGGTGGCGGGTAGCGCGAGGGTGGCCGGGACGGAGAGTTGCAAGCCTGGTCCCAGCAGATGCACCAACGTGCCGACGACCGTGACCACCCAACCCCAGCCTCCCTCCGGATAATAGTGCCTGGACAGGAATCGTCTGGCTTGCACCTGAGGGCTTCCGCTCTGCGGATGTCCGTTCTTCTCCCCTTCCCCCGTTCCTTCCGCCTTCTGCTTCGTTTTCTCCTGCTCCACCTCTTCTTCCACCTTACCCTGCACCCCTTTCACCGAGCTCGCGTTCTCCTGGGACTGTTGGGTCACCCGTGGGTCCAGCAGCGGCCAGGATCGCGCTCGCGACATCGACATCGCACGCGCGCCACTTCCGTTCACCCTTGGGCAGCAGACTACGTGCCGGTTTCGTGCACGCTCGGTCCTCTCGCTCGTGCAACCGTTCGCGCGTGCACTCGCGCTGGCTCGCGGGGCCAGCGCTTCGCAGGACTCGTCAGAGGCATTCTGTCGATCGTCCGGGAGGCAGCGTACGTCCTTGTCGTGCGTCTCTTCCCGCGGGCGGCGGCGAAAACGAGTTGCCCCGTCGCGTGGACGAGCACGGGGTTCCCACGGGGACGCGTGCCGGGAATTCCGTCGGATGACTCGCGCTGGGAACCGCTCCCCGCTGGCCACGAGGTTGGGCTACTGAGATTTATCTGCGGGGATTTCGACTTACTTCGAGCGCTCTTCGCGACTTCGCTCCTTTTACGAGGGGCTGTCCGACGATCCTCGTGGATGCGAGCTCGTCAATGGAATTTTCGACAGCTTAACCCCTTGACATAGAATGACGTCTGGGAGAGTATGTAACCTGGGGTCTATGTAACCTGCATAATTTTACAGGTTGAGTCTTGCAACTTCATCGGCTCAGATAATTCGTGAGTCATTTATTATAGAACTGAAATGTTTCAAGTAAATGCTGTATGTTATCAATGAGAATACATCATACAACTCCTATTTGAAACATTTTTTTCTATAACAAACTTACACACAAGTTATTTAAAGTAATCATATTACGAGACTCGCGTTTCATATAAGCAAATCTACGAAAATCCTGTCAGTTTATCAACGCGTTAAAGGAAATTACCGAAGCAATCTTAATTACTCTTTTAACCGCTCATACAAAAATTTCTACCATTCAATCCGACAACCAAATACGTTCCTCGATCATTAATTCACCGGGAATCGTGATATAATTAAATCCGCCCAGGTCCACGGACTCAATTCATTACCATAAATCATACGGAACCGTCCTTCGATCCGACCGCCCGATCACGAGCTCCTGATATAGGTACCATTGATCGAGCGGACGAAACTGCGAACGGAGAAGGGCGTATCGGCAATTGATGCAATACACGGGAGGGAACTTTTTCGGGAAAGTTGTAAAGGTGAATTAACCGGAGCCGGGTCTCGGAATGAGCCGTTATAAATTACGCGGCGGACCTTTTGTGTTACGACATCATCGATCGACCGTCCCAGCTGCGTGGAACGTAAATGCACTAATGCTCGGTTTTAATCAATTCTCATTGCGCGCCGGGGACCATTTATCATCGAGGTCCGTGACAACGAGCTTTTTGACAACAATTCGCAGGCTGTTGCTTCGATAAAATGTAGCTGCACGCGCGAGTAAACTGCTCGAATAAACGAGCAACGAGGTCGCGAAACGCAATTCTTTTTCTCATTGAAAAATGTCGAAGTGCCATTTTAGTGTTTCGAATTGGACTCGCGTCAGCTTTTTAACAACAATTCGCCGGCTGTTGCTTCGATAAAATGTAGCTGCACGCGCGAGTAAACTGTGCGAATAAACGAGCAACGTGGTCGCGAAACGGAATTTTTTTTCTCATTGAAAAATGTCGAAGTGCCATTTTAGTACTTCGAATTGAACTCGCGTGAGCTTTTTAACAACAATTCGCCGGCTGTTGCTTCGATAAAATGTAGCTGCACGCGCGAGTAAACTGTGCGAATAAACGAGCAACGAGGTTGCGAAACGCAATTTTTTTTCTCATTGAAAAATGTCGAAGTGCCATTTTAGTGCTTCGAATTGAACTCGTGTGATTCGTGTGGTGTGCTCGCGCTATCGATCGACTACTGATTGCGGGCTTTATCGAATGTCGAATTGTCGATCTATTTTCATTGCAACAGAAATAAACTTGGTAATTTGGTAACTTTTAACCCTTTGAGTGCGGCAAAGCGCTGTCGCGCTTCTCTTATGTTTTGCCAAAAATGCGGAGAATACGATCGCACTGCTGTTTGTTACTATAATTTTCGTATTAATTGGGAGCGATTGTGTTCATATTAATTCGGATTTTATTAATATCATTCAATTGTGGTTTTGGATAATGTAAAAATTAAAAATTATTCTTATTTTTTTAAGATAAGTGTTATACCGATAATTACAAAATGGATCATGTCAAATTCTGATTTATTTGAAAATGACTATGATATGAAAAGATAAATCTCAACGTGTTTTTTGCTGAAAATTACTTCTTATATGATAATTAGAATTAATTGCCGTCTTCATTATTTTTCGAAAAAAATAATAACCACGCATTTCATCCCGCACTTTAAGCATATATATAGAAGAAAATGATTTAGTACTCAAACGGTTAAACATTATAGAAGGCAACCTAAAGTTATTGCTGGTCGAGAGTTCAATCTCGTGTAAGGGACTGTTTTAAAGGCCGAAATAATTTTTCCGATCATAACGAATCGGTATCGCGAGCGCGTAAATGCGTTAAGAATCAGGTTAATGCCGTGATTAATGGATCGTTTGGTAATTTTATTCGATATATGTGATCGAGGTACATACGTGGTTGAATTTTGACGCACTTCGTTCGCTCTTAATTGTAAATTAAAGCAAATGGAGATTCGGAGAAAGTTAATATGTTCGTTGATTAAAAATTATTGTCCGGCGGTGGACAAGAATCTTTTCTTTGGAGGAATCTTATAGAATATGTGAATATGTGAATTGGATGAGCAATTACAGTTTATGAATCGTGTACTATTTGTGCGTGTACGTTAAAGAGTTGGGTTATGTTGTACGAACTCACATAGCCACGAGGTTTCGTATAATTGTTACGAAACTATTGCTTTTGTTGCTTCAACTATAAAAATTACTGACTGACAGTTTTCAGTTGATCAAGTCACCCGATTAAACTTATAAAAACATACTTATTAATTGATTCAAATTTAGGATACTTGCGCCTATCTACATTTAAAAGATTACAAGTAACACAATCCCACTCAAAAATAAAACATAAAATCGTACAAACCCACAAGCTCTTAATCGTCAAACAAACAAAGCAACAAGACTTTTATATGTTTATTTGTTTATTTACAGGAGAAAACCCTATAGAGTGCATAGAAGAAAATACAGTTTAATCGTAAAACTTGTTTCCCCTTTTACAATTTTTAAAATATCAATATACATGCTCCAATTTAAATCGCTTTCATTACAACCATATTTGACCTCCGAATCCCACACTCTGAAAACTACCTGCCAGTAAATCATTCATACGTGAACCACAGTCTCACCGACCAATTTTCCCGGCTAACAACGACGAGCACAATTACTTGCTGCCTCCAACTTGTTGCTACTCCTTCGCCTCCTCGAATACCGTCTACGATTCCCGAAACCTGTTTCCCCCCTCGAAAAGGTTCGCGCCGGGCAATTTCCTTCACAACGTGATCGCGACTCGGATAATCGCGCGCGAATGTATTTGCTCCCGGAACCGAACGATCCTTTCAACGTGGCAGGACGAGAAGACTGACAGATCTGCAGAGCGCAGGGTATCGCGCGGTGCCGGCGACTGATGCTACTGCGACGAAAGCCGGCCTCTCTCCCTCTCTCTGTTTCCACTTTCGTCCCCTTCTCGCCCCGACAGAGCACGAGCACCGCCGCCGACCGTGTACCGTTTCCGTCGGAAAACGGATCCCTGCGTGGCCGCAGGTAACACCGGCTTTGCACGGCGATTTGTGAAAAAAGGATACCGATCGCACGTATTAACCCTTTGCGCTCGAGGGGTGACCGTTAGTCACCTAATGATACTAATTTCAAAAGTTTTCAAATTTGAAATATTTACTAAGATTCTCCTATATTAACCCTTTGCGTTCGAGGGGTGACTGTTAGTCACCTAATGATACTAATTTGAAAAGTTTAAAAAATTTGAAATATTTACTAAGATTCGCCTATATTAACCATTTGCGCTCGAGGGGTGACCGTTAGTCACCTAATGATACTAATTTCAAAAGTTTTCAAATTTGAAATATTTACTAAGATTCTCCTATATTAACCCTTTGCGTTCGAGGGGTGACCGTTAGTCACCTAATGATACTAATTTCAAAAGTTTTCAAACTTGAAATATTTACTAAGATTCGTCTATATTAACCCTTTGCGCTCGAGAGGTGACTGTTAGTCACCTAATGATACTAATTTCAAAAGTTTTCAAATTTGAAATATTTACTAAGATTCGCCTATATTAACCCTTTGCGCTCGAGAGGTGACCGTTAATCATCTAATGATACTAATTTCAAAAGTTTTCAAATTTGAAATATTTACTAAGATTCGCCTATATTAACCCTTTGCGCTCGAGAGGTGACCGTTAATCATCTAATGATACTAATTTCAAAAGTTTTCAAATTTGAAATATTTGCTAAGAGTCGCCTATATTAACACTTTGCACTCGAGGGGTGACTGTTAATCGTCTAATGATACTAATTTCAAAAGTTTTCAAATTTGAAATATTTACTAATATTCGCCTATATTAACCCTTTGCGTTCGAGAGGTGACCGTTAGTCATCTAATGATACTAATTTCAAAAGTTTTCAAATTTGAAATATTTACTAATATTTGCCTATATTAACCCTTTGCGCTCGAGAGGTAACCGTTAGTCACCTAATGATACTAATTTCAAAAATTTTACCCCTTCAACGTTACATTTATTTCTGTTCTTATTTTATAACAACAATCGTTTCCTCGTTACCACCCCTGGCTGAACTTTGCTGCCTTTATTCAAATTTTCTTTCGTTGACGGCAGTCCAGAAAAGGGTTAACGCATGGCATTTTATGAGTCGGTTCGCCTCGCAGATGCCTCGAACGATTCTAGGATCGGATAGGGGGAAAGCATTGTCGATTGAACGTTAACAAGCGTCAAAATGCTTCGCGTGTATCGGGCTTTAATGCTTGGGAGGCGCACAGGTGTTCGAGAGCGATTTTTGCGCCGTTTAATGGCCATCGCAAAAATGGATTGCGGTAATTGCTTGTTAGTCAGCGTAGAGTGTGGAACTGTGGACAGGTTGGTGAGAAATGAAGACAGGAATCGAATAATGTTTTTAAGGAACTCGTAATCATCGAAGTAAAATAGTTCAAAATTGTCTAATTTGAAATGTGCGGTGCAATAGGATTATGTAATTTAAAAAATGTTTTTGGATGCTGCTGAAATTGAGATTTACAGACAAAAAGTTGCTGGGAATGAGAGGGTTAAATTTAAAAAATTGAAATTATCACTCTTGTAAAAGAGTATAGGATGTTTAAAAGTGGGCATCTTAGAATCCTCTGGTTTATTTGATATACCATACCATTCGAGAGCTCTGTCACTTCAGACTCTACGTAATAGGATTTGTAAAGCGACATTTTGATATCTCGGAGACTGACAGATCAATTTCATAGCCCAATTTCACAGACCACGTGTATATACCAAATTTTGCAGCAGATATCAATCCGTACACAGTGTATTAGTGCAAACAGTAAATGAAAAATAAATATGAAGGTACGAAAAATTGAAAAGTTAGAATTATTAAGAAGTTTTGAATTCAGAATTACAAGAGTTCAGGGCACTTCTAGAATTCAGGAACTTATTAATATAGAAACATCGAAAATTCAGGAATTCGTGATTTTAAGAATTGCAAAAATCGAGCATTAAGAATTTAGACACTTTGTGGTCCAGAAATTAGAGGATTCGTGAATTTCGGAACACAGGAACTGAAGATTTCTGGAGTTCAGGGTTTCAAAAATCGAAGGATTCGAGAATTTAGAAATTCAATCACGAATTCGAAAACGTGACTTTGAACAACTCAGAATTTCTTCCACAGCCTCGTAACACGCGAGATCGCGTAATTACACCCGTCTGCTGTTTCACGTTTCCTTTTCACTCAAAATTCTCTTTCGATATCGCCCGCTTTTCGACATCGCTTTCGTTCGTCCCAGTTTCCATCGGATTCCGCTGCACATTCTTCCGGATCACGCGACGCGATTTTATGCTGTCCAAAGTGTCGTCGCTCGAGAACGAAAGTCCATCATCGTGCGGATTTCGAGGGTGAACGCACAAGCGGCCTGATTCCACCATTTTTTTTTTTCTTTCTCAGTCGCGTCATGTGCGGGAATTCGAAATACATCACGACGTTACCACGCTGTAAGATATCAGGGAACGTAAAATTGCGTGGCGACGAGAGAGTCGCGACCGACATGCCGTATATTATATCTTTGGCGCCTTGTCGCGAGGAATCGCGCGAAAAACGAGATAAAAAGCAAAAGGGAAGGGGAGACGAGTGGAAAAATATGCACGTCGTTCGTAATTTGTGATTCGTATATCGGCGACTTTAGGGGGTTAATCAGCTACGTTGATCTCACGTCCGGTGACAAGGCGAATTGACAGAGGGAAAAGTAAAAACATATGAGAAACAGCCGTTCCTAAATTCGTTGTATATTTAATATTAGATTTAACACTGGGTTTTTTGAACTTCGTGAGTAAAATTTGCAGAAATAATTACTATTATTCATAGCAATTTTTGCTGAGTTTCATCGATGGAGCGATACAAATATATGCAAATCTATTTCCCTCTTAGTTCTGCAATTTTTAATTCTTTTTAATGTATACCTATTTTTTAATATATGAATATTAGAAGTAGATATACGAGAAATGTCCGTGAATGTAGTGTTAACATCAAAATAACAAATTCGTAATTTTTCATATAGTTATATAAATTTTTCAGAGGACATTTTTATAAAATTACTGTTACTCTCTGGATAAAAATTTGATTTCCTTGTGTTACGTACTTTTTTCTATGATTCTCAATTTGATTTTTTGTTGCCGTAAATAAGTTTACATTAATAGTCAGCAAACTTACCGTTAAAGCCTGATGCACACGAAGCATTATAACTCGTGTTAGCGTCTGATTGTTAATTTCGTTCTCCCTCTTCCCTCTAAGGAAATAACATCCAAATCCAATCCACTCGCGGACACGCTATAGTGCACGGTATAATTCTTTAAAAGTATTTAATACATATTTCCTTCGGCAAATTTGGTTTAAACAACTTTGGAATGGTCGATGTCTGACCGTAATATTAAACGTGCAAATTATGCATAACGATGAAAAATGAAATTATTTATTATAAGCAGCCTAATGTTTCTTGCGAAGCATGGTAAAATTGAACAATGGCAACGCATCAAGGAAATTTCCTTCGGCAAATTTGTTTTAAACAATTTTGGAATGGTCGATGTTTGACCGTAATATTAAACGTGCAAATTATGCATAACGATGAAAAATGAAATTATTTATTATAAGCAGCCTAATGTTTCTTGCGAAGCATGGTAAAATTGAACAATGGCAACGCATCAAGGAAATTTCCTTCGGCAAATTTGTTTTAAACAATTTTGGAATGGTCGATGTTTGACCGTAATATTAAACGTGCAAATTATGCATAACGATGAAAAATGAAATTATTTATTATAAGCAGCCTGATGCATGCAGGGGGATCTTAAAATGGTCCAGGAATCAAGAGCAGGTTGTTTGACGTCGAGGCGAACCGGAAATTGCGTACAGGGTGTTCTTGAAACGACGCGGAGCTTTTTAGACAGGTTGAACTAGCGTTTGACGAGGGCGAGGAAGTCTTAATGCATAGTAGTTTGAATAGGAAAGCGTGAGATGTATTTGTGGAAGCTTTAATGTTGGCAGTCGAAAGATTTGTTTTTTTATCGAAAGATGATTGTTTCTAATCTGAGTTTTGGGGCTGAAATGGAAATAGATAGGATAAGAAGGTTGAAGTGTATAATATTAGTAATATTTTCATAATCCAGCATTAAAATACCAACAATTCGGAAGTACTTAAGTACTTGAGAGTTTTAATGCAAAAACAGGTAGTCTTCAGTTTTGATCAACTGCTGATAACAAACAAAGGCTTTATCGTAAAAAGTGAATATAAAAGTATAAAGTATATATAAATAAACGTAAGAAAGTCGATCTTTCAATTTTTCAATTTTTTTATTGCTTAAGAAATAGTTTACTTATTTTTGTATATAAATAAACGTAAGAAAGTCGATTTTTCAATTTTTAAATTCTGTTATTGCTTAAGAAATAGTTTAGTTATTTTTGTATATAAATAAACGTAAGAAAGTCGATTTTTAAATTTTTAAATTCTTTTATTGCTTAAGAAATAGTTTAGTTATTTTTGTATATAAATAAACGTAAGAAAGTCGATTTTTCAATTTTTCAATTCTGTTATTCCTTAAGAAATAGTTTAGTTATTTTTGTATATAAATAAACTTAAAAAAGTTGATTTTTCAATTTTTCAATTCTGTTATTGCTTAAGAAATAGTTTAGTTATTTTTGTATATAAATAAAATAAATGTAAGAAAATCGATTTTTCAATTTTTAAATTATTTTATTGCTTAAGAAATAGTTTAGTTACTTTTGTATATAAATAAACTTAAGAAAGTCGATCTTTCAATTTTTCAATTTTTTTTATTGCTTAAGAAATA
Source organism: Tetrapedia diversipes (assembly GCA_033822845.1). Taxonomy (NCBI): domain Eukaryota; kingdom Metazoa; phylum Arthropoda; class Insecta; order Hymenoptera; family Apidae; genus Tetrapedia; species Tetrapedia diversipes. The sequence continues at coordinate 28,052 of JAOPTO010002156.1, forward strand.
GTTTAGTTATTTTAGTAACAGCACATAACAAACAGGAATATACTCGTTAACAAGGTTTATGCGCGAAAGCTCAAGCGTAAGATATTCTTAATATTTCCTGTTGCGCGAAACGTGGAGCAATTAATCGCGGATAGTTAACGACAACATTAACAACGCAAGAATTTGAGTCGATGCAGTTTATCAAGATTTCCTTGTCAGCTTGAACCTGCAAACATGCGCCCGTAAATTTTCCTCCCGTACCATTTCAGCGAAGCATCCTGTATAAATTAAACGAGAAAATTGTATTTCATACTCCCGACGATCGCGCGACCATGTCGTGGGTCCGTTTTTAACGTCCGAGGCGATCGTTCCACGGTATAAACGTACTTCACGCCGATTAATGACCCTCGTAAAGATACTTGATCGTCTTAAAGTGGCTTCGTGCACCGTTGCTCTGAATCATCGATGACGAAATCGCACGTGCGATCGCGGTTCTCTCGATTAGGGTGGATCGAACGCAGATTTTTGAAATAACGTATCATGCGAGCAGTGGTGGATTTAGATGTAGGCTGAGTAGGCTACAGCCTTAACACGTTGAATGCCACGAGGGTCACCGGTGACCGGCGCGCTCAAATTGGTAGAAATACATAATTTAGAAAAATGTCAATATGTACTTATCAGTTTTTCATTGTTGTCATTGTTAATGCAATGATGTGAAGAAATTAATACAGTAAAAAATATCTAAAAGTAGTTACGCTTATCTGTTGTAGGTAATATTTCAACAGATATATATCGTGTAAGAAAAAATTCATCATGGCGTCACGGGAAAACCCTGTAAAACTGGCGTGGCATTTAACGTGTTAAACTTGGCCGCGGATGTCACAAAAACCGCTTGTGACGGTTTCCGCTACGACATTACGTGGGAATAGAATTCTAAATGAATAAATTACGATTTTCTTTTTTTATACATATTCATGTAACGACATTGAAAAATTGATTGATTAATTAATTATTATTATATGCTACAGTTTAATCACACAGTTTATTCGTGTATGATATATTTTAGAGCAAGGAATGGAAAGCCACTATAGTGGCGTACCGTATCTAAAAGGTTAACCCTTTGCGGTCCTATGTCGAGCGTTACTCGACACAGCGCACAGTAGGGTATTTGCCTCGAAAAATTGGACAAAACTCTTTCCATATTCAATCAATCTTTAAACTGACATAACTTTGCTGAAATTTATTCAAATTGGATAAAACAAAGACGATTTTAAACTTAACCCTTTGCAGTTCTATGTCCAACGTGTCTCGACGCATCTTCGACATAGGACCTGCTGAAACGAAATTGCAAATGCAGCGCGGACCGCAAAGGGTTAAGAATTTCAGGAGAATTTCTTGCACATTAAACAATTTTTAGAAAAATGAATAAATTTTCACAAAAGGACGCTTTTAAACATAACGTTTTAAGTGTTCACCACCTTTCTGCCTAATTTTCCTTTATTTCGGAACAGTTGAAGTACGATAGCCTAGGGCGACGAAAACTTGAACCCGTCCCTGTGTGTAGGTGAGAAAAGAAGCGAAACGAATTCGCCTTCGTGCTACGTGACACGTTTGAACGGGCGTCCTGCTGAGAGGCGGAATGAAGATTAAGCTACTTACGGGAAACCAATATATCGGTGATTTTAATTGAATTCGTTAATCACAACTGCAATGTTTACCTTTCTTCCTACGTAACAGCTTTACACTTCTGTTTAGTCTACCTTAAAACCATTAAAGGCAATTGCTTCATCTTCAAAGTAACTTTTTAGGTTTGTTCGTGCTAAATATTCTCGGTTTACCCTTTGTGCTTTAAATATAATAATCTTAGAAAATTTCCAATTGCAGAGTATTGAAATTAAACAGTTCTAAAGTTAACTTACATTAAAATTTATTTAATTTATGTAAATAATGTTGAAACCCGTAAATATGACTATTTGCATTCAGAAATTTGTGAAACTGGTATCGGTTAACTACCTAGAGTCGCCTTTCGAGTGCAAAGGGTTAATAATAACCCCCCAAAGGTATATATAATGTTTCTTGTAACATTTTTTAAGGAAGAAGAATTATTTATTTTTGCTCGTGGATGTACGTACTTTTTCTTGTGTGTTATGGGCAATAAATTAGATATTTTGTACGAAAGGTGAACGTCCGCACGCGATCACCCGTGTTTTAACAGATCCATTCCCGTGGAACGAGAGTTCGAGTAACTAACGAGCACAGTTTCCTGCGAAACGGCGAACTCGACTTCATTCTCACGGAATGTCAAGCTGCCATTGGCCACGCACGAATTCCCAAACTTCCATTGGGCTCCATTCAGAAACAAGATTCCTCAGGAGCGAGAATACTTGAAGCAAATTAACGAGATACGTATCGTAGCTATCGTAAAGGTTTTATTATTTGCTTAAAAAGGAGGGAACTAAAATTTTACGGCATCGAGCTCAATTTCACTTCCATTTTATTTTTCAACTATACATCTAGCTTGATACCAAACAAATTTTCATTTATACGTAAAACAACAAATTATGCACTCCGAATTATTTTTCAATTTTATTTCCAATAACTCCTTAGCAGTTTAGGTGTTTTATTTGAAATTTACTTCAAAGGACAATCCCTTGACTGGTATTCATTTTAAACAATTTCTTTTATCAATTACATTAAACATTATTGTAGCTTATATTTCTGAATTATCTAAATTTTTTAATTAAAAAAATAAACTTGCCACATCGTCAACGTCCATATTTAAAAATGGCGATCGTGACTCGACATAGAAGTTACTGTGATAAAAACTAATGTCGAATTACACTCGACGAAGGAGTGCAAAGGGTTAATGTAATATAGTTAATTAATATAGTTAAATAATTTCAAATTTATTTTGTAACATCTAAAACATTCTGTATAAATCTTTGATAAACAATTGTCATTCGAATAAACCACTCCAAACGACACTCTAATTCATTTTAACTCTGCCCAATACATTGAGAGTTAATCGTGTTCGCTAAAACCTTGTAATTCAATCCTCTACCCCTCGCATTTTCTTTTCGCGGACCAAACAACCACTTTCCGAACATAGAGCTTGATCGGGTAACTGTAACCTTCGTTCGATCACAATTTTTATTTTCCTCTGAATTCTCGTAGAAGGAAACTGCCACTTTCGCGTTGACAAAAAGAATGATAATTTTACTTAATCCAACTTTTAACCACCCACGAGTATTTGAAATTTAAATTTACTTATTTCATGAAACTTGTTTGCAAATTGGTCGCCCCGTATACACCTGTGCGTTTGACAAAAAATTAAGAATTACCTATTGATCATTCTAAGGAAACCCAACAATTAAAAAAAATAAAGGACTTAAAAATTAGATCTCTTTCAAAAATTGCTCGGTGAAAAAATTGATCAAAATATGAAAAACTGATATGTGACTATGGTATTGTAATAATTCTGAATTAATACGAAAATTAGGATACGATTTGGGTACAAATCACAATATGGTCCTAAAGTTTTGAGAGGTACTGTAGGTGAAGAAATTTGTTGAACAAGTTTCGTTTAAAAACAAATGAATCTTGAATCAAGCGTAACACGTACGTCATCGTTGCATGCTTGCATTGCGTTGTACGTGTCTGTTTATATCTCTTGCTAGCTGCTTCCGGTTTGCATTTCGCGATATTGGCCTCGATTAGGCAGATGAGAAGCTTTGGTTGACTACAACGAGGATCCGCTTATTCGTACATCCATGATTGGATTTCGTTTGTTCGGCAAATTCGATGCTGATTACATTACGAACATTTGCATTCATAATTTTTTTTTTTTACGCAATGTGCTCCAAAATATATTTACACGAGTTTATATTTTTTAAACAAGACCACTATTTCATTTTCGTAATATTAGTTTTTTATTATGCTCCGATCTAATTATTTTATGAGTAATATTTTATGAGTATGATCGCAGTAATGCGTAAACAGCTTTTGTAGTCGCTGAATATAGTGAAACATTTATGAAGCAATATTATATGTAGTAGTTGTGTATTCAATTAATTAAATTTTAATAAACCCTTAACCACGAACACGTAATCTGACATGAATGTTTAATGCACCACAAATGGGTCTGAAAGTTACCACCGTAAGCATGCTTATGTTTAACTATGAAACATTTTGCGGTAAAAATGTGCAGCACATATTATATTCCATTTCTACCTACAGTGGCTCCAAAAAGTATTCGTACACTATGTCACAAATAAATTCGTTTAACCCTGAAATTCTGAGTCTGATAGAAGTATTTGATAAAACTTTGTAGGGATGTAGATCGTAATAGTATACGTATGAATTAATCTCTTGTTTTCATCTAAGTGCCATTTTAAAGGGGTGAAATCAGCCTTGAAGTTTCTGAGTTTTCCCTCATTTCTTTTTAATAAAAACCTCATTCCTTTTAAATAGAAAATGTTTAATTTTTAATACTCTATCGCCCTGTCATAAAAAAAGAACACAGGAAAGCTTATATTCGAAGCGTGAAAAATCGCTGAAATTTTGAAATTCGTTATCAGCCCACTTAAAAGATATTTTGCCGCCAAAGAAATTGCTCCGCGCAGGACACACCATATACACATAAAATTTCATTGAAATTAGAATTTCAGAAGTAAATGAATTTCCTTATAATACAGAATACTTTTTGGAGCCACTGTAAATACTAACACAATATATACCTCACAAAGGATATATTTCAGTTACAATCAACGTCCGTGCCAGTGTTCAAAATTTCGAGACCCATGATTAACCCTTTGTATCCGAAAGTCGACTGCCAATTCCCAAACATTATAAAACCGCAGAATACCGAAATTGAACGCTACCATAATAGAATTAACTAGCATTACAATTTACAAAACCTAGATGAATAATACCGGAATCCATAAGTACCTCTATTCAACCCTTTCCATTTAGAAATTTATGAAATCGATGTCGTTTCATTATCCAATGTCGCTAAAAGTTAACCCTATAACATTTATCACTACAATGCATTATTACACTCGACAAGACTTCCACCGAACCGTCCGCAATTTCGTACCTAACCCAAACCTAATCGCTCCCGAAAGCTCGCGTTAATATTTAAACGGACCAACGCGCGAACGTACTTATACAAGCGTGCGCGTACCGAGCCCGCAAAATTTATGCGCGCGGCCGGTAAAGAACTCGAACCAGCACGGCGATAAAAAACAAGGCTTTATTGCGAGTGCATCCCGTGCGCTTGATAAACAACGCGCGTCCACTCGTAAACGAAAACGAAAGAAAAGAGACCATCGAGAGGGCCAAGGGCGGGGTGCAGATATTCCACCGCGTGCAACGTGCAGCATGGTCTGGTCGGCGAAGCAGCGAGTCGAATGGAGGGTGAGACGACAAGGGGAGGAAACGAGACGAGTCTCCGGGCAAGAGGTTCCACCAGAACGAAATGCCCTCTGGAAACGACTTCTGCGGGAAGGGGGAGGGGGGGGGGGAGAATAAGAATAAGAAAAACGGCGTACGTCTGATAAGCCCGTGGCGGCGGCCAGCGGAGAACCGGTGGGGCCACCACTTTCACCGAATGAAAGTAAAACTCGATTCGGCGTGCACGACCCGCTCGAGGAGCGCCGTCGTTGTCGTCGTGCAAACGTAAACTTCTTCTTCTTCTGTTGCTGCTGCTTCTTCTCCTCCTCCTCTTTCCTCTTCTTGCTCCTCTGTTTGGCGCGTGCCCGTGGAATGTCATTAACCGACCTCGCCTCGGCTTCCATTTCATCCTCGGGGGACCAAGCGGGGCGCGACTCGCGACGGAACCCCGCGCGTAATAAAGCTTCGCTGGTACCTAGCCGGAGAGGCTTCCTAATAAAGTTTTATTGGAGGGCAGTTGGAGAGGGACGGATTCGAGTTTTCGCGAATTGATTCTGACTGTGCGTTTTCATAGGATGGGCACGGGGAGGATCGTTTTGGGAGTCGGGTTTTGCTAATGGTAGGAAGAGGAAGGGGACGCGGGGAGTGAGGTTATTAGATGGAGAGACATTAGCGTTTGAGGACCGGGAGGGTCTTCCGTTTTCGTTTTGGGTTTATGCTGCTGTCCCAAGTGAATTTAATCAAGCGTATGGATTAAATTGTTTGCCTCGAAATCGTCGGTGACATTTCCGTCGGTGTTGTGTATTTATCGACGTGTTGAAATTATTGATTTATTCCCTAAAGCATTCATAATAACGTTTACTTTATTTATTTCTTTTTATTTCTTTTCTTTTATTTTTTTATTTATATTTTTATCGAACCGTTTTTCATGCTCATCGCATTCTATTTATGCAAGTATACACGTCGGATTTGGGAAAAAGCATTATTTAATTTGTACCTCCTCACCTAACACTAGAACTACCACAGCAGTTAAAATGACTGGTTGATGATTACTTATAGCAACCTTATAAATTCACTGTGGTAAAGCTTCCAAAATTTCCTATGATTTTCCGTAGAAGGTATAAATAAAGATTTATTTCTTATGTATTCCGTATTTTTTCATGTAATTTCCAATGTGATCTCTTCCGTGCAAATAAGTACGCTTTGATTGTCGGTAGTTCTAGTGTTAAAGGTGTACCGGTCGGGGGCAGGTAATTTTCGGACCGACCCCCGAACCTAGGAGTGTAAGGACGAGCAGGAAAGAATAAAGTTAGTCAGTCAGACTAACTTTATAGAAAGCGGACCTCGAGTTGTTCTTATTTAATCCAAGTACCCTTGCTGCCCATCCCTAACACGCGTAGCATTTAGCGCATCTCCGCGACTTTGGTTAATTTCAATTCAACAATACAGAATTGATGAAACGTGACAGAAATTAAATAATAATATAAGATAAATTTATATTCTTGGAACGAATTATTTTTAATGACACTTAGCTTATAATAACAATAATTAATTATCGTCCACTCGTTAAGTTTCATCATAGCTATGTACAATCGTACACACCCTCCGTCGTCACTTTTAAATATACTCCGCTTACGCACCGACAGCATGCGATTCCCTAAAATGGAGTAATAAAAATAACCTCAAGACCTCCGCGTGAACGAAAACTCGATTTCATCGCGGTGCTTAAATCGACCAGCTTCTGAATAAACAACTCTATCATTCCAATAGGGAATCGAGTTGTATTTGTGCATCGAAACCAGACGCACTGTGCACTAACAATCAGCGGATGCATGTTATTTCCAGCCAGTATCATTCCTGGAGGGAACGGGAAATTTAAGGGGTCCACTCGCCATGGGATGGCCCAGCCACGGAAGTCGCTCGTTTCGTGCGAGTCAATTGCCGTGCAGCCTCTGGCCTGCATCGACCTCCCTTTTAATACGTGGCACAATAACGGGAAGGGGCGAGTAAGTCACGGACCTCGAATTTTCCTGTCCCTCTCGATCGGGAAACTTCGAAACAAGCATAATGGACGTCCTTGGTGGTGGTCTTTCGCGGTGTACTTCGTTGCTCTTTCCGAAGTTTCTGTCATTCCGGTTATTAATACGATACGACGTTACGTTGACATTTTCTGGAGCAATCGACGTTGTGTAGTTTCGCGAACTGAAAATTGTATATTGAAATATTGGTGAAGTCAATTGCTGAGTAGTAGCATTATTTGTGTAATTAATGATAAGCAAATAAGTGGAGTTATAAATTGATTCTACTGATGATTGAAGTAGCCTATAATTTGTGACGATAAGATTGCGTTAACGAGGTGGTAATGGTAAAATCTATAACTGTGAAGGAAATTTATAAATTGATTTAAATACCATGAAAATATTATGATACATATAACGCTATATTTAACGGTACACAATATTACTATCACTTTGTTTAATGAACAAACAGCTGTTATACTAAGACATGTGATTCTTTGCCATTTAAAAATCAGTACAAATTTTCTGTACAACGTAATTCAAGCATGTGATACGTTTAACACTTATCCATCACTTCCTAATATTAGGTTGTTCGGAAAGCAATTTCGTTTCTTTTTATGATATGTCGAGCTTTGAGATCAAACCTAGGCGTTTCAAATGATTATGAACGGTCGAATTCGATAAATTTAATTTCTTAGCGATCTTATGAGTTGTTATTCGCCGATTTGCATCAATTAATGCCTTTATTGTGCCTTCATCAACCTCAACTGGCCTTCCAGAACGTGATACATCTTCAACATCAAAATTGCCGAATTGAAATTTTGTAAACCAGTTTTGGCACTGAGGTTCTGTCAATACATCTTCTCCATACACAACGGATCATTTTTTCCGTGCTTGAACAGCATTTTTACCTTTTCGATAGTAAAAAAGTAAAAAACGCCGAAAACGTTGCTTTTTACTTTCCATATTTGAGAGAGCACCAACCAAAAATCACTGGATAGAATCAATCGAAACTTTCAGCAAGCAAGCCTTACTATAAATGCTGTCGAAATATATAATGACCATACGGCTTAAGTGTGAAGTTGACTATGAAAAAATACAATTAAGCCCTGTGTTAGGAAAAAAAGAAATTATTTTCCGAACAACCCAATAGTACCAGAAACGTTAAAACAAATTTCAAGATTCTAATTCTCCATATGCAGATAATTTAATTTATTTTCATAATTTTACAATAATAATTATTATTATTATTATTACTTTTACTATTTTAATTATAAATAATTTAATAAACAATAAATTTTTAAATCGATTTTTATTAAAAAATCACTTAATTAAGCAGTTTAATATGTATCGAACTTCGTTTGCAATCCCAGCTCCACGTACTTTCCCTTTCTTCCTCTTTAACATTCAAGGCGTCCCCGCTCCGGAGATTCCAATAAGAGAATCCTCTCAAACGTTCTCCAGAGACAATGGATCCTGTTTCTTTCCGCAGACCTCGCGGAAAGGGAAAACTATGCCCGCGGGGGTTGTGAATGCACCTTGGCCGTCGTGTAACCACGTTCCTTCTCTCCTTCGACATCGATTTTTCCTTTTTCTTTTTCCTTTTTTTTTTTCTTCTTCTTGACCAAGAATCTCACCGCTCGAGGCAACGGAACGCGTCAAGTTGCAAGTCTCACGGCCCGCTGTTCCGGGGACGTCTCTCCTGATGTCTCGGATGTCCCGTGATGCACGGTCGCCCCAGGGCCGTAAAACCTATCTTTACGGTTCACACCTCGGATCCAGCCGGGAACAGCCGTCCCCATCCTCTGCTGACGCGGTATCACCTGACGTTTTCATGGTCTAGTTTTAAGTTTCTCGGGTTAAGCTCGGGGCTTCGTCGAAATCGACACGAGCTCGATCGTCTTTTTTTCGCACGGTGTTTCCGATTTCACCGAGGAAACTGCGAAATCATCATCTATAGGCAGGCGTTTATAAGAAATAAATATTCTATGAAATTTGCTTGCTAATGGTTTCTTGCAAAAATTTTGAAATCTGAAATATGCGTGCAAATAATGGATTCTGTGTTATGGCATACGAAAAGGTGATTAACACTAGAACTACCGACAATTAAAGTGTACTTATTTGCATGGAAGAAATCAAATTGAAAATTACATGGAAAAAGTATCGAACACATGGAAAACGAATCTTTATTTAGAAGATATTCAGAAAATCATAGCAAATTTTGGAAGCTTTACCACAGTGAATTTATAAGGTTGCTATAAGTAATCATCAATTGGTCATTTTGACTGGTTTGGTAGTTCTAGTGTTAATCATTATTTATTGGGAACTCAAAACTGGATTTCTCGCGTTATGGTATACTTTTTTAAATTTATGGAAAATTATAATAGGAATAAGAGACTGTGAAAGAGTTAATTTCTGTTGTTATTAGTAGCTCACGTGATTAAAACGTATTGCAAGGATGCCTAAGTTGGTAGGAACGTTTAGTGGACAAAATTCAAAACCTCGAGGTGACTTTTCGATAACGTTTATTCGATTGTGCCACAGATTGGTTGTTTTTATTTCTGCGAGTGCGACAGAAGGGCACCTGTTTCGACAATAATTATTAGCCTCTGTGTCGTCGCGAGTGGGACATTTCGTTACTCTCGACCATGGATACTATCCTAATTGAGAATATTCGACTTTGACTTATTTTGCTTACAGCATCGACATAATTTTACGACGAATGTTTTGATTATTGTTAAGTATTCGTTCGTGTTGCATTACGATTGTTAACCGTTTGCGTACCAAAGGATTTTCAAAAAACACGATCGAAAAACGCCAAAGAGCGCGATCGCGCTCTTTCGATCATGTGTTGAAAGAAGCCGAAGAGCACGATGGCGCTCCTTTGATTATGTGCCGAAATATTGTTTGTCCTTTAAATTTTTCATATTTTTAATTTGTAACTTATTATTTTATGAAATACTATTATATATATATATTCTTATACTAGGTGATGGCGATGCGACGTACATGCGTCTAAAAGTTTGAGCGCATTTTGGCAAATTGTAAGCGCGCTGTCAGTTGTCTGTATCGGTCAAATGCACTGGGTTTTCTCGACAGGAAATCGGAAGAGCGCGAAAGCGGCTCGTGGTACGCAAACGGTTAAATAAATTTCGATCGCGTCTTCTATGAATCTTATTTCGTTCAACTTGAATCTGTACTCAGAATCGTTGGGAAGCATGGAGGCAGCTTCGTTCATCGTCTCATTGACCTTTTATGCTCGTTTTGTAGCCACTGTGATTGCGAGGAGGCGTTTCTGCGACTAGAACAAACTAGGTTTATCTCCCTAGCTCAGCTGCTTCGCATTCATGCCGGCTAAAGGACATTTGTCACCCTCCATGATTCGTTGAAGTCAAACGACTTATCGATCTGTTGAATCTGGCGAACGTTCCTCCGGCGAGGAGTATTAGTCACGTTCCGCAATAAGGTCCCCGTGAAAATGTGTCTAACACGCTGTGCACACGTATCGCGAATTTAAACTAATTTCATTACCCTTCGACTAACGTTGTTTCTACAATTCACCCATCTCTCTTCGCTTCCTTCTTTTTCTCTACTTTCAACCTGTTAGTCAAGAAAGAAGAACGTATAGGAAATGTTCTATAAAATGTAGAACAGAAGATGGAATTCAGGTGTGAAAAATAAAAGTGAAGCGATTAAAATATTAATAACAGTATATTTAAAACAATTTAACAAAAACAACTTAAACGACTTTACAACTTAGCAACTTTAACACTCTTTCTACGTTCACAACCAAACCTTTCTGTCTTCACCGTCCAATACTTTCTGCCTCGCGCTCGCATTTTCCCCGTCATATATTCTTCCAAACACTCGTTTCCTTTCATTCTAATTGTCAACCTTTCTCACTCTACGCATTCGGTCACGACCACCCAGAATTTCTCAGTCACACTGTTTTCCGAAGTTCTCATCTTTCACGCCTTAGAAACATTCGAGCCCAAACATTCTGCGTTCGCACGACAATCGCCCAACTCAAGTACTCTTCAGACTTTCCCAAACTCGCATCCGCTCGATCGCATTCCTACATACGTGTCACGCTGATTATCGATATTTAATGCAATCCTGATTTATTTTCCCAGAAATTCTTTGCTTTCTAAATGCATTCATAAAAATTTACAAAAATCAATTGAAAACAAAATCTGTGCTCAATTGAAAATAATTCCTTCCCATCAATCTTTAATCTTGCATACAAAGCAAAGTTCGACTCGGAAGTAAGTTTAACTGATAGATTAAAAGCGACGGTTTCTTAAAAAACGATGCAGGTTTAACTGATAGTTTGAAAGCAACGGTATCTTAAAAAACGATGCAAGTTTAACTAATAGATTGAAAGCAACGGTATCTTAACACATTGTGGACGGGGCTCTGCGCGTTCAACACGCCCTCAAAGACCGCACATTTTCGAACGTTCCAAAAACATGCTATAATGACTGATCATTTCTACATGCTTGGAATGATTCATTTGTTTCGCTAAAATTACTTAGGAATGCGAGAGGCTTCGTTACCATGGTTACGTAACAGAAATATTTGCGGCTGGTTGCTTAAGTTGCCGATTAAATAAAAAAAAAAAAACATGAAAACTAGATATCTCGTGACCCGTCCGCAACGTTCAATTTGCTAAAAACGAGATATCTCGTGAGCCGGTTCGCAATGTGTTAAAAAACGAAAAACGTGAAAAGTAAAATTTCATATGTATCTAACAAATTTAAAGATCGATCTTCTCAAGAAGAAACAGAAGTGTCAAGGAAAAAATTATGAGAAGCAGAAACGTAGAAGTGTCAAAGAATCGCGCAGGAATAAAATTCAACTTGTTCGAGAACGAACCCTTTACTTTCTCGTACTTTTCTCTTTCCCGAAAAGAAAACGAGCGTCGGAAGGAAACCAAGAAAGCTGCGCGAACGGCGGATAACATCATTTAAATTGATTTGCACGTGATTCGTGTTCAGCTTCACGCGAAAGTCAAAGTGTCTGTTCAGCGATCGAGATGGTGTGCGGGATACGGTTTCGCGAATTTGAATGCATGAAAGTCAGCGTCCCGTAGAATCGCAGCTAGAACGTCGAGCGGCGCAGCGATGCAACGGCCCGAAAAAGATAGAACAGAAGCGTTTCGTTGGCCGGAGGATTTCATTGCTACGTAGAATTATCCTTTCTTCCCCCCTCCCCCCCCCCCTGCTGGAGCGATAACGGCCCCTCGCTTCCACTCGCAATCGCTTCTTACGGATTTCGTCCTGGCCGATGTCGCAGTGAAACAATCCGTATTTTTCCGCCGCCCCCCTCTTGACAGGACTCGACGGCGGACATCGATAAGATAAAAGTTCCCATTTCAATAATTTCCCCCCGACTGTTTTGAAGGATCGCTTTATTTTCGTCCGGGGCAGTGCAATCTTCGGTATTTTATGGTTCGTCGCTGATCGAGATCTCTGAATTTTGATTGGGTACGGATAGGAAGAGTTTTTATAAAAATTGTTTTTCAATATTTATCGGAAATATTTGTAATTCTTATGGAAATTGTACAAAAATTATTCTTTGTTGACGGGAATATTTTTTGAAATTTTAATAGCAGCGAATCCTTGGTTAATCATTTTGGGATACAGAAATTCTAAATTGGTTTATTAAATTCTTAGAGATTAAAGTGGTACTTTGTGTTCAGTTTAATTATCTTCCCGTTTTAACTTGCTTAGAATAGAATATAATAAAAGCGGATGGAGTTTTATGAAATAATTTTAAGGTAGTTATTTTAGAAGCTAACGCGTTTTTTAATAGTTCATACTTTGATTGTTTGTTGGTATAAAATTCCTTGAGATAGAGTTTTGTTTTACTCCTTTCCAGAATTTAAACGGTCGAAGTTCCCTAGGGATTTTTAAGATCACGGTTGTCTACCGGGATCGATAAGGCATCGATGGTTGGTAAAACAGAAGTTTACCAAAAAATACCAGTAACATTTTGAATTTGCACGGAAATATCTGAAAAATTGTAGAACACGTTGCAATTTTGTGACTCAAAACAGTTGCAGTAGAATATGTATTTTTGGTCAGACACGCGATCAACTGAAATCTTTAAGCTACTTTTATTAATTATTTTTCATCATGCATTGTTTCTACAATATTTTCATTCGTTTAACCTTAATTAATGTTTGATTTGCTCAATTTCATATTCTCGGGCAGTAGTTTAAGAAATTTGGAGAATTTATCCACGGAATGCCCTCATTTGCAAGGTAGAGTGCGCCATGTTACCGTCGCAATATTATTCATGTCGGTATTTCAGTCTCGATGAGGCTAATTGCCTCCCTCAGATTTTATGCAAATATTTGGGTTTCATTAGCTTAAACCTCCCCTAAATATCGTATTACGCAATCGTTTATGGCACACCTCAGAAGTAATTAATAATAATAACAAGAGAAGGGAAGACGATTTATAACCTGAACTAATAAAAGTATTTTATTAAATATTTCATTAGTATTATAATATTTTACAATTCTTAAGCTGTTTAATGAATAAGTACTACTTTATTCGTACATGTAAACAGTTAAAGGCGGAGCATACAGTAAATTGGTGAATTATCTACTTCGTTTATTTTGTCCCCTAGAGCTGATGTTTGAGATCTCAGTTTTTACAGTGACGTAAAACACGGTCAATTTTCTTCAAGCCTCCCAAGGACTGTGATAACCAGTTCTAGGATTTTTATATTTTCGAGTAAAGGGTCACGAAAAATGTAAACGCTTATCTAAGCAGCTATACTTCGTAAAACTTCAAATTCCAAGGAAAAAGAAGTTTCCAACAACCTTCTTCTATTATAATTTTCCATAAATAACCTTAACTAAATGTTTAATTTTCCATAATTAACCTTAACTAAATGTTTAATTTTCCATAAATAACCTTAACTAAATTTTTAATTTTCCAGAGATAACCTTAACTAAATTTTTAATATTCCATAAATAACCTTCTACTAAATTTTCGTCTTCTTAACAAATTTCCCTCTGTTTACCAATTCGCTGCAAACGTATTTGCTCGAGGAAAATAAATGATTGCCCCTCAATTCACGCAGGATTACGGAGCATTAAACGGAAATGTAAAGTTAATCCGTAAATCCAAACCTCTTCACGTGAATAGAAGCAAGCCGGAGGAAGCTGAAGAAACACTGACAATATTTTTCTGAGGCATTCAGCTCACCTGAATCACCAGTGCGGTGCCTCGTTTTTGCGTGTTCCCTAATGATATCTTGCTTTAACATTCCGCTCGCCGCGCGCGACACGATGCCTTATAAATAAGCGGGTATGATGTAAGCGGCATGCGAACGCCTTGTAATCTTTAACGAGGCTCCATTTGAGAGAGTACAGGAGAGAAATAATTAGGCGGATAGGAGAGTGTATCGTACATTGCCCGTCAAAAGTTTGCGATGTTCTCGCGTTTAAAGGGAGATTCCCCGATTCTTCCAAGAAAAAACGGAACTTAGCGTTTTATCATCTTACAAAAATTCTGCCGTAGAAAATCCACGAAACATCATTCTCATTATTCTCAACGTACAACGTTCAATTTTTCTCTTTCACGCATTCTCAATTACTTCATACAGATCTTATGCAAATACTGGGCAAAATTATTGTGATTTAGAATTGCTTAGAAAAATCAGTGAAACGTTTGACGCAGCTACAGATACCGATGGTCGTGAAGTTTTGCCAGGTAGTGTACAGTACCATCGTCATCCCTCACCCGGATCTCCGTTTTTCTCGGGAAACGAAGCATCGGTACCGGCAGAGAATCGATCCGGCGAGGTTCTGCAAATCGCGCGTGCATCTCGCCGCGCGGACTCATATAGGTTAAGGGTGCACGATCGCGCGCAATATAGAACAGAACTCTCGTGCAGGCCGCGAGTGCGAGTTACGGTAGGTAAGTACCGTTCGCCGGGACGACAGTTGCCCGTGCAGGTGTATGGAATCGCCGTACACGTTGCGCGTATCTCGCCTCTGAACTTCCTCGTCCCGTAAAAAGAGCCTCGCTTCTTATCGGGCTGGTTCGACCATTACCGAGGAGCAGATACACGCGTCGATCGTTTGTATCAGCAACAACGATTCCCGTGTTTATACACCGCCTCTTTGATTGCCCTGGGAATATTGCCCGGTACCAGAGTTGAATCGAGGCGTAGAATCGGTGTTCGTTGATTTGTTAGGGATGTCCAGTGTCATGTTAATTCTTGTGTATTTTAATTCAGCAAATTTGTCGAGTAATTGCAATAACGATCTTACGGATGTTTCTGATTGATTTCAATAATTTTCATTGAAATTGATATTATTTCTTTACATTTAACTACGGGCAAATGTTCATTATAAGGTAACACGAAAACAGAGAAGATCGAAGAAGGTAACGGTGCGAACGTGGTAGGAAGATAGAAGTATTGAAAAGAAAAAAGACAGATAAAATATATAAACATAGTAAAATTAAAATTATAAGGACAAGCATATGTATATTTGTGATCTGAACACATTTATGTTAATTGCAAAAATGTCAATTGATGTGCCAATATTGTTCGCAAATGTAGAAATGCGACGAAAGGGATTATAATCGTTAAAATTAGAAAAATAGCAGAGTGGCCCGAACAGAACAGGCAATTTAGTATCTCTTGATAGATCATTAAGATTAATGCATGAGGTGATTGCCATGACCATAAACTGACTTGTATAGGAAACATAAGTCAGCAACAGTTCGTCTAAGCTCTACAGATACAAAATAAGAATAAAAATAAAAATAAAATAACAAATTTTTTCTATCAATATGGATATAAATATTTTCCATTAATATTAATTGTGATGTTACATTCAATAGTGGTTTCAATATTACATCCATTTCAATATTCATACTAATGTCTTTTAATAGTTTAATCATTGATTAAGATACGAACGGTATTAATATTTGCAACGATAT
The DNA here is from genome assembly GCA_033822845.1 of Tetrapedia diversipes. Classification (NCBI taxonomy): domain Eukaryota; kingdom Metazoa; phylum Arthropoda; class Insecta; order Hymenoptera; family Apidae; genus Tetrapedia; species Tetrapedia diversipes. The sequence goes on from JAOPTO010002156.1 coordinate 44,406, forward strand.
TATTATTATTAATAATACGTGTAAATATCGTGGTTCAACAATCACTTATAGCAAAATATTTTAACCAGCGTAAATGCATACGCATGCATAGGCATGAATCAAACGAGCGAAGGAATTTCCGTGTAAAACATTTGAGCTCGTTTGTAAACCCGTTGATACAGCACAAGTGATACACAACACGGTCGAAGGGTCTTCGAGATGAAGAAGAAATTACCGACTACAGCAGGGAATATCCAGCACGCCTCGCTAACCGCAAGAACCTGCTCGCTGTAAGCTTATTAGACACTAGTGATCACAGCCGCAGACTGAAAAGGCATAATCCGATAGATTTATACTACGGATGCACCGACGAATATCCAGATTTTTAATCGTTCGCGAACATCTCGCACATCTCGGCTGTGGGCAGGCACTGAAACTGTTTACGCAACCGCAACCTGGTATATGCTGCTATCACAGATTTCTAAAGTAACCTATAAAATACACCTACGTGATACAAGAACGTGTTTCTCAGTGCTGCGTTTCATTAGAAGCCATTGAGAGCTCCGAGCATCTAATCAACTTTTATTCAGACACAGCGTTCGAGTATCGAACATCTTACGATGTATCTATGGCGCACAGTTATACAGTCATGATTTTGCGATGGAAAATTCGAGATTCGTTATTCGAATTGGTGTGCAACAAATTCCAGTACTGGAATCCAGACACTTTTGCAGGAAGGTGACTTGCTACGGACAGAATCCACGGATGTCGAATATCGTTAGCCTTTCTGACATTCGGTACCATGGAATCGAGAAATGAAATTTATCATAGTCGAGACTCGCCTCCAGATTTGCTTAAGTGGGCAAAAATACAGACGCTGAAGTGGACACTAATGTAATTAGATCGGTAAACGCTTTTCCCCTCTCTTGATATTTCCCCTATTTCTTATTACCTCAAATGGTCAAACCTTCGAGGGCGATTTGCAGAAGAATTCAGTAACAACGTACGCCGACAACTTTTGGGTAGGAGTACATTTTTGTGAAAATATATTTCAGTAGTCAAAAAATTGAATTTCAGTCTATTAAAACAATATTATTTATTTCGTTATATTCTGAACCGAATTGCTACTGTAAATATCAGGGCGCTTATAGGAACCTTCCGTGTCAGAAATCCAAACTGGTCTTTAAGTGCCCACAGTTTCAGGCATCCGCTCTTAGTGTCACAAACGCAAAATTTATAAGCGCCCATAAGTGCCCACAGTAGCCTAGGGGTTAATTTCGAAAAGCGAGACTTCTCAATTTTCCTACCTGCGTGTCCTACATCACGTTGAAAATGTTCCACCGTTGCCGACAGCAATATCCCCGATCCTAGGTGCAACCCGTGACAGATTACCTGCACCACGATCGCGACCAGCACGATCACGTGTCCCCAGCCACCTTCCGGGTAATAATGCCTCTTGAGGGTGATTCTCTTCCTTGCGTTCGCCACGGTGAGTGACTCCTCCTCGGCCCCTTCTTCCGGTTCCTCCAACAGATCCTCGTAATCCGGCACGCTGCCCAGGCCCCCCTCGAGGATCAGCTGCTCCGAGAAGCGTCTCCTCATCATTTTCGGCGTGACGTTCACGCTGCTCCTTCGTCGTTCACTGGACAACTCTTCGTCCCTCCTCTCCTTCTTCGGCCGCGCAGCTGGACGTCTGTCCAGCAAAGCTTCCCCGGTCGTGTCTGTCTCACGATTTTCATTATGCAAAGCCGGCCAGGGCTCGTTGGTTCTCGCCGTGGCGGCGACCTTCTCCGGGAAGAAGCGCGGACAGGTTCTTGCGATGATTGGTTTGGTCGCACCAGCCTCGATCAAGGCGCAGCCGCTGCTTCTTCTGGCGCACTCGTTTCCTCCTCTGGCGAGCGTTTGTTCGGAGAATCGCCTGTTATCTGCACGGCTGATCTTGCAGCCGCACGGTGACTGCGTTTGATCCGAGTGCCGGCGCTGGATCACTTCGTCGTCGCGGGGAATCGTGGAATCGCGACCGTCCTCCTTGATCTCGTGGAACAGACTGGCGACCGAGTTCCTGCCGGAAGACGGTGGCAGGATGCTCTGGCAGGTGGACACCGAGTAGCCGGAGTCCTTCCTCTTGTAACCGGCCAGGAACGCGTGATCCCTGCTCGAGCAGCTGGAGATCTTCCGGCGATAGTACTGACACTGGCTGCACCGGCACAGGCAACGACACTGGCATTGACACTCGGTCGAGATCGACAGTTTCGCTGTTAGAAGGCAACGGCACCTGGCCAGTCTGCTCCACAGTTCGGGATGGGACAGGAATATCTCTGGTATCTCGATGCTTTCGTTCCAGGACTTGCTGGTGTCCGTGGACGGGGTTCTGGTCAGGTCTCGTTTCAGCAGCGAGCTCTCCGTGGACCAGGTCTCCGACTCTATGCTGGAATTGTCGGGCAACTTCGCTTTCTTTTGGATGGCCAGCTGCTGGGATTTCATGGGAGCTTCCGCGTGACGACCGCCGTTGTCTGACGATTCGTCCGAGATCGTAGTCTCGTTAATCATCGCCGCGTTGTACGAGTCGCGGCGCCTCTGATACGTATCGCTGTTCGAGGGACTCGATGAACCAGCTCCCTCGTCCATTTCGAGGGCGAATTTTTCGAGATGAAAGTTACGATTAGGCGGTGATCGATAAATCGCGGGCTGCACCGTATGCTGGGTACTTGTTGGCTGTGGATCGCGGCAGCGAAAGGGATCACCGTGGGCGAAGAAACGGTCTGCACGGTTTTATTCGATGATTTTTAAGCGCTCCGGAGATGATCTTGATCGCGGCGCTGACGATGAAGAAATCAACGTGTAACCGATAGACGAACCGTTCGAATTACTTCGTAAGCGAGGGTATTCGGACGGCAACTGACGTACTTTATGGGATCTTAAATGTTAACTTCGCGAACACTGAAGTTAACGATCGTTCGATGTACACTTGACCTAATAACAATCGTTTTATTTGCGATTCAATAAATTTTATAGTCAATGTTTACTAAATTTACTTATCGTCCTTGAAACCGTAACCGAATCACCACTCGAACCGTGTAGAATTGAACCTGAGAAACAAAATCTTTTTACACGCCCGGCGTGGATAATTGCGCGTTTTACGATCGACCCGCGAACACGGCCCATTTCGTACTGGCCCGTGTGACAACGCGAAAGGTTGCGTTTTGCCTGTCGAGAGCGAACAAATTAATGCTCGTCCCTCGAAAGAAGGCTCATCGGTCCTTCGCAAGTGCATCGCGATGCCTCGCACGCTTGAAGCCGGCGTACGTGAGGTTCCCGGGACGCGTTCGGACTGTCGATACAACGTCCCGATTTTTCTTTTCTCGGGTTCGGTGTCGCCACACGCTCAGCCAAATTAAAGAGCTCGCCAACGGAGGAACGTGAAGTGTTTACAATGATCGAGGCGCGCACAGCACCCACGTTCGCTCGCTCCTGCTGCTTTTACGGTCGTTGGGTAACGATTACGTTTCCAGAAAACGCCGTTAACAGCATTGCCAAAGTTTCGTCTTCCTTTCTTCTCTTATTTATTTATTTTTATTCATACATTTCTTCTTTTTTAATCGTACCCGCGCGATCAGACACGTAATTTCGCCAGCTAAAGTATACCGCCGGATGTCGTTAACCACTTAATTGATAAGAATTAAGAAAGTGGCGGTATTGTAAGCCAAGGGTATCAGCGAAATATTTACGAACATTCGAAATGTCTCCAAACGTTCGATTACGCGACATATATATACAAGCATTTTGACCACACGAGACAGATCCTTGTAAGCATTCGATCGAGACACAACTCATCCGCAAGCAAGTAATCGCAGCACGATCCACTAGTCCAAATTGAATTTAATTATAAAAAAGGATGTCGTCGATTATTCAAACCAGTTAACCTAGAAGATACAATTGCGTTGGGTATCGATACGCCCGAACAATTAGCATCCAACACGCTGGAAAGACGTACCATGCACGTCGTAATGCGTTTGACGCAAAACCGCCAACGAAGTAGTATACACGTCGTCAGACAATTGTCACAGAAACAAAAACGACGTGCCTCGGAACAACAAATTTACTATTTATATTTGTGTAATTATATCATCAATCGATACGTTATGTTCCCGTCAAAAAATTATTAGAAATCCTAAGTGGAAAATGAATTAGTTTAAAAGATATAAATATAAAAAGTACCACCAGGATAAATTTAGATGCACAAAATTGTATCACTAGAATTATGAAAACAGCCAATGAGTATAGTGTTCACTTAAATTTCTTTGATGGTATTAACTCTTTCAAAGGTCTGCTTTTAACACTAGAACTACCACAGCAGTCAAAATGACTGGTTGATGATTACTTATAGCAACCTTATAAATTCACTGTGGTAAAGCTTCAAAAATTTCCTATGATTTTCCGTAGAAGGTATAAATAAAGATTTATTTCTTATGTATTCCGTATTTTTTCATGTAACTTCCAATGTGATCTCTTCCGTGCAAATAAGTACGCTTTGATTGTCGGTAGTTCTAGTGTTAAATCGCGTAATGTCTGATTACATCAACTTTTTATTTATATCACTGTAAGTGCTCTCGAACCACCTGCATAATTTCCAACTGAAGTAAAAGGGTTACTTAGCCTATAAAATAAGATTATTATTATTATTATTATAAATCTTTTTCCAATTTTTCTAAGGCATCGAACACGCCTGCCAGTGGATTACACTGAACCGTTGTACCTGCGTCAATTTCTTGCCAGTGCAAGTGGTTAACGAAGCAACGTACCGTTTCATTTGCATACCGAGGAGAACGGAGAAACCTGAAAAAGCGAATCCGCCATATTTTTCTTCGCGGCGCCAGGATCACCTTGATACCGTGTCCCGTATCTTTCGTTTCGAAGGAGAGTGGCGAGAGATAAGTTGATCGCCACTCGAAATATTGACCATCCACGGTTATTCATTGCGAGAATCCGATAGCGAGACGAGCGTCGCGCAACCTGCTGTGCCAGCAAGTGGCATTTAAATGAACCCGAAGGGGCAAAAAAAAAAAGGAGCACGAGAAACACACGAACTGGGTTCGAAATATCTAGCTGATTTGTGGCTGTAAGCGAAAAGAGGCTCGCTGATTGGAGCGACGAGCTGTTTATGCCGCCATTTCTCGTGCAACTTAATCCCACCTAATTTTCAAAAAAAAAACGCCGAAAACGTTACTTTTGTTTTATTTTAAGACGCCTCGCGTCGATGCCACTTTTCAACGGGAAGTTTCCAACGTTCTCAACTTGGCACCTTCAAACTTTTAACCGAACCGTTGGCTTTTCACATATGAGTCAGGTTCGTGGCGCAGATTACGAGGCCAACGCAGTATAAATACGTTGTGCTGTAATGAAACTTAATTTGAACTTTGATTACAATTTCCGCTTATAAGATCGAGAATTATCTAGTGTGGCCAATACGAAAATGGTAATACGATACATAAAATGCGCGATCTTATACACTCATTAATTTTAATTACCGTTTTAAATCTAATTAAATTTAATTAATTGTAATTTTAATTACATATCTTCTAACTTATAATTTTTAAATTATTTGTTCGTAACTTATTTTAATTTATACCTTTAAAATCATAGATTTACACGACTTTGTAATTTCCCATTTCGATGTATATACATTTAACACTAAAACCATCAAGGGGGTCAAAATGACTCGATTTGTAACTTTTCATAAAAACGTGGTAAACTTACTGTGGTGCCTATGCATTTGTAAATTTACCATGATTTTAACTATGATCGCCAAAAATTTGTTTCCCTTATATTAGGTATCCTTTCGTACAGTTTCCAACTTAATTTATTTGTCCCCGATAAATAAACCTAATCGTCCGTACTCCTACTGTTAAAAATTATAATTTTACATCTCGTTTGCATCTCCGTTGCAGTCCAACATCGAAATTACAGAAACGAAATCTACCACTTAACACATCGCGGACCAGACATTTTATTGCTAACCGTGCCCAGTGGCCGGGTCTTCTTTTGCGTCAAATATTTTTCAATCAGCTATGATTTGTTAGTAGTTAAAAATCATTGTCACGTGAAATATTGATTTTCAACAGCAACTTTAGAAGTGAATGATTCTTTAATATATTTCAATAAGTAAAAATTTGTTGCAAACTAAAAATTTTTCAAAGTATGATATTCAATAAAACATAACTAAGTGAAGTGGAACACCACAAAGGTTGCAAACATAGCTAGTTTCACTTCTTTTTCCGTTGATTTTGCACACTTTGCAACATTTTGTCGTGAAATTTCTTGTTTTTCGAAATATTTTTCTTTCTTGTTTTTCAGGGTTTCAAATAATTAATTCACGATACAAATTATCGAAAACTTGTACGATGTCTCGTTAACGACCTCCTACGACGCAATATGAAAGACGAGATATCTCGTCATCGGCCCCGAACGACGAAACATGCAAGACGAGATATCTCGTCATCGGCCCCGAACGACGAAACATGCAAGACGAGATATCTCGTCAGCGGTACCCAACGCTGAAACAGAAAAGACGAGATATCTCGTCATCGGCCCCGAACGACGAAACATGCAAGACGAGATATCTCGTCATCGGCCCCGAACGACGAAACATGCAAGACGAGATATCTCGTCAGCGGTCCCCAACGCTGAAACAGAAAAGACGAGATATCTCGTCATCCGTCCGCAATGTGTTAACCATCCGCCAATTGCCAACGTCAACGGTCTAACTATTCACGCAACGCCGCTCTTCGTTCCTTATCGTGAACGCTTCGAAGGGTAATCTCGCGTCTGGGAACGCACAGCCTCGGCCTAGTCGCGTAACGATCGCGAGCGTCGTCGCCGGTCTGAACCGTGGAAAAAAAAGGAGCGGGTAAAAACCGTTTGATTTATGAACGCAGCCCCGTTCGTGTCTCCGGACAAGGTTTTCACTTAACGCAATCAGCCGATTGGCCGGCACCCGAATTCGCGCGGCTAAAAACTGTTCGTGGCCGATATCGCCCGATTCGACGGGGATCGAACGTTCGATTAAGATAAACGACGTCTACTCCGATTAAGCGACGACCAATTAAGCTGGTCGCGTTTCTTGCCCAAAGAGGGGAGACCCTTGGTTTAACTTCTTTGGTATCACGATGTTTGCCACAAAGTATTATCGGATGGAATACGACATCGTGGCACGGTTGCACTTTATCCGACGTTGTTATCGACCGCAACGTTTCTTAACGCTAGGTTTACGAGATTCGTCAATTTGACGTATTTCGGATTTTACGAGTGTGGGGGTGCCAAATTTACAATTGTAATATTTTTAAATTTTAGTATTTCTTATGTAAACGTGCCGAATGCGCGAATGAAAGAATAGATGGGGATGTGCGTGGGTGTATGTGTGTGGCGTTAGTCATTTGTTCTTCTCGAATGTTCGATGGCGGTTTATTCTAATTTATTCTAATGCGTAAAAAGGAGGCCTTCTCGAACATTCGATGTTAGTAAACCCCCACCACCTATCCTAATGCATATAAAAGGAAGTGCATGCCCACCGAGCGAGATTCGACGATTTAACAATCTACGATTTGATGTTCGACGATTTACCGGTTTTGTAATTAACGATGGGACGATTATAAGTGCATTCAAGTTTCTAATAAATTAACTCTCTTGCTATAAGCCTGACCCACAAATAAATTCTACACGAGTAGGATTTGCAAAAACAATTACTATTATTCTTAGTGATTTTTGATGACTTTTATCGATGGAGCGATACAAATATACTCTAATCTATTTCCCTCTCAGTTCTGCAATTTTTAATGTGATATGATGTATACTTATTTCTTAATATATGTATATTAAAAATAAATATACAAGAAATGGGCGTATTGTCCCAGTTCTTGCGATGGCGCCCCTTGTCGATCATCTTGACTCTAACTTCCCGGGTGATGCGATTTATAAATTACTAGTGTGCTTTTTCGTTTTTCTTCGTTTTGCTTAGTTTTACTTCTACCCGTTGACGAAGGCCGAGTGCTCTTTTAAGGGTTGAGGAAATAGGAAGTGGGAGAGGGAGGTGGACGATTGAAAGGTGGAGGACAAAATTGGGGAAGGGAATTTACTGGTAAAAAGGGTGGTTGTCATCCATGTGGGTTAGGCTCTGACCCAGGGGATACGCGATGGTTAGGCCCAGACCCCGTGGTAATAAACCAGAGCCGGTTTTCATAATACATATAATAATTATCGGTTCCTAACAGATGTTACTTATACTTTTATGTAATATGTTATGTGTCCTTAGATAAGATTATTGTCAGTTAGGTACACAATTTTAAAAAGTGAGTCAAATAAAATTAATATGCGATGGCACAGTTCGTGGATTTCAGTGATCGTTTGATAGAGCTCCGCGACTATGGTCGAAATGACTATTAAAATCTATTAAAAGACTAGAAATGTTTAACTATCCAAAATTTCGACTTTACCGTTACCGTTTGCTACCTCTGGTTGAATCTGTTGGGCCTTGAAATTTTTAGGTACTCAACGTTGAAATCGGAACCCGAAGATTTTTGTGTAGATACCTAGTTTAAAATTAAGTCGAGCAATAATTATAGATCTAGAAATAACGATAACTCCTCTGTATTGGAAAGTTCAGGTTGGAAACTTGATTGAAAAACCATAAAGGATTACATTTATGTTAAAAAGTTTGTTTGACACGACTAAAAATTTCGAGTACCAGTTGCACGTAACCACCCACCCACCCTTAAACCAAACTCGACAACCGTGCCGACGAGATTAACACGTCCTGGGGACCGACAATGGACTTCTCGTTCGAACGGTGTCAAAATTAAAAAATAAACGTAGTAATTATAATGATATTTATTGAAACATCTAAACAAACATATGGTTTGGTTTTGCATGTATCGCAAAACGTGATGACCGTCATTTCAGCTGTCTCAAATATCGCCCAAGCGTTCGCTCGCTGCCGGCTGAACGGAAAGGGCAGCGATATCTGCGCCAGGCTCAACGCGTTAACCGGAAACGTAGCGAACCGCGGTCTTACCTGCGCTGTGAAGTGCTGGCTGATGGAACTTCAGCTCGGCGGTTAGGTGCCAGCTGCCAGGCGCCGCGAATTGCAGGCCGATCCCGAGGAAATGGACCAGAGCCGAGCAGGTCACGATCACGTAGCCCCAGCCTCCCTCCGGATAGTAATGCCTCCTCAGGGTGGCCTCTTTCCGCACGTCGCTCGTCGGCCGGCACAGCCCGCCGCCGTTCCTCTTCCGCGTGCACCTCGCCCTCTCCCTATTCCTGGCGCCTCCAATTAGACCGCTCGCTCCTATTCTACGCCAGCTGTTCCTCATTTTGCTCTCCGCCGCGGCATATTTACGGGCCGCTTCCTGTTTGCCGTCCTGACACCGGCCGGAGATGCTTTTCCTGTTGCCCGACACCGGCGAACGGAACGGGTCCACGCGTTCGCGTAGCTGGCCCTCCGACGTGCATTTTGGGCACGCGTGCTGGGGGGTCCGCTCGGTTTGTACAGAGAAGCTCGTTATGTGGTCGTAGTCCACTATTTGGATGTGCGGTGTGGGCGGCTTTCTTTGGATCGACTGTTGGGACAAACTCGAGCCGCCGCCTTCCTCCCGTCCCGTCTCGTCGATGGGATGTTCGGCTGTCTCGATCCTCGCGACGGTTTGTACGGCAAGAACGTCTCCGTGCGTCGACTCGATCGCCTTCGAAGCTTCCCGATGCTCGCTTTCGTTCTGTTCAGCTCGTTCCGTCGAGTGCTTCGGAGATTCACCGGTAGCCTCCAATCCGGATTTCGTCGTGGTTGCATCGTTCCTCTCGTCCCGAAATATCGACTCGCGTTGTTCATCAGCCAGAAAGCAATTCGATTTACTTTCCCTGGACGTATCCTTATTATCTCTATGACGATCTATGGCAGTTTCGTGGAACGAGAGACGCGAAGCCAATTCCCCCGACCCGTCATCGCGGCCCTTGTCGGCTCCCTCGTCCACGATGATCTCTGTTCCGGAACTTTTATTCATAACGTCAGGTACCATAGTGCGTAGTTCCAAAGTTTCCCCTAATTCACCGTGGCCGTTCCGCTCGATCGCCTTGGTGTCGTCCACGAAACGCCGTTTCGTCTCGACGGACGTCGCGCCGCCATGATCGAGGAGAACGATCTCGTCGATCCAGCCGGTTTTCGCGGCTAGAAGCGGGTGCAGGCCCTCGCGAATCGTCGGGATGATCGTGAAGGCGCGCGACAGCGGATCCACGCGCACTTTCACCGTCTGCGGCGCCCGATCCGGCCAGGAGCTGCTGTGTCTCATGTTCTTCCGGTCCTCCTCGCGCACTGTCATCTCTCGAGCGCTTCCTCATCGAATGGAACATCTACGAATCGAACAGGCCGGTCAACAACACCGCGTGGATCGTCGTTGCGCGTTGAGCGGGGCTCTCAGCCGCTCTGACCTGGAAAAATCGTGCTCTCCCCTCGGTGATCACAGACCTAATCCGCTGCTGCGAGGTGGACGAAGGGATTTCCTCGGCGACTATAAATTTCCCCGACGAGCCGCTATTGTTTCCGAGATTCCGGTCGAAAGAACACCGCTGGCTCCCGCGGGACGACTGCATTTTTCAGCAGCTCCCGACGATTCCACGGTAACTCGCGCTTTCGCTCAGCCTTCGCCGAGGAGAAATGTCGGTGGCCACGCGGTGGTAGCACGTACCGTTGAGGCGATACTTTATCGGATGGCACAGAACACTGGACGGAAATCGGAGAAGCGAGTGGCGAGGTGTCGCTACACTGGCACGTAACGCGAGCGTGGACGTTCCACCGAGTGTCAATGAGAGACAGATCGTTTGAAAAGGAAGAAGCGGTCCTGGCGAGTGCGCCAGGATGACTGCTACGCACGTGCTGCTCAGTTGCGAGCAACCCTCTCCTCTCTCTCCCTATTTGCTCCCTCTCTCTGCCACTCCGTTGCTCGCTGTCTCCCTCTTCCCAATGGCGGGCGCATGCCTGCGATATTCGACGAATCGCGAAGCCACCGCGTTTCGGAGGGTTTCTTTTCCCGTGCACTTCGCCACGAGTTTCGAACGTTCCCGTGCCAATGAGGGAAGGGTTAAATCGCTGGACATCCAGTGTTCGTAGCGGATATTCGCGGCGGAGCGCTCCGTTTGATTTGCATGGCGGTAAAATCTGCGAATCGAGCGCGTTTCGTAGTCGCAGTCAACGGGCGAATTCACGAGCGAAAATCGTAAAATGGTCGTCCATAAAATTTCGCTTCCTCTGACGGGCCTTGTTGCGCGACGATGTTCGACAGACTTTCGATGATCGTTATCTGGATCTTTATGTTGCTTCTATAGGGACGACAGTCGATGCACCTCCGGCTGTGTGACGAACTTCGCTAAACCGCGCCGAGATGCTTGGACGAAGGAATAAAATTGGAATGTAGGTCCCACAAGTTACCGGTCTTTTACGATCCGAGAGATTGGTGGTGAAGAGCGATCGGTTTCAGGCGATTTAATGTAACTGTGAAGTTTTAACAGCGGCGTTTAACGACTGAGAGAAATAAATTTAGCACAAAGTAGTTATGGAATGTGCAACGTATAAATGCGCTAAATATAACGTAGCAAACACGAGGATGTCTCCTTTTAACGCTGTATGAAAGTATTGTAACATTTTTCAGGGAAATTCAGTCGTTCTGTACTGTATTACGATACGTAAATGAATCTAAGAATTATTCTTTGTAAAAACATTGCATAATTATAAAACTGATTATAAGACTGATGTTACTTATATAATACTAGCTGTTGGCCGCAGCTTTGCTCGCGCAGAAGTACTTTGATTTCAATTTTAACTGTTTTCAAGAGATGTCCAATTTTGGAAGCCCTTAACTTTAATGTTAACCAGAAAGTTAAATATTTACTAATTTTTATAGCGCTTGCTTCAAAATCGACGGATTTTCAAACAAACTTTCATCCCTTATTTTACCCCCTTGGGGGTTGATTTTCCGAAAACGTTGAAGCACGTATTCCTTTATTTCTAAACAAAATGCTAAATACCAGTGTTCATTAGTGCTTGCTGCAAAATCAGCAGATTTTCAAACAACATTTCAACCCTTATTTAACCACCTTAGGGGTGGAATATCAAAAAATCCTACCTTAGTGGATGCTTAAATCAAAAAAGAAATCCACTATTCAAATTTCACGCTTCTAGTTTTCTTTTTCAGTAATACCAGTGTTCATTAGTGCTTGCTGCAAAATCAGCAGATTTTCAAACAACATTTCAACCCTTATTTAACCACCTTAGGGGTGGAATATCAAAAAATCCTACCTTAGTGGATGCTTAAATCAAAAAAGAAATCCACTATTCAAATTTCACGCTTCTAGTTTTCTTTTTCAGTAGTTTTTTTATCTGCGATGATAAATCAATTAGTCAGTCAAGACATATATTTTGATATGTACAGATTACGACATGCAAATCAATCGAAGGATTATTCTTCCTGTAAAAACATTGCATAATTATAGGACTAATTATAAGGCTGATACTACTTACTTATATAATATTGCTGACAACACAGCTATGGACACAAAACATTGTTCAACGCATCTAGAAACCGCAGTGCAATCATGCGAACATAAAGCTCCCCTCTCGGCAAGACAGATCACGACCAAATCCCCCGACAAATCGACCAACAACCAAAACCGAACCGGTGCAACGATCGGGCCATCGATCAGGCGGAAAAAGAGCAAAGCGCGTCGAGGACGAATGGCAAATCGCCGGAAATCAATCCGAGGCGAAGACAAACGGTCGATGTGTGTTCGCAACAGCGGGTTCGTGGCACTGACCTGCCCTAAAGTCGCGTGGCTTGTTCCGGGCACCCACCGCACGCGTCGGTTCGAGAGCAAGAGAGAAGGAGCAAGTGGGACGAGGGTGAAAGACGCGGCAGGAGGCGAGGACAACGAGTTATGAGAGAAACAGAGAAAGAGAGAAAGAGATAGAGAGAGAAAGGCGTTTGTCGGTAAATGAGGCGAAAGAGGGTGAAGGCGTTGAGAAGACACACGGCTCGCCCTCGGCATCGAGCGACTTGGATTTTTAGGGAAGGGAAGAAAAGTCGTAAAAATGCGCTCGTCCAAGAGAAGATTGCCCGCGATGATGTTATCGCTGAAGGAGGCAGCTGTACAGTTATTCGAGGCCTCGAGTTTGATACGCGTCCTGATCCTGATGAAACTTCACGGTTAGGATGGTTACAGAGAAATACTTTGAGACGTACAGACGTACATGTCAAGGCTTAGAATTTATTTATTTATTTATTTATTTAAATCATTGCACGGGGTAAATTTCTGTTAGTGTACAAGAGAAAACTGGAATGCATTATAGGGTATACAGAAGTATATGTAGTATAAGAACGGTTAAGATGGTTACAGGGAAATACTTTGAGACGTACAGACGTACATGTCAAGGCTTAGAATTTATTTATTTAAATCATTACACGGGGTAAATTTCTGTTAGTGTACAAGAGAAAACCGAAATGCATTATAGGGTATACAGAAGTATATGTAACATAAGAACGGTTAAGATGGTTACAGGGAAATACTTTGAGACGTACAGACGTACATGTCCAGGCTTAGAATTTATTTATTTATTTATTTATTTAAATCATTACACGGGGTAAATTTCTGTTACTGTACAAGAGAAAACCGAAATACATTGTAGGGTATACAGAAGTATATGTAGCATAAGAACGGTTAAGATGGTTACAGGGAAATACTTTGAGACGTACAGACATACATGTTCAGGCTTAGAATTTATTTATTTATTTATTTATTTAAATCATTGCACGGGGTAAATTTCTGTTAGTGTACAAGAGAAAACCGAAATAGATTACAGGGTATACAGAAGTATATGTAGCATAAGAAGACTGTAATTGGCGAGCCGCATGCTTACGAAAGTTTATATACAGAGTTTCTAAATGTATTGGTGTTATCCGCAAAAAGAAATCCAGTGTGGTACGAAAAGAATTACCGATGAAACAAAGCCGATGAACCGGATCGGAGTTGGTCAGTTTTTTGAATTTGAATATTTAAGCTCGAATGTCTGAATGGTTGAATGTAAATATTCTTTCTAATTATTTAATGGAGTTTTTAATTAGTTAATGGATTGGTGCAACGTATATGTACTTCGATCTGTGTAAATTTTAATTTCATATCCGTGTAGTGACGTACAGTAGTTGCTGTAATTTTTAATAGGCGGATATTTAGGTATTTATGTATATTTGTTGTGATTCACTGAATATGTAGTTTTATAAATTTCTGTTTTGGGTGTAATGATATTACCAGTGGTTAAAGAACTATACCTTCTCGAAAATAAAGTTGGCCAAGATACTTGATACTTGAGACGAATATAGTGATCTATGAAATATTCGAAATATACATCTATGAATGTACATATACATATACTTATAAAATGGAATTTTTATCTTTAATTGAAAATATATTTTGGAATTATCCAGGATATATTTCAGCATCTAGTACACGAATCTTTTTGCGTCTTAAACTGATCCACGGTTAGGGTACCCAAAATAACGTGTACTAAAAATTACACGAATGTACTTTATCACGTTTCCGCGTATTTTGAACGATATAAAGATTCAAATTAAGGGATCAAGTGGTTAAGTGTCGTTGTTAAAGTGGATTATGAATACGTATTCCCGTTGTATTATCTAATAAAGCAGTAAGAATTTCGCGTATTTTAAAAGGTTATACGATTAATACATCGAAACGATATTTGCAAAATATCGTTAGATTTTCTGTAACAAGGTATGAGCAACAATTTAGTTATGGGTACATTAAAATTGCTTTAACACTATTTCTACCACGACCGGTCAAATGACTATTTTTAAAATTTCGATTAGAATTTCAGATATACAACGTAATTGAATCGCCTTTAAACTTCAGACATTTTCTCAAATATACATGTAATACATTTTTCAATATTCACTTCTTTTTTCATTGTTTATTTTCTGAGCAAAATTTGTAGTCTGTATTACGTGGGAATGTCACGGTAGGAATAGGTATACGTGAAGTGTCGGTAGGAATAGTGTTAACAATTAAAGATACTATGCTTGTTACAGAGTTAACAAGTTAAATTAATCTTAATTCTTTCAAAGTATTCTACAGAGTCTAATACAGTAGCGGACAAAAGTTTAAGGCGACCGAACAATGTAAAACATAATTTTATGGTTTGCAAATATTGTTTATCTATTCATTTTTATTGTCATTATGGTAAAACACCGTTTATCGATTAGCATAGAATACAAATTTTGTTTATACTGTTATTTCTTATAATTAATTTATTTATTTTCTTCGATCCTTTGGTCTTAAACTTTTGTTCGCTACTGCAAGTAGGAAGTGACGTCTTTTGTTAGCTATTTACTGCACACTTCAATAGCGTGCGGATATAAATTGATAAAGAAAGATACTAAGGAGCGAAATATCAAAAAAAAGAAAAAAAACAATGTAACAAGCCGGTGTATAACAACACATACAAGTACTGTTCCTCTTTAACGGAGAAGATTGTGATTAAGTACAGCGGTTTAGTAAATTACCTAGCTTGTTCTTCTTTAATACGTCTTTTCCTTCGACGAAGTACGTATTTCATATTCCGGCACGTTCTGTAATCTCTTAAAACCCGTTAAAACGTAATCATGCGCAATAAGAGGCGCATTGTAACATTTCGAGGTCGAAGATCAGGTTGTTTCCTGTAATGCACTGTAATATAAATCGTGCAGGCTGCAATTATATTACCGTTTCATTCACTTCAATCTCCTTCTTTAGAAAAAAAAGAAAAAAAAAGAACGCTTGGAATCGTCAGAAAATTGCCAGAAGAAAATCTGTTAGTCCCACATGACAGCACGTAACTTAAAAATTGAACGCGTACTCGCCTACCTATATCTTTCAGATCTTACCTCACTTACTTATCGCGATTCTATTACACTTTTATTACTACACCGTTGCATTACGCCAGAATCAAACAGGTCGGCTAATAAGACTATTTTTCTCGTCGTTTTCAAATCAAGATAACACACCTGCGATCTAACCTAATTATCTCGCTTCTAACCAGAAATAAGTTCGAATCGCAAGAGGGCTTGTTATTCAGGGTTTTTGCCGGGAAAGAAATTAGGATAACCTTTAATTTCTGATATTTATTTTACACACGTTTCAACAGCACAGCTGTTGCGACACGTCTGTTGTTTGTCTGATCTGTCTGTCTGCACTGTCTGTCCACTTCACTGCCCGTTTGTCTGTCCACTATGCTATCTGTCTGTCTGTCCACTTCACTGTCTGTCTGTCGGTCTACTTCACTGTCTGTCTGTATGTCTGTCTAACAAACGTGAATTTGACATTGACAAATCAAAGGCTATCGAAAACCTGAAATAGGTGTAAATTGCACTGTACACATCTACACAATATATATATATATATCTTTTTCAAGATATAAGAAAAAATCATGCGTTTAAGGATTAACGATCCCTGTTCAATGATTCCCTCCAATGTTCAACCGGCAATTACGCAACTCGAGGTTGCAAAAGACGATCCGCCCGAAAGAAAACTCTCTCGACGCATGATGTCATCCCCGTGTTCGCACGGCTGCTTTAACCGTTGCCTCAAATTGAAAGTCGCCGCGGAAATTACGAGCGGTTCGAGGCGACACGACGAACGGTTCGCAGTCCCGTGAGGAAGGGCATTATCGAGCATGATGCACGCTCGAATTCCGCTTGCTACGACGCCGCCGCAACGACGGAACGAGCTGAACGACGTTGAAACGTGCGTGTCAGTCGCGTAGGAAGAGAGGAACAGACGCATCTGTCGCCAGGGTTGCCCGGCCGTAAATTCGCGCGCGGCCACGTCTTCTAAATGCTCGTAACCAACGCGACGGCATGCGTTTTCAGGGTGAAAAACGAGGAGAACAGGGGGGAGGGGAAAAAGAAAACGAAAGAAAAAGGGAAATAAGACGAGGAACCCTCTCGCTTCCTGCATCGCTCGCGTCGAATGATTTACGCGCGTATTAATTCAAGACGGTCCGCGTTGGCGATGAAACGCGCGTATCTCAAAGGAATTCTTGTTAAATTGAATATGATTCATTCGACCGGCAAACAGGGCTCGTTCGTTGCCGTTAAATGGCTTCGTTTGAAGCGCAGCGCGATTCGAATAGTCGGTCAACAGCCCTCTATGCATGAGAGACGTTATTTGACGATTGCGCTTGTCTAACCCTTGTCAACCCTTTGACTGCCATGCCGAAATCACATGTTCCGGCACAGTACGCCACAGGAGTGCAATGCTAGATGCAATGTTTCATAGAAATTAATCTTTTATTTTCGAGGTTCTATTAAAAATTTATAATTGTTCAGCGGGGCCTTTTTTACTTCAAAGTATCCTGTAATCAGCGGTAACGTTCGAAATGCACTAATTGCCAATTTTTATTCAACTCTTACAATTGTAAGAGTTGTAAATTGCTGAAGCTTTCAATAAATTGTAAGTAGCTGAAGCGTTCCGGTCACTAATGACCATCATAGCGTTACAGGAGAAACTGTGGCCGGTCATATATGACCAACGTGACAGTGAAAGTATTAACCCTTTACGGACGGAGCAGTAAAGAAAATAGTTACGTCGCGCGTTTGTGTTATAAAAACTAAGCTGTATTTAAATAAGCTTTTCATAAAATCTAACAAAATTGCCAACTTGACTTCTTAGGCTAGTATACCCATGCGTATCTTGTACGTGTCGTTTACGACATACAAACGCCAGCCGCAGCGCGAGAGTTGGGCGGATATATCCGACACTCGTCCGCACAGGGTTAAGGGGAGAGGTTGTCGATCGAAATTGTTTTCTGCGGGTGCTGTTGCAAATTCGTTTAACCCTTTCGCTTCGAGCGCCGCTTATAGTCGGCACGAGTGCCGCTTATAGGCGGCATCCAAATGTATTTTGTATTTTAATAATTTTATATTTTAATAATTTTGTATTTCAATAATTTCGTAAGCCTTTCAATATTAAAAATGTGAATATACTTGTTACATTAGAGCAACGATCGTTTTATTCAACACACTTGTTATTTAAGACTTAGAAAAACGCGCACTGTGCATATTTCTGACCCACGCTTCCATTCAGTGACGGTACTTCGGCGGACTGGACAACCGTAGCGAAAGGGTTAAATTCGATTCGAGCTTTTGCTGTTTGTATATGCGTGTCTTACTTCGCATCACTTCTTTTCAGTTACGTTTCATCAGTCCGTCAACGTTCTTTAGGTACCTAGTTTGCGACAATTTAGGCTCGAAAGCAAGGATGCACCGTTTGGTACCACGAACCGTTTCTGATTTGTGAAAATTTAGATTAGAAAGCAAAGTTGCTCATTTTGGTATTACCAATTCATAAACGAGGAAAACTTTCGCATGGATCTAATAAAAATGATTGAAACATTAAATTGCATCGAATTAAAGAAACGTTTTTGATAGATTCATACGTTTTTATTCAAGATCAAGTGAAAACACAGCTCTGTTGCTTTCTATTGGTTAAATGCAGTAATTAAATGTACTCAATCTCTCTTTCCTTCTTCGTTTCTTTCATTCTCCTTTTCGCACATACAGTAGCGGACAAAAGTTTAAGACAACAGTAAAATGCAAAACATAGTTTTATGGTATGCGAATATCGTTCATACACTTATTTTTATCGTTACTATGTGGTAGAACACTATTTACTGATTAGCATAGAATACGAATTTCATTTAAATGCAAATATTATTCATATGCTTATTTGTTACGTCATTATGGTAGAACACTATTCATTGATTAGCGTACAAATTTTATTTATCGCGCTATTAATTAATTAATTTCTTTTCTTTAACCTTTTGGTCTTAAACTTTTGTCCACTGCTATATACTTTCTTCACGTTCCTACAATTTCTTACACGGGATCAGCAGCGAACGCGTTAACTGGGACTGTGGCCAGCGCCCCAGCAGTATGTCGGTGGTTCATGCTTATCTGGAGGCGGGCAAAAATTAAGAACGGGATTTAAGAGAGCGTGCGCGCCAGGTAGATGTTCTCGCGCACGTTACCTGGCTAGCGGTCAACCCGCGTTTACAACCGCCTCGATACGTTATCCGGTCGATCCGTTCCACTTGCCGCGACTTATTATTATCCGGAACTAGGTCGATCTTGATTCGTGTCGTTCACCTAGACTCGCTCACTTCGTTAACCCCTTCAGACCCATAGGCCTGACACAGCGACGAGAGCCGAGAGAAGAAGATTAGAGTCCGAGTTATGGTTCAACGAAGGGGAACTATTGTTTGGATGCGTCGTGCTGCATTGATTGCGTTTGGTTTAACCCGTTGTCTTGTAATCACGAGTTTCCGTCGTTGCACGGATTGTTGTCCAAATATTGGGTTATTCGGAAAATTTGTGTCCGTTTCGAGGTAAACAAGGAAGTCTTATAGTTGAGTAGAGTCGTTTCACTGTTCGGTGAAATATACATCGCTTTCTTCGCAATTTTCCATCGTTATTAAGATAATTTAAAAGTTACATTTCTTTTTGATCGTTAAATTGCTTTACATTTTCCTTAGATTTTGCTCAGAAAAAATTGGCACATAACTTTTAAAAAAATATAATATAATAATAATAATTTTTTTTCAGCTTTACGGTCATGAAATGTTTTTAGTACTTATTTTCTCTTATTCTTCTTGTAGTTATTATGGTTTAAATATAGTCGAGATAATATAATAATGATAATAATTATTTTTTAGCTTTACAGTGATGAAATGTTTTTAGTACTTATTTTCTCTTATTCTTCCTGTAGTTATTACAGTTTAAATATAATAGAGATATTTTGTATTTGAGGTTGAAAATTTGAATTCTCACTTTCTGTTTAAGCGATATGTAAATGACGCGGTTAGTTCATTATTTTTGAAAATCTATGGATCATCGATCATTAAACAAGTCTAGATAGAAACAGTGTGGTATGAGGAATGCGCACGAAGCATTATCTACATCTTCATCATTAGTGCCCGCCATCACGCTACGAACGAGAATAAATAATGCTTATCTCGATAATGCGAGCTGAACTTGTAACTTGTGTATAGCTGTTGCTTTGAAACGATCTGTTAGAAACATTGCACAAGTTTGTCGTACATGCATGCTCTGTGTACTCCAGATCTCGTGATACAGCTTCCACGGGACTGTTCGTTCGAACGCAACCTCTTACACCTCTCTGCTATAATTACCATACACGTTTGAATCTATTATAACGCCGTATTTCCATTTCGAAAACTTGAATCGTGCTTTACTGCTACTTCCGTTTTAAATTAACGATATACTATCGAAACAAAGACTTATTTATTATACACCTCAGAACTGTGATTATTCCATTATTCCGGTTTTCATATGTAACAATTGAAACGAAAAAAAACTAAACATTTTGAAACTTCAGAAATTCTAATCTTTGTAAATTACCAGAAAATTTACAATTCGTACTATAGAATTAGTTATCCTGACTATACAATTAACCCTTTGCACTCGAAAGGCGATTATTCAAGTTTCCAAGTGTCAGGTGTTGAAGTAAAACAGTACCGAAACTTACTTGCGCTACAATTTATTTAACTTAGATAAATGATACTGAAATCTTGAAGTATGGTTAATTGCAATTGAAAATTTGTGAAAGTGGTATCATTCACTACCGAGAGCCGTCTTTCGAGTGCAAAGGGTTAATCTTTCTTAAGCCACTTCCATTTCCAATTCACGATCAGTTGCAATCGATCCATACCCCTTAGACCCAATTTCTTCTCTCCTCGCCGAACCTTAATTCCACCTGAGGAACCTCGATCGCGCCCCGGCAATATCGTTCCAACCCCCGGCCATAGTGGCGCCACCAAGTTTACTTCGATATTCTTTTCGCGCGCCGTGGATGCTACAAGTTCCAGCTCCCTCAACTTCATCCTCGCGCCACGGGGATTTATATTCGACCCTCGAGTCCAACCGCTGAATATCGACGGCAAAAGGATCAGCATCTCCGCTGGAAGTCCTGCTGTAGCACACAGTCCGGAGGAAGCTCGCCGCCGGAAGTCACTTATCTCTCCTCCACCGAATAACATTCCGTCTTATCTGAGCGTCGTCTAACAACCAGCCGGGACACGCTTTCCTCGTGCGCTATTAAACTTCGTTACGATCTTGCTCGTGCTTCCATTCCGTTCTACACGCGTCGTAAAATTTATCTGGGTCCGCGTGGATTTCGAATTGCGCGCCATTCGACCCTTGTTTACCGTTGTAAACGTCGTGACAAGCACCTTGTACGTTCGATGCTAAATTCGTCGCCTGCTCCGTTGCAGCCTCGAGAAACTTGGCCGGAGACACGATGGAATGTACTACGAGGATGATCGTAAAGGGGCGACATGGGGTAGCGAAGGTTTCATGGGGGTGAACACGGATTTTACAATATTGTTGTGGCCGTCCACGAGGACGTTCGACGATCGAAAGTGCGGTTGATGAAGGGAGTTGTGGAAGTATGATTTGTCTTTGAGTGCGGAGACAGGAAGACGGGGGGCGATAAAAGAGGGTTAACGGCGAGGAAGTTCTTTGACGGGCCGCAGTAAATTCCGAGTCGGAACAGCCGGTACGAGTGCCTTCGCAATAATTCGTGATATTCTTCATGGAAATAAGACGGGAATAAATTTGCTCGTTTTGGCGGTGAAGAAATTATAATTGGAGCACGGAGCGCTTAAACGAGACGACGCGGCCTGCCTTAGGCGGGGGAGAAAATTTCCCATGAGCGCATTTCATTATCATATCACTCGAAGTTAGCAGAGAAGTCTTCGCGGAGACTCATGCCACTTTTTATTCTAATTAACCGCGGTATATTCCTGAGAGCCGACGTAAATCGTTGCTTCTATCGGGCTGGCGAGGAACTTTCAGCGACCATTTAATCTTTTTTGCGGACGACGACGATGGTTGCCAGTTGAAAACGCCGCATTGTTTTCTTATACTATTTCCCACAGGTACAGCGGAGGTACATTGTTCGAATAGCTCGTCCCTGGCTTTACTTTCGCGTAATCTTCCGTTTCAATTATCCAGGTTTAATTTCGCGGAATCGTGTTTGCTGATATCTAATATCGTTTCAAATACTATATTTGGAGACCAGAATCAAACTTTGTTAAATTGTACCTTCCAAATTTTAGAGGAGAGCTGTTGGGTAACGAACTAATCATGATATCTATCGGTCCGATTGGTCGCGTGATTACTTACAACTATTAAGACAAACTCAGATATACTCGATCTTTTATCCTAAAATCTGTCAAAAATTGTAAAATTAAAGGCCTTTTGTATTATTTGGCTTTGAACAATACATGAACTCAATCTCATTCAATCAAATTTGTTATAAAACAATTTCAACCATCAAAAGAGTGAAAAGTTTAATACGGAACATATGAAAAATGTAATTTATAAAAAAAAAAAGTGGACTTGATACAGTTTAGCTTCGGGATCCGTGTACAAGAAAGTACTCAGCCATAAGTGAAAGTATTCAAAAGTATATAGGGTCTACGAGTAATCAATAAAACACGTCGTGATCAATTAATTCTACTTTATTATGTACACTAGCTTTCCTTCTACGCGAATGCCTTCAGGTCGTTCAGAAACACCCTCATTCTCTCCTTCAGTTCATCCGCGTACCTCAACGCGGACTCGTCCACCCTAACGTCCTCCATCAATAGCTCACAGTCCAAGTGTCTATCGTCGCATGCCCTGTAGTGGTGCTTTAAAACATCCTCCGGATCGAAGTGATGCGCCCTTCTCGTGGACGGATTCAAGGTGGTCAACGCGTAATGATTGTGCACCGTTAACGCTCGCCTCGTCGAGACGAAGCTCTTCACGGAGTCCCCCTCCGGCGAGATGCAAGCCGTCCTGACCGTGTCCAGGTAATCCAGGTCGGCCAGGAAGCTCGTCGAGTTGACGTCTGACTCCGAAACACGATCGGTTTGGTTCCTGGTCCGCAACTCGGGGAAGAAGTACGCGTTCCTGACCGCGTACGAGGCGAAGTCCTTGAAGCTTCTGCCGAGCTTGATCCTCTCGTTCAGCAGCAGCTGGTACCAGTCCTTCCTCCTCACGGGCACGATCGCCTCGTCGATGTCGATCGGCAGCACGAACTCCGATCGATGGAGATTGTCGTAGAAGCAATGATTGTAGGGTATCAGCTCCATCCGTCTCTTGATCCAGATGTCCTCGCCGAGGAGGCGCCTCCTGGCGATCTTCTCGTTCGGCAGATCGCCCGGCAGCGTCAGATTGAACCATCTGATCACGTTCGATCGCTCGTACAGCCTCAACACTCTCAGCACGTTCTCGTGCACGTTGAACACGTAGAAGTAGAACAGCTCGGCGCCCAGTATACGGTGGAGCTCGACGAAAGCGACGATCTTCGCCGAGATGTCCTCGTCGAAGTCCAGCCCCTTGATGCACAGGGTGAACTGTCTGCGTCGGTCGTTCGTGTCCCCGTTTCTGTACCCCGCGTTGATCGCTAAACTATGACTAGCATTCTGGTGGCAGGACTCCGGGCCCACGTACACCCGGGACGGCTCTACGGCCGCGTCGGCTGGTAATTGACAGCCCACGAGGATCCCCGCGTAGCTGTCCACCACCTCGCCCCACTCGTCCAACCAAATGGTGGACACCAGCGCCTCCACGCTGACGGCTCTGCCTCGATCCTCCTCCTCGTACCTGGGACAAACAGCGGAAACAAAAGTCGTGCTGGCGAATCTACCGGCGAATCGTCAGGGAATTGGGTCGCGTGGAAGAGGGCTCGTTTCGTGACAGGATTTGCATAATCGTCCGAATTATGAAACAGCTGCCCTTCCGCGACGGTGTACAGAAAGTTTAGCGGAACTGGGCAAGAAGTTAGATTGGTGTTAGTATGGAACTCGTTCGATGTTATCGTATCGCACGGAGGGGTGTCGTTAACGGGATGAAAAGCGGAGGTTGTTCCCGAAAAATGTGCAACAGTTACGTCACGACGTTACCGACGCGCTCTTATACGGTGCCGTTGTCCACGGAACTTCTAAACGAGAAACTTTTCAAACAGCGGAACGAAACGGCTTTCGTGGACGTAACCAACTTAAGAGAGAGAAAAAGAGAGAGAGAGAGAGCAGCAGCTCAGGAGGGAGGTTAATTTTTAGGAGAGTCAGGCACGCGAATTTCGGGACCTCGAAAGGTGTCTCACCAAATGGTGCAGAAGAGGCCGGAGGTCGGCAGAGGTCCACGTTTAACACCGATCACCCTGAGGCTCGGGTAACCGGCCACTCTCAGATCCAAATGGGCGCTGTACAGGAAGAGCTGTCCGGGGATCGTCTCGAGCCACTTGACGTCGGCCGACTTGGACGTATTTAACGTCGTTCCATTACCGTCGCACTCCTTGGAGGGCCTGTAATCGAGTGCCAATCTCCGCGCCCACGAGTAAGCCACGATGCTCCTTGTGCCGGGGGGCTCGCCACCTGGAAAATGTGTCAGAGAGATTGAGACCGTGATAGTCGCGTGACGCATGCTGCATGCTGTGCTCATTAACGCGGAAGCGGAGGCGCACGCTTTTCGGCTAATTAATTCTGAACGAGCCACACGTACGCGATGAGGGCTATTAAATGGAAAGCTACGTCGCGTGAAAGGCCAGAATACGCCTCCTCTTAGACGTTTATAGGAACTCGAAATGCCCGTGGTAGATAATTGGGCCTCTGATTGTGGGTGGTGTATTTGCATTAATGGCTTATTTAACGCTAGGCACCGTTGTGTCTACGGTCCATGGAGGGAACCTCGGTAACTATTCGGGATGAGATAATTTCTCGGTTGCTATCGCGTCAAGTTTTTCTCATATCATTTTATTCACCGCTGCTGTCATCCGTTCGATTTTATTGCTAATATTCGTTTGTTAATCACATGATTTCTGTGTCAGAAATTTCTGTCCCTTGTTGCACCTCTTTTACTCGAAATATTTGGTAACTGCAAGCTTCTATAATTTTACAATTTTCGCGCTTCAAGTATATTTTAATTACCACCTCCCTAGGTAACGCCAATTATCTCTCTCCGTCGATAAGTTTGGACCACAAACAGGAACAGCGTCATAATCACCTGATCGACACAAAAAAAAACTCCGACGACAGCATTTTGTAAAAACACATTGATCATGTAACGTTTAACCGATCGTTCGTGCAAGTAAAATATATTCATTTTAAAGATCAAGTTATCCAACTTCAGTTGCATCAAACCCTAAATATTGGAGTGTCAGTAAGTTGACGCTCGAAGTGCAGAAGGTATTAATTAAAAAATGTTTAATTAAATTATCATCGTGCGCACTCTACACGCGTAACTATGACGGTGTCGTCGATGGGTAACGAATAGAAAGGCAGGCTAGAAACTGAGATCTTCGACCGGACGGAAGCGTTGCGTCATCGAGCGATGCCGGACGCAGTACATCGTGAATACGCTTGCGTGTCACCGGACGATTGTGCCACGTTCGCATCGTTCTTTCCATAAATCCTCGACAATTTCCTTAATCCCTGCTCCACGGCACGTCGAACCGCGTCACTGACCTTGGACGTCGAGCGTCGATTTGTTACATATACAGAATTTCAATTACCCCCCTCCTCGTTAATTGGCCTCTAATAGCGAGTGCGCTTCGACTGCGTGTACGCTCGGCGAAAACTCGTTTCGCGTGAAGTCACGAATCGCCGGCGAGTCTAGCCGTATCTCCATTTTCTTTTGCAGCCACGATCGATTCGTTCAACGAATTCGACGGTGAAATATACCGTCTATTCACGCACGTAGCCGCGATAACAAAATGCTGCCGACCGATTAGCTCCGCGTGGGTGTTTCCGTCGATTAATTAGCGTTTCGTAACGGGATTTCTCGTCGATCGTCTGGATATTGTTGACAATTGAATTATGGTCGAGTCTCTGTTACTCGAAAATCCCCGTGATGAATATCGAGGCGTGTGAAATGAAATAAAATTTAAAGTTTACGATTGTATGCCACCAAAATGTCGGAAACCAATCTTTTGATACTGCCTTCATTCTTTCAACTGACGTGAACAAATAACATAAGACAATAATAAAGGAATAATGCCGAATAAAACGTATTGTCCATCCTAATCGATCGATAACATATTATTACGTTGACTTGAAGTAAAGTTACGAAATTTTAACAACAACGAGTAATAACCTAGAATTCATCTTACAATTACAGTTATATAACGAATGATATATGGTTAAAAATTAAAAATTGTTAGTCAAACAATTCGAACGTCGGTTCAGTTAAATGTCACATAAAAGTTACTTGCTTAATTTACACGAAATCAATTTTGAATCGTTCTCCTTCCTCGAGTGGATCGCAAAAAATTACAGTTTTCGAAAGTAGGTCTTTCTATTCTACTTCATCGATCAACTATACAGAAAATGAATGCTTTCGCACTCGCAAGCGTAAATAATAGTAAATTACAAACAGCGAGCGTCTATTTCGTTCGAGAAACAATACTTGTACAGAAAAGCCTTGGAGTTGTTTACGCCTTCCGGTTATCCGCGGTGGTTCCCGCGAAACAGTTGTCGCGTGTAGAAAGGAGGGGTGTTACGTGGAAGTCGGGGCGATCGGTCGATGAATCGGGCTGTAAATTACGTCACCTAATGAAGTCGCTACCGCCAAGGAACCGTGTAAAGATTTGTATCCCCGATAAACTCGTGTCACCGTGCCGCCGTTGATTTACCTCCCCACGGGGCGAGCTTTTTGCACGCAATTACGGCCAACCCGATTTCGATGCTTCCCTCGGAGAATTATCGCCTGCGGTTTTTGGAGATGAAGGAGATGATCGGTATTCGATGCTCGAGCCTTGAGCTCCATGCGGTACATATAGATCATAATTCTGGCACCGTTCTCAACAGTTCGATTCGGACAAAAACAGGGCAGTATTTATACCGCTAATTAACCCCTCGCCTTATAAGTAAACAAAATCTTAATATTGTAGGAATTATTTATTGGCCGATGGTTTTTTACATACATAAACTACGAGCTAGTACAACGACTTCTAATAACGCACTGTGAACTATATCTTATAACGAACTCTGAACTATGAACTATGAACTCTGACTCTAATTATCGCGAGGCTCCCTATTTATTTGCCTCGAGCCTGATAGGCGGTTCCTGTCCTTACCAATTAGGACCTTCGGAAAAAATGCCCGCCTTCGATATCCCCACGCGTTTGTATCTAGGATATCAACCGTCCACATTTTCTTCGGGAATCAGGTTTACGGGCGCGACCGTTTATCCTTACAACGCAGGCGTTGTTTAAAGCGGCGCCGGAAGATAACGCGGCCCCGAAAAAAATAACACGGCGACACCTCGAAGTTTGATCCGCGGTCGCCTAAAGAAAGCAATGGCAATCGGCATTTGTTATCCTCTGCAGCTCTGCCCTATACAAAGGCCCTATTGATCTCTAAATTGCCTACAATATAAGGTTTTTTTTAGTTTTTTAATAAGTAAAAAAACCTTCTTAAAAGTTATAAAACCTTTGTTTTTTATTGTTCCTTTTTTCCTCTCTTTTTCTATTTCTTGTATTTTTTTTTTTTTTTCGTTTTTTTGCTTGTATCGCGTGCAATTTATGTTTATATAATCGTGTATAAAAAGGGTTTTCAATCTGTTGACAAATAAAATAATAATAATAATAATATGACGAGTTGTACTCGTAAAACAGATTATACGCTAAATATGTGTTTGTAATAGAATTTGATTTTAAGTTTAACCGAAGGTTTAATTTTCGATATCGAGGATTAGTAAGTATGAATTACATGTGAGATTTTTATATTTAATTCTCCGTGTTACGTGAAGATAGTAGATGACTAATACTAACGTATCTGGTCACAAGTCAAGCAAAAAAAAATCATAAATCAAGGGGTTAACATTAATCAAATAACAGGAGTCGGATATAATAATAGGTATCCCTTTCGTGTAAAGATTATCGTTTGAAAATGCTTATAAACCTACAGTCGCTTATTGCTTCAGTCAAAATACTATTTTCGAAAGTTTGTGTTTGAAACATTTTTTCCCCCATTAATCGTCACTATTATTTTATAATTAACCGTGCCATTTTCCACCTCATGTATTTAGACCACATCACGTAGGTGCATTAAAAGTATTATATATTTTTATTAAAGTACACGCACACGATACGTACATCTGCACGTTCGGCAACTTATTCGAACGGAATTTAACAGCGTGTTTTCGAAGAGAGTCCAGGCTGCTCGTTAGGATTGACGCGATTAAAAGCGTAATCGTTCGAGCCATGAATAAAATGGCCGGCCCGCAAGCGCGCCGAGGAATTTCCCTATTCTTTGTCGGCCGCGGCTAACGCTGGGAAAGTATTCGCGGGTAGGAAATAGCGCGAACAGTAAGGCACAAATCTCCACTAAACTCGGAACGAGGCTATCGTAGCACGTGGGAATTGCCTCCCTCGTGTGACCGCAAATCCTTCTTCTCGTCATATATCAATCGGTCTGTCAGCGAGAGGACCCGAGCGTTTCGTCACTTTTACTTTCGTCGTGATTTCTTTTCAGTCCTCCCAGCCAACCAGAAATACCTCTTCTTTGAATTATGGCCGGCGGTAAAGGGTTTACGGTTTCATAAAGATGGCTGCTTTGAAAATAATACGCAGGAAATATTTTCGGTTGCCGCGCGAGCTCTGGTCCTTTGATTTGTTGGCGTGAGAAACGCAGCGTTTTCGGGATTTTTAAGATGCCGTTAACCTGGTTATCGTGGCTAGCGCTCTTTGAAGGAATCGAGTGTAAACCATTTCCCGTCAGTTTGTGACAGTTGTTCGAATGCTCGACGATACTTTTATGTGGACGTTTGAAATTGAATTTTGTTAACGATGTGCGTTGAAGGCTTGAACAAAAAAATGAGCCGTACGGTTTTCTTTAATAGGGTCGAAAGGAATGCAATGCGTTTTCAAAAGATAGAATTTTTCAGTACGTTTTGTATCGGACAAAAGTTTTGCAGTAGCCTTATATATAATCTGATTTGAAATCATAAAATTTTTACGCATTTCTGCCAGCTGAACTTCTAAGTATTATGCAAATTCTCGGATTGAAAATGAAATGTCAATCAATTTGATCGAATTTACTCCGAATCTATAGAGAAATCTGAACCTTTTCATCGTTTCCAATATGCAATGATGCTCCCAAATTATTATCTTGATTCAATCGAAGACTGTTTGGTTTTTTACGACTGTTTGGTACAAAACTGCATCGGTTTGTGGGCAAAACACGCGCAGCCCGTCAAAAAGCGTATAAATCTTTTGCGATGCTTAACCAGGATACTTAAACTTTAGACAGCTTTGATATGCAAATACGCAGATATAGGGAGAAGATAAAAGTTGAGCATTTGCATATTTAAAGATCCTGTTATCGATGATCTTTGACTTACACAGGGTTTCGTACGAGGGAAATAAATTTAAGATTCTTGTACGAGGATTTAGTATACCGCATGTGTCGTGAAATATTGCTTCTAACAAAATTTTGCACCTAAAATAGACACGAATTACTCTTAACTTTTCAGATATTCACCTGCTGCCGCTTAATTTTCATACTTCGTATTATCCTAAGACCGTATTCTTTTCATGACATTTCTGATTATCAAATGAAAGTATTACCACTAGGATATTCCAGCTTCAAAAAATTACTACATACCGACACTATTTCTTCTCAAAATCGCAATATAAATTTAGCTTCTTTTGGTACCGAATGAAACGATGTTGTGACTCTCATCGTACAAAATATTATAGGGTAAAAGACAAAACAAAATATTAAAGAAAAGATTAAATTTCTTAGAATTCAGAATAAATCTTATTACGCCCTACTTAATTATGTGAATATAATATTTTATATAAAATATAAAATACAGTCATTCCCCATATAACACGATACTCTTGCGATTTCGTTTTAGCAGGATAAAATAATTGACGAACTCGTGGCGCTTTTCGTTCATTTTCATTTCTATCCTCAAATATAAAACTTTAAATGAAATTTCAAGGTCGATCATTTGACCGGACGTGTTACGATTAGCGTGAACGTTAAATTTGACGGCCCTATCAATTTGACGGGTTTCGAACTTCATGAGAAAAGTTTACAAAAACAATTACTATCATTCCTAGCAATTTTTGTTGACTTTTATTTACAGAGCAATACGAGTATACCCTAATTTACTTCCCTCTCAGCTCTGCAATTTCAAATTCTGTACGATATATGCCTATTTCTATGTATATTAGAAATAGATATACTAGAAATCCGTAAATCTAGTGTTAAAAATTCGATGGACACCTAGTCGGTCGCGTCTAATCGCGAGGCGAAGGAACGAACGAAAAAAGAAGCTTAGCGGGGGGGAGGGGGGGCATTGTTAGGTGGCAAAGGCGCGTTAGCGGTCACGGGTTGCGAGCCGTTCGGCGATAACGAAAGGGCAAGGGTCGCGCGCTGCTGGAGGCGAAGGAGCGCGCGGCAACAGAGAAAATTGCTTACCAGGCGTGGGAGGAGGATCCGCCGGTGGATCCGGGAGTTGTGGCGGCGAATCGAGCAGAGTCAACACGCACAACGCGGTGACCAGCACAGCGACCAGGCCCACTCTGCATAGCCTCCTGGTGCCCGCGACCGACATAATATTTGCTGCCGCTCCCTTCTTCCTTCGTCCTCGTGATCCCGGTCGGCAGCTGGGCCGCGCTCGACTTTCGATCACCGCGCGACGCTCTCGAACCACCGATCCATGTTCCAGGCCCGATTTGCAATTCAATTCCAGGGGATTCCGGCCCGTGGAATCCTCGCGGACGGGGATCAAAGTTCGTGAAGAACGAGGGAGGCAGGCCGCGACGGAGGCGATCGCGGCGAGGATGTCGATGAAGGTCGTCGGTGGGAAACACGAATAAAATCACTGTTCTCTCATTGGTTTCTGCGATCGTCGGGGAGCAAGATTGTTGGACGAGTCCGGTTTAAGTTTGAGAAACGTTGGACCCCGTTGAAAACGTTGGAACGGAATCGATGCAGAGGTGACGCATCCCAGACGCTCGGCTCGAATTCGCGACGGTGGCGTGGATCGATCAACGAGATCAGGCTTTTCTGGTTCCCCTGACGCGCTGCTTTGCATAACACGCTCCGCTACACTTTCATCGCTCTTAACGTCCCCCCTCGCGGGCCTAATGATCCGCTAGCGGGGTCGCGCGACATATATACGTGGCCTGCTCCCGGACTGGTTCACTGGAATCGCGGAAATCTGGATTTATAGGATGCGACCGCCGCTTTTGAACCTGGCGATCCTGGCGGAGGCGGCTGAGCATTCGACGTCGAGATTGGAAGTCGGCACGCGATTCAGCGTTAACGTTAACGGCGCCTCTTTGCCACCACCGATCGGCGATCCACGGCTAGGCCCCGGTTTCAACGCCGAAATCGAACCTTCTCCCTTCCTCGAATCCCTCGCGACTTCGTTCGCGGGTCTGTCCTCAAGGAAACGCGTCCCAGCGAATGAAGCGTTGAAACGAACTCGTTTTGCTCGCGGAATCGTCCGGATCGGCGTTCATCGCGAGCACCATGAAATCTTCTTAGGGGACGATGAACACAGACGGGGCTGGCTTTCTAGGAAAAGTCGTTCGCCAGCGGATCGGCAGACCGGTACCAGCGAAACGAGACGCGGCAGGCAGCCTGTTTAACAGTCGTGGTCGGCGTGTGGATTCCAAGGTGAGCACACGAATCTGTCTTCCCGGGGCCGTGTAAAAAGCAACGTGGAAGCTGCACGACCTCCCACGCGACGCTCCCGTTTCTTCCTGCCGCTCCGTGGGCCGATGGACCATGTATGGTCGTGCTGGTAGCCCCTTCCACGGCACAACTCCAGAGACCGTCGATAATCTAATTAACCTGGTATCTCTTCTGTCGCTTTAACCGTTTTTTGCGCGCCACCACGTTTCTTCTGCATCCCGTCAATCCTGCTCCCGATCGGTTTGTTCGCTCTGCTCGCCTTCTTCCCTACCCCTCGTCCTCCTCTCACGCGTGCGTCTTCCTTTCTTGTTCACCCTCCGATGGCTGTTCTTCCGACAGCGTATTTGTACAGAGCACGTCAAACTCCGCAGCACAAGCGAACGAATTCCGTGCTCAGGCGAGGAGAATCGTCGCCGATCGGTATCGATCGATCATCGAAGTATCGAACGAGATTCACACCGACGCGACCGTTTCGAATTCATTCGCCACCGCGCGTTCGGTTTCGCCTCGAAACGCTGAACGCGGAACGGTGGTTGACGATGAGATTGCGTTTCTTTGTCGCGCGATTCGCTCGGATCCCCCGACACTCCGGGATTAATTCGAACCGTGAGAACCGACCTCGATCGACGTCCGTTTACGACGGGCAATATAAGACGATCCGTGTATTCAACCTGACGCTCTGTTGCGCTCCGGTATCTGGAGCAACTATGGCCTTGCCTAATGAGGCGTTAGAAGTTTAAGAGGCTCGTAACATTCGTGCTCGTTCTTGGACACTGGACGAGGTCGTTTCTCCTCCTGTTTCTTATCGAACGTCTAGTTTCTCGATCGTCCGGGCGCTCGAACACGACGTCGATGGATCGGATGACGCCACTTCCGCTCTTCATAGCGTAACGATCCGACCGATACAGCTGGCGCGACGCGGACCTAAACTTCGTGTCGGTCAGTTTCCTCGGCGTTTCTCGAGCGTGTTGCTTCCATCGCGGGCGACCACCCAGTAAAACGCATTCTCTATTCACGGTGGCGAATCGCTTTAATGAAACCATAGACGGAGCTCAGGGAGTGTTCTTCTGGCTTATAAAAATCACCGTCGCTCTTAACCGGAATATACCCCCGATCCCCTTACTCGCGCGATCATTCTCGCTCCTTCCAACGTTATACTCGTTCACCTGGGGGCCGGTGCAACAAAATTAAAACTGGTACCATCGCGCTGCTGTTGCTGCTCGCTTGTCCACGGTCAACCAGAACTTAACTCTCCTAAGCTAGCTCCCGATTAATTCCGGAGCAGCACGCAGAAAGTCTTGAACGTTCCCGTGTACTCTCTTAATCACGAATTACCGTGTGTACTCCGATCCGATGTCTTTCTCGCCGTTCACTAACCACACCACACTTCCACGCCTACGTATCCTCTATCCTGGACAGGTGGACGCGATCGAAGGTCCTCGTCGGATAATCGCCTCTATTTATAGCCACGCACGATATCCCACCCTCTGTTCCCTCCCTCGAGAACCCCGAAAATGGCGCGCAAATCGCTCGAAGGGGGACCTCCCTTCCGGTCAGCTGGCCGTGGGAACTGGACGAAAACACGTGGGCCGCCGGCAGGAACCCGTCACCAAAACACAGCCGGTTCCCGTGGAACGTTCGGGGCGCACGTGGTCACCGGATCGACCGAGCGGATTGGTGCAATCTCGCCTGCGCGAGAGTCCGGAGCGTACTGCGTTCGAGCGGGAGGTGAACGCGCCACCAGAGCCAGCTCGAGTCCCGACGACTTTGGACCCGTTGCCTTAGCGTGCCTCGCCACGATGCGCCTTGCCTTGCCTTGCCTTGCCTCATCCCATCCCTACTCGCCTCTTCGCCTCGCCTCTCCACCGACCTAGCTCTTCCTGGCAGCCGTGTGGCTCGCCTCCTCTGCTTAGCCACTACTCTCTCTCTCTCTCTTTCTCTCTCTCTCTCTGCCTCTATCTATGTCTCTCTCTGTCTGCTCTGGTCTGCTCTGCTCCTCTCCGTGGCTGGATAGTTAGTTGACTTCACCTTGTCGCAGCCTTGCGAACCACGCCGCGTCTCCTTCGCTTCTGTTTTCTTTTCATATTCGCTACCGTCGCGGCTGCACGCGCTCCTGGACTCCCTTCGGGCCACTTTCGCGTGACCGTGTCCCCTGCTGTTCGGTGCGAGCCGCTGCGCGTGTCGGACGGGGTGCCTCGGTGGTCCACGGGTGAGATTGAGTCGGAAAAAGGGGATCCTGCAGGCTTGGCGTCTTGATCGTTGCGTGAGTACAGGTTTGAATTCGAGGTTAAGCGTTTGAGTTTGTCAGGTTCAAGGTGTTCTGGAGGTGGTGGTGTTGTTATGTAGCGGTAATGCATCGTTGTTGGTGGTTGTTAAATGATCGTTAGGGCGTTTGAAACGAGACTGTGCTTTGGCTGAGCGCGTGAAGGTTGATCGGTCGATTTGTTTTATGAATGAAACGTGTTACGGTATACCTCGGTGCAATGGATGTAGCAGAGATTCGGGTTAGATAACAGACGTTTCTTTGGCGATCTCCATTGCAGAGCGCGGGTTTGTTAACACGATTAAACGCTAATAAATGCATAAAATCATCGTTACGGTTTGTTCCGCTTCATAAAAACCGTATTGAAACACAAAGTAGATCCGCGAGCCTCGTAACACCGTTTCCAATCCATCGTGCACGCTTAATCGTTCCACGTTTTTCCCACCGGCAAACAAACCTGCGATCTTTTTCTCTCGGTGTCCCTGGTGATCGACGATACCTTTCAGATTGCGGCACGTTCTTCTTCCTTTCCACCTCCCGATAGCTTAGCGTCCCTTTTTTCCGTCGTCTCGCCGACCACCGTGAAGCATCCGCCACTTGTTGTACTTGTCAAAGCGTATTGCACGTTGACCGATGGCGACTGCGGCCACCAGCCACGAAGCGAGTTCATTTAAACCGTGCCGACGATGTTCATCCGACGGATAGCCGCCCAAGAGACTCTTCTATCCCCGGAAATTGCCTGGGTCTCGGCAGTGGCGAAGCTGAAGGGGCGGCGGAGGAGGCAGTCCGCTGCAGGAGGCACTTTTTGCTTGAGACACAATTTCAATTTTCGACGATCTTTTTATCTGTATTAACTCAGTGATTCGTCCGCTTAATTACGCGCCTTGTATAGATCAATGTCAACGTTTTAATTATTTCTGCTGTTTTTGGTGTCTATCTTACAGGGGCGACGGAAATTATGGAAATTTCTTGTATATCTATTCCTAATGTGCACATATTAAGAAATAGGTATACATCATATTGAATATAAAATTGCACAGTTGAGAGGGAAACATATTAGAATATATTCGTATCACGCCACCAATATAAGTGAATGAAAATTGCTGGGAATAATGGTAATTATTTTTGCAAATCTTGCTCATGAACTTCGAAACCCGTCAAATTGACGGTTTCCATAAACCTAGCGTTAAACTTGAAAGGGATCAACAGTAAAACTCCATTGCATGAAGTGAACA
Source organism: Tetrapedia diversipes (assembly GCA_033822845.1). Lineage (NCBI taxonomy): Eukaryota > Metazoa > Arthropoda > Insecta > Hymenoptera > Apidae > Tetrapedia > Tetrapedia diversipes. The sequence continues at coordinate 79,687 of JAOPTO010002156.1, forward strand.
TCCTTACAGTGTATAATTTTCCACGCTTATTTTAATTCCCAAAGAGGTCGATGAAACTATTTTTTATTTATTTTTTCATGTTGTAGATCTATGTTCCAAAAGCTTATTATGCTTACGAAACCCAAGACACCGTAGAGGATCGATGGGCCCGAAAGATCAGAATACCACACTTACTGTTCCCGGGAATCGCTTGAAAGGTGGATTTGAATCTTTTGGGAACACGGATCAACGAGAATAGGTAGAAGACGAGAGGGATGCAAACGGAGAATGAAATTCGTAGGCTCGAACACGCGGGCGCAGCGCCGCTTAATGTTTACCCTGCGAAAGAGACTGATGACTGCAAGAACGATTCGAGACGCTTGTCCGTGCGCCGCGTAATTATTCTGGGACTGCTCGAAGATGTGAATCATGTTTCAAGGGCAGAGAAAATGTGCTGCCGTTATTATGAATTAAATCGCGGAGTTCCACGTTGCAGGCATACTTTTGGTTCCTTTTACTGTGATAAATATGCTGCTTGACCGAGATTAATGGGGAATTTAAATATTCGGATTCTAATAGCTATAATTATACAACTTTTTACTTCGTTACTTTTAATATCTTAATTCAGCTTTAATCGATACTATTTATTATTATCAACTGTGCATACTTTCTTGTATTATAGTTAAGTATAGTCTTATCCTATTTAAACGTATATATGTACAATCGATTATTTTTTATTTATCTTATCAAATAATAAAGATTTATTTATTTATTTGACGGGTAAACACCTTTTACAAAGTAGTAATACAGTAAAAATACAAATAATTGAAAAATAAAAGTAAAAATGAAACTAAAGGAGCACAATTGCTTACAAACAGGAGAATACATTGTTCCACATTGTAAGGGGGCAAAAGGAGACTGCAAAGTACTGCAGTACTTATACCTAAAGATTTATAGCCTCTAGCAACATGTATGCAAGTTGCGTATTCAAAATACAAAATGTACAATCGAGTTGTGTTCGGTGAATGTCCAGGCAAAACACCGAACTAAATTAACATAAACGAACGTAATCTACCCCAACGTAGCGGATCACGGATTCGCATGGTTCTGTTTTTCATTAAAAGGGAGCACAACAGAGGCAATCTCCCGGATATCTGTCGCTTCTCGACTGCTCACCATCCGTACGTGCTCCGGTTCGACCGTAACCGCGGTCCCGCGTTGGCGGATTCGATCGTGCTTTCGAGCAACCCAGAAATCACACCACGCGGAAGCCAGCATCGGGAAAATGAGCGGGCGTGATGCATAAATCATGAAACGGGAACGGGACGAATCAATCAGAGACGCGGAATCGATTTCCGTGCTCGCGATTACACTGGTCGGCCAGTAGATAACGCCTGCAAAGGTCAGACACAGCCAGCTGGATTCGGACCTCTCTTTAAGCCTGTTGCACGCTGAGCGTTTTGACGCGCTGACAGAATCCTCCATTATTTTTCTCACTATACCAACTTAACTATACCAACCAAATTATCGCCATTCTTTTTTGTTGCTACTTCATTATTGCTGTGGTCGTCAATTCTTAAGCTTTCATATCTACAAATTATTATACAGTATGTGTTATTTTTTAAGAGTTATTCCATGTTTAGGTAATTAATTAATATAATTAAAGAATTGAAGAGATTCTTGCATAATATGAAACTCCTGTAATGTATCTGAAGACTTTATAAAAATCGAGAGCAATAATAGAGCAATTGCTGAGCGCTGGTTGAGAAACAAAAATTAATGTGTATTATTTAAGTTGCTGTTTGCCACGTTTGACCAGCTGTATATTTTTCGTAACCTCGATTCTTACAATTCTGTTCGAAACGTAACGTTGTTTCATTAATTTCAATAACCTAACCAACATCGATTTGTATGATTAACACGAATACGAAGATTCGCATACCAGTGTTTTTTTTCAGAAACCCAACAACTGCCGTGTCATACGGATTATACCTGTAATTCTATTTATCTTGGGGGCATCAGAATAGAATTCCTAGTAATAACGCGCATTGAAACGCTCCATGTATATCAGGCTTTAGACCAAGTTAGGAACGCCGGTAGTTTAGCTATGTTAGGGCAAAGGTTTACGGCACGCTCGTAGAATAGGGATGTTTTTAGCCCAGGCATTCAGCGTTTACAATTAACCTTCGTTTGTGTGGTATCCCGGCGGCGGGGGCCTGGGTTTATTGTTTAGAGTTTTTAGAATTTCCTTTCTCCCGTTTAATTTGAACGCACGAAGGAGCTTCCGATGGGAAGTAGTAGGTAGCGATTACAAAGGAATTCGAAGTGCCGCGTGTTCGAGTTAATTGTTTGGCGTTTAAAGTGTACATTATCGTTGAAGTTTCGTTGATTAAACGTAAGATAAATGTTGCGTTATTTCTCGCGAAAAGGAGCATCGTTTTATCATCACGCTGGTATCGTAGCATCGATGTTATTTTAACCAACACAATACATATTTGTCGATGCAATTATTAACGCGTGCAGCTTCCAGCAGATTTAAAATATAATTCCCAATAAGTATCAAAATTAATTTTTAATAAGTTCAATGTAGATATTTATTCAGCGTATTATTAAAAAGAGATTCTGTTTCGTTCTTTGAAGTAGGCACTCTTATTAATCTACAAAAATTTTCACGTTACATCATGTCTCGTCAAAGCGTTAATGATATTATGAGAAATAATACACGTGAAGCATTCCACTACTTATTGTCGTTGTTGAATCTTGAAGCATTGTTCTTATACGGAGAGATTATGCATGCACGGGTTGATGTACTTAAACCGTGTTTGTAGGTATAAAAGACAGACTGGAATAGAGATAGAGATAGAGATAGCGTCGGATAACTAAACAGAAGGAGAGACAGAGCGAGACCTAGAGAGAAAGAGAGAAAATGAAAGAGAGAATGAGAGAGAATGAAGGAGAGAAAATGGAAGAGAGAATGAAAGAGAGAATGAAAGAGAGAATGAGCGAGAATAAAAGAGAAAGAATGAAAGAGAGAGAGAGAATGAAAGAGCGTGAAAGAGAGAATGAGAGAGAATGAAAGAGGGAGAGAAAGAGCTTGAAAGAGAGAAAATGGAAGAGGAAATGAAAGAGAGAGAGAGAGAGAATGAAAGAGACAATGAGAGAGAATGAGAGAGAATGAAAGAGAGAGAGAAAGAGCGTGAAAGAGAGAAAATGGAAGAGGAAATGAAAGAGAGAGAGAGAGAATGAAAGAGACAATGAGAGAGAATGAGAGAGAATGAAAGAGAGAGAGAAAGAGCGTGGAAGAGAGAAAATGGAAGAGGAAATGAAAGAGAGAGAGAGAGAATGAAAGAGACAATGAGAGAGAATGAGAGAGAATGAAAGAGAGAGAGAAAGAGCGTGGAAGAGAGAAAATGGAAGAGGAAATGAAAGAGAGAGAGAGAGAGAGAAAAAAGTAATTGACAAGTGTGTGTTAGCGCGCGTCAAAGCGTTCCGTGTGCATCCAATCTACCATGGTCGACCACGTTGGCCAGTTGGCAGGGTTGCGTAATCGCTCGGGGCCCGGCGAACGACCGTGGAACGACGTGCGAAGAATCGGTGACGGGACACTTCTTTCTCCGCTGGCGGTAATGCACCGCGCGCGCAATAGCGAAGCGAACCGCTGTTCGGGTGCCGCGAAGAAGAAAGAGTCCGGTGCGGCGGCGCGCATCGACGGAATACAAACGGCAATCGTTCCAAACTTATTATCGCGCGTAAGAAACTCATAAATGCTTATGACTCCGCTGCCGCTTTTTACGCTCACCTTCGAGCAATCCTGTTAAAGGGCCGTACCCTGGGATCGACTTCAGCCGGGACGAAGCGGGTCCTCGGGCAAGAACGAAGATGCACCGACTGATAAATAGAAGGAACAAAGAGGAAGAAGAGATGAAGGGGGGGTTGCGATAGGAGCAGAGACAAAGTTAGGTGGAAACAAGGAGGATGTAGAACAAGAAAGACGAAAACGAATAAAAATGCTGCGGCAGGTGAGGTGATGAGAGGAGCAAGGAGAGAGCAAGAAGATTGAGAAAGAGATTGGACGGCGGAGAATGGGTGGAGGCAGATGAGAGCAAAGCAACTGCACGCGCGAGGGATAGAGAAAGAGAGAGATTGAGGTAGACAGAGAGAGAAAGAAAGAGAGATTGAGGTAGACAGAGAGAGAGTGAGAGAGAGATTCCGGTCGCTGGAGCTTCTTCGACGTCATTTGTAATACCGAATGGCCTAATGATGCGACTGGTCGTGACAGGACGGGGATAAAAGTAGAAGCGGCCGATCGCGGGGTTCCGCCGAGGTTGCCTCTGTATGTAGAGTGCCGGGAGTCGTGGCCGTTCAACGTTGCCTGACGATTGTTAAGGACCTAATCTGTGCGAGTACTTTCTGGCGCGTAATGGTGATTTGCTCGATCGCACAAACCGAGGGGCATTCGCGGCTTTATCGGAAGCGATTTTTCTACGCGTCGAATACTAGTTATTACGGCGAAGAGGGATGATCGAGGGGTGTACTTATGCTTGAAATATTATTCGTTCGTCCAGTTGACGATTCTTTAACGTTACCGGTACCGCGAACCGGATACTCATCGAGAACTGTTGATTGTGCTTAATGCGTTTTAATATCAAATTCGCTTTCGTTTCTCGTTTTTCCGTAGACGTGTGAGACACAAAAGTCGCGATCTGGACGATTCAGATTACATTTCTGAAATTACATTTCACCGTGAAATTTACCTTTTTTTATCAGCTATTTATCATCAGCTTGTTCATCGTCCCGAATAAAAAGAAACACGAAACACAGGAATTATCTATTTGGTTAGACGTAATCGTGAAATTTTTGTGCGCTGTAGAAACATTATAAATATAAAATTGGTAAGCTGTTTTTCTGCTCGTTTAACGCGTTGACAACCGGATATTTAATTTCCATCCTTTCATGTAGGACCGGGCTTATAATGGACTTTTAACTCAAATGACATTACTGCGCTGAAATTGGTTTACCATGGTTATACTTTGTCAATTTTAATAAAATAAAAAATGTTCGCGATATTTTCGAAACAAACTCTTAATCCCTCTTGTCTACAACTGCAACACCTCAACGAACGCAAATGCAAATTAAAGATACGTTAAAAATTAAACAAAACATTGTTGCACCTACAAGCTATCATTATGTCGTATTCGTGCTATACCCTATCCCGCGAAGCGCGACTCGCGATCATAAGGCAACGGCTTAATACCGCGTACCTACACGAAAACAAGCTATTTCGCTTAATAAAGTTTACGGTACGACCATTTCAACCAACAAGACCGCAACCACGAGGCTGGTCTCGCTCGGACAGAACCGTCCGCATGAAATACGCTCCTCCCTTATCAGCGCGTCGTTGGATCGCGCGGACGAGAAAAAGGGCGTGCGAGCGTGTAAGGCTCATGGAGCACCGAAAAGTCGCCTTACAATAACGGCACCGGTGTCGCTATGAATCACGGTGGCGAGTACCGATTAAGAATTTCAATTCGCGCGACACCGCGGGAGATCCGTGTCGCGTAAATCTCAGGCGAACTGCTCGCCAAGTGGATAAGGAACAGGGCGGGGGTTAGAGGGGAAGGGGCCATTATTCACGTGTAATCTGGCCTCCGCGCTCTAAAACGAACGATTTATACTTACAAGAGGCCGCGTGTCAAAGCCGAGAAAAAGAAGCTGCCCGCACAGGTAGCGTGGCGTCCAGTTGGAGGGTGGGGGTGTGTGTGTGGATGAGAAAGGGGTCTCGTGTAGCGTGTTTTATCGTGTCGCAGCGTAAAATTGTGGAACGGCCGCAACGAGACCCGCGAAGCACCCGATCGTCGCGAAAACCGACGGTGCAAAAACGCAGCCGCGCGCCAAACGTGGAACTAATCGGTCAGCTGTTTTCCGGCGCCGCGAACTGCGATTCTCGCCGGTGTTTACGCCAGTTTTGCGAGCATCCCGCAGTGGGAGACGATGCGACGTCTGGGGACCCGGTAGGGGAGACGGTTGAGAATTATGGCGGATCGTAACGAATATAATGGGGTGATTCAAGATTTTGTGCGGTCGATCTTGATCCTTGGAAACGGAGGACGAGTGGTTCTTATGTCGGTAAATGAAAGATGAGTGGTGCTTCTCTCTTTTTGATAGATAGGAGGTAAAAGTTAACGAAGACGAATCGACTTGATTCAATATCTGACGATAATGCAGTTTTATGTTGATGTTGTATTCATGCACTGTCTGTTGATACGTTTGAAATTTCGCGATTTTTGACCTGGTCGAAAGTTTTTAATGGTACATATCATGTTTTTAATTGATCTCTTAGAATTGATTAATATTATTAATTTCTATGCGGCATGCGCAAATTGAGAACGTGATCGAGTTATGAAATTAGGAGTAACACTGATAAATTATAAAGTTAAGAATTAATTATTCTACATTTTGTGACAACTAAGTTTCCGTAAGAAATTAAACATATTTTTTAACATTTCTGTATTTTCTACAGATAGTAGAAATATTTTTTTGGCAACATTTAATTTTGTTCAAAGCATTAAAATTGACATTTAATAAAATGGTGAGTGTTTCCTTGCTGTAATTGCTTACGTAGTTTAGAGATCGTGAACAATCCTGAAAATCACGACTAAACCCTGGTTTACGAGCACAATAAGCATTCGAAGACCCAGCCGAGGTTTAAACAGACGTTTGAGTATCGATCGTTTCGCACATGCCAATAAATTACACTGCATTACGATATTTAAATTAGCAACGTGGTTTATATCTCGTTGAACTCGACTACATGTTTAATTCTACAGTTATGTCATCCCGAAGCACTCCTGATTGCCTCATAATTGAGATCCAACGTAAATCAACGGCAAGCTATCCGCTAATAATATTCAATCAGTCAAGAGTGATTTATATTCATCCCTTTGTTCGCGGTGTTCGAGCTTTTGCAACAATCAATCTCGAACTAACTTACATCAAAGAGTTTGTACGCGAGTCCAAACAGACCCAATCGAGCGGTTTTCGATAACATCAGTCATTTTCTTCTTTCGTTATACCAATAAACTGAATTAACGTAAAGAGAATCGATTTTGATAGTAATTGCGACAGCAACGTAACGTATTTTATTCTTCAACAAATTTTCTTCTATATGTATATTTAGTAGCTCCAGAAAAAATTTAGATACAATTTATCATTTACCGATGTTGCAAATTCTTAGCAAAATTCAGAAATTTGTCATTCCTCGCGAGATTGCATTGGTGATCATTTTTCAAGAAGATTAATTGTTGGCATCTTTATAAATCGATAAAAATTACTATACTGCTCAAGGGGTACCGTTAATGCTTTCAGTGCAGGAAGCAGGGTTATGATGATAAATTGGATCGAACGCGTAGCGGGCTTACGTGAACGATAACTCTTCGATCGTTTACACGATCATACCTAACACGCGTCTCACGTGTATCCTGTAACGACGATGCATTTTTATAATTTCGATGATGTATTCCATGCGATCGTGTCGTTGTCTTGTATTCCTCACCGTTACACTTGCAACATCTAAGGAGCGATTTCGACGGAGAAATATAGCTTCCCCTGCGGGGAGATAAAATCGGTTGTAAAGTAGAAAAGGATTATGGCCTCCCTGTGGACAGCATAAAACCGAGGAAAGAGCAAACAATACTAAGCTCCGTAGGATTCTTCGACGAGTCCAATTAAACTTCTGCTCCAGGCACAACCCATTATTCTTTATTGCGCATTTTTTCGGTCGTTTACCGATTCTATTGCACGTCATTAAGGTCGTTAAACTACCTTGCTGCTGCGAAGATCGTTTCGGAATAAATAATTTACACGGAAACGCTTCTTGTAGGCTAGGGTCCATCTTTGTGAATCGAAGACAATTTCGTTTTAATTAACAGAACAGATTGATCTCGCGCAATAACATCGCAAAACCATCTAAACCATTATGTTTCAGAAGTGAGTTGTAATTAAGATTGACGAGCAAAGATTTAATTGTCGACGTTCAGTGTTTAAGAACACAATAATACCTTCTAATTGTATACTCTTAACCTTTCGTAACATCGTGTGATTTGGAATACTTCATTTATTTTATAATCACTATTGTACGCTATGATCATATGTCGTTAAAAAACCCATTAGGGTACATCGGTAATTAATCATGTACAGAAGTTACAATGTTCTAGAAATTGATCTATGAAATACATCTGTAGAGACACCAAATATGTTAGTTATTTGACAGTAATTATTTGCAAAAGCGGTGATGCGAGTGATAGGCAGATTTGAAGCAGATGGGACGAAATATACGCGAAAACCTAACGCATCTTATTGGCACATAAAAATCAATATTACATAAAAGAGGCGAACATTCGGTTAGGGTATTTAAGATCTTAAAAGGAAATAATAAATCAGCAATCGCTTTTCTGGTTGTTAAAGATGCAAGATTGAAATTGAGCATAATTAAACCATAGTCAGGATCCGTAGGATGCATCCGGGTATCAGACTTATTCAGAATTAAGTTTGAGTGCGCTCATTGAGCAACGAAGCTCAACAATCGATTTAACACTAGGTTTACGGGGGTCCGTCAATAATTACTATTTTACTTAGCAATTTTTGCTGAGTTTCATCGATGGAATGATACAAATATACCTAAATCTATTTCCCTCTCAGTTCTGCAATTTCAAATTCTTTTTAATGTATGCCTATTCCTCAATATATGAATATTATAAATAGACATATAAGAAATGTCGATAAATCTAGTGTTAACCCCTCGAGCGTTAAATGCCTCCGTTCGAAGTGGCCCACGTAGACGGCGCTCTATTAGCAATTGTGTTACTCTAAATGGGAGCGAGAAAAAATTGACAAACGCATATACGCGTCCATAATCCACGCGATCAGCTTTCACCAGAAACGCATATACACGCACATAGTTCGCACGAGTAGCTTTCATCAGACGCATACACGCGCCCATAGCACCTATTGCATGTTTTGAGCTTACTATACCACGAAGGCTAACTCTGTCGCACCCAGGCTTGTGCCTATTACCGACAATAATTTTCCGGCGAATTTCATCAGCCTCACAGAGTCATTTAAATATTGGTGAGAAAGAGCAAGTTTGATCCCACGTGTGTTTGTTGTAAGGAGTTTTTCTCTTGGGTCTACGAAGTTGAAGCGTGCTATTGGACACACCCAATGGGAGAGACCCCAACGCGCCCATAGCATATGATGTTGACCGTTTGAGTCACATAGACTATGCCGCACCTTCAGCATTGAGCTTATATCGGCTTAGGCCTGCCAACTGTTATTGGCTTATTCTTTGACCTTCTAGGCAAGGCCCTTACAAAAAGAAGCGGGATGGGGACACCATCTATCCGCTTTTGCCTTCATTTGGATCTTGGAGAAGAAGACCACGCTTGACTCCATGTGTGTCTGTTGTAAGGAATTTCTTTGTTCGGGTCTCGTGATTACGAGTGTGCCATTTGGACACACCTGGACAAGCAAAATAAAGACCCGTAAACGCGCCCATAGCAGTCAAAGGGTTAAATCTGACCACGGCAGACTTCTATTTATCAGCAGCTTGTCGCCAGCTCGCGGGGTGTCGTCCACCGCCGGATTACCCGCGTGCACCCTCGGCCGACCGCCCGTTGATTTACTATTTCGTCGACTCGTCGATACATCGGACAAGATCGATGCAAACAGCCCCGTGTACCCAGCCGCCGGAGCATATTACCGGTGTTAGAACCCTGCTCGGCTACGTGTTCGCGACGGTGAATAATGCGTTCCATCTATCCGACCTACGAAGAAGAAGAAGAAGAAGCAGAAGAAGATTCACCGGGTGGTTGAAAAGACGAGGTACACGAAGAGGAGGGGAATAGAACGAGACAGAGGGGTCCCCTCGCGATTTCCTTCTTGCCCTCTCGAACGCCTACGTATCGATCCATCGCGCGCGAGCATGTACGCGCGTAGTTACGTTGATCAGCGCGAACGATGAAATTACGCGGAGGAAGATCGATCGCGACTGGGACCAAAGTCCTATCTGCTCGCGGAGGGCAAAACGCGAGGTGGTAATCGTCTTCGACACGTTGCACTGACGCGACGGCAATTTGCATTTTCGTGAATTGTCCTTTCGTCGGGAAAATGTCTTTGGTTTGATCACTGGTCAGGATATCTGTTTTGTAGTGTATACGAAGAGAATCGAGGCGAAATAAACGATTTCCCGATGTATCTGGATAGCGTCGATCGTGAAACGTGTAAGGGTTGGTTCTAAAAACTTGCGACCATCTTAGATATCAGACGAGATTGTATAAAATTGTAGGGTCGGGAGTAAAAAATTGATCTGAAATTTACCTTTGATTTAATAAACAATTTATTTGTTTACTGTATTCTGTTGTATAATGGTTTCTAAATGTTTGAAGTTTCTTACTTGCAAAAACAAAGTTTGCTTAACCTGTTAAAACTGACTGTAAATAAAAGTAGTTTGCTGAGTGTGTCATTAAAAAGATTACATTTCTATCTAGTGACATCAGTTGTCTCGGAGTACAACTTTTCAACTTATCAAGTCGATTATGAAACTTCTATCGAAACACTTTGTTATTAATATTTATTATTATTGGTGCCTAAATTTCTGAAGTTTATAATACCATATTTTTGTTGCACAAATTATTTCACCGAATAAATTTCATTAATCGGGTATTCATGTACTAAAAATTGTGTGGGCTACGATACAAACAGATACTGATTTTGTCCAGCTACGATTTAAATAGGCCAAAAAAATTTGTGTCATAAACAAATAGAAACAACAGTTTATTAAAAGAAAAACACACAAGAAAGGTTAATTTATTTGAACACGCAAGAAAAAGAATAAGACTCTGAGCGGCACTGCTTTCCGCGACTCTTCTTCTTATACACGCAAGAAAACGACTGCCGCTAAATTTGCCGGTCGCAACCAGTTTACCAAAAACAATTGACTATCGACACGGCGGCGAGCCGCGTCATCTTTGTAACGGCTATTTTACCGAAAAATACAATGTATCTCCAACGGTTATTCAGTGGAAGAATCCTACAAATGTGTATTGGAAATTACACCTAAGCGGCGTATTGATACGTTTAATTACACGCGTACACGTGTATTCGCGTAAAACTCATGATGTACAGGTGCTGTACACGCAATCTTCCCGTACACCGGTTCAGGTCGCATTTTCAATCTAGTTCTGCATTGGTTGTCGCAGACAGGATAATAAAGCCCTACTTTCCAGTACGGTATACGGCACGTGTCCTTTTCATGTCCCTGTTGCGGAACCCCGTAACCGTCCTCTGGGACGGCCACAACCGTTAATCCTCGCCGCGCTCGAATCGGCCGATGCGTCCGTAGAGCACGCTGCGAGCAACTCTGCCTTATAAAGCACGCGCTCGTTCCGAAGACGTTCGATGGTATCCGCGGTTTATATCGCTAATTAAGTAATTGAGGGTTAAAGGGGGGAACGGTCGAGGATAACCGCTTCGAGTTACACGCATCGCGATAATCCCTCAAATCCTTTCTTGGTCTGGCGTATCAAAGTGCGACGGCGGAAAGACGAAAACGGAGGAGGAACGATCGTGAGATGGAAGAGGAGGAAGCGAAAGGTAAGCGAAGACGACCGGTTGGGATGCATACACTGTTGTCCATAAGTATTCGCGCACTTTATCGTCTTTGCTTTATTAAAAACGATCGGAAAATGTCAAAAAGGGAACTATTCTTCGTTCAAACAATCGTACAAGCACGGCAAGGAATCTGTAACATCTGTTTCGAAAAAATACTCGTATCACAAAGTAGCGGGCAAAGGTTTAAGACGACAGGACAGTGTAAAACATAATTTTATAGTTCGCAAATATTGTTCATCTATTCGTTTTATAGGATTTAAGGATTGATTTTACGAATTGACATTAAAACACTAGTACTAACAAGGATAAACTATATTTATTATTAGTTGGAAATAAAACTCCACTCAGAAGTGATTTTGATTACACGATGAGAAACGCAGAAGTGCGCATCAAGGCGGTTAGCTGCCAACTGGTTTCGAGTGCCAGCTTTTTGGCTACCACCGAAAAGGAACACGACTTATGAACCATATCATAAAGAAACCGGGAGAAATTAAGAAAAAACCCGGGACCATTTCCGTTTGCCGGCCCGACGGCTTTGTACGATGCCAGCAATAAATGATCGATACACAGATGACTGTCCTAATCGTTAGGACAATTATGCGCACCCTACAATTTTTATTGTCAATATGGTAGAACAGTATTTATTGATTGGCATAGAATACAAATTTTATTTACACTGTTATTTCTTATTAATCAATTAATTTATTTTCTTTGACCCTTTAATCTTAAACTTCTATCCGCCATTGTATGTTAACCCTTTTATACTAACGATATCATCGACAGATCGGCAAATACTTCTGAACGGTAGTGTACGCGACATCGGCTCGCAGTTTACGAGCGCGCGATTCTTGATGCACCGCGGCCAGCCGAAGCCTTAACACCGGTTAGATTTATGCATCGGTAATTACTTTCCTATCGCGAGCAGACTAATAAGCGTACTCGATGGTAAAAGAAAAAGGAGAAGAAACGGTGGATCGTTTTGGTATCGAAGCTGCTGAGACGGCTGGGATCGATCTCGTACTGAATAGGATAGAAGTACGACCGCCCGTAGCGTGGTGCCTATTCGTGTGCTGAGTGATAAAACGAGCGGCGCACCTGATAATCACGGCCACGATTAATCGACGCGGATATCTGGAGCCGCATGCACCGTCGGGGAACAGTTTCGGCCGAGATAACGCGACCAACGACGTCTTCGATGCGAAATATCCCTCGCAGCGATGATAGGTACGTTTAATGTGATTAATGCTTCGACCGGTCGAGATTAATTGAGTCGAGCCGTGGAGACTTTTCGTTAGCCACGGGACTAATATTTTATATCGACAGCCGAGGAAACCGTTTCGTTAAGATTTCTAGTCTGCAGCCTGTACCCGGATATTTAAGTCCAGTTAACTCGTTCGAGTTTTATGATCTTCGATTTTACTCAAGGAAGCGTCTTCGTGGGTCTTCGTGGGTCTTCGTGAGTCTTCGTTATTCGAGAAGGCTTCGAGCTAATTACTGAAAGTAATTTCATTACCGGTGTCCTGAACCGACTCGATCGTTAATGAATCTTCAATACCCTTTTATCGACCTTAATTTACTCGTATCTTAATTTATAAGGTTCCGTATTGTCCCGGTTCTTGTGTCGATGCCCCTTCCTTGAGGGTTCTTAAAGCTTAACCAACCGAATGAGGAGATCTTCCATTCTTTCCTCTGCCATTCATTCTATTTACTTTTGTTATTAGTTAGTCTTGAACTGGAGTTGAATTTATTAAAGGTTGTACTTTGGAAGAGCAGAAAATGCATTTGACGAACTGTGAACAACGCTAGTTCAAGACTTACTAATAACAAAAGTAAGTGGAATCAATGGCAGAGGAAAGAATGGGAGATCTCCCCATTCGGTCGGTGAAATGTTAATACCCGGGTGTCGCGCTTTGTTGTTCTGCTAGTATTCTTCTTCGTTTTGCTTTTGCCAGTGGGCGAATGTCGAGCGCCTTTTAAGGGTTCAGAAAAATGGGAGATGGGGGAGGGAAGTGGGCAATTGGAAAGTGGAAGGAAAAGTTCGGAAAACGGAAGTTACTGACAGAAGGGTGGTGATCACCCGGCTAGGTTAAACTCTGACCCAAGGGATACGCGATGGTCAAGCCCAGACCCCGTGGTTATAAACGAAAGCTGATTTCCATAATAAATATAGATAATTATCGGTCCCTAACACGATACACCATTAAAATTTGTACTTCTTTCATTCCTCGATATTTAACCATCTTCTTGAAATCAATGAAATCCGAAAGCCATAACGAGATTAACTAACGCATCAACTCCTTTCTATGTACCAATCTGTTAGCCCCCAACTGCATGGAAATATCTTCTCTCCTTTAGGTAACAAAGTCAACCGACACGATGGACAAGAATTGCGCGCAGAGAAAGCTTGTACAGCGACAAAAACCTGGTTCTACGGTTTTTAAAGCCAGAACCTGGCACATTCACGCGAGAAGAGGATATCGGAATAATTAAGGGACGCGGCACAAGGGACTCGGTCCATTTACGCCTGGCTGTTTTCAATTAACCGAACCCTCGTATACTCGCTATCAATGGGCGCATCCATGCGTGAGAAGTGACACGTATGCGTGATGAAAGCGGAGAAAAAGCCTGTCGTACACCGGGCGACGGTCCATCGGGGTGGAGTTCTTCGTGCGAAAAATCGAATTGAGTCCTGCGGTTACACCGATGCGAATTTTGCGCGCTCGCAAGAACGACCATAACCACGCCTCGTCGGTCGATCGAGAATGTAAAAAGACGCGGCATTACCGCTCCTCCTTGTGCTTGTTTTCATTGAAGCAATTTTCATGTTTATTCAAATCACCGGAGAGAGTTGCGCGGCGTTGGTGCGGTCTGTGGGCGGCGGATGGAGAACGGGACGGGCGGCTTTTTTATGCTCGTTGTTTCTTCAGACCAGTTGTTGGGCCTTTGTAAAGAATTTGCGGGGAAATAGTTGGTACTCGTTATCGACATTTATGCAGTCGATAACGGGTACACGGGCAGAAATAGAAGAGCGGGGAAACTGAACTTCGCGATAACGCTTGGTGGATTAAACGTTGTCTACAGTAATGCATTAAAATTTATTGACAGTTGTCTACGATGGTGTATTATAAATTTTAAACCATATTTACATTTGATTCGAATGTTAGGAGATTTTAATCGCTTTGAATTCCAACGGAAGGGAAATTTAAAACTTAACTTCAGCCAGGAAGTGTTTGATCTTGAATTTTAAATCTGAATCGAATTAAATTTAAACTCGTATTCAAGCATAAATTTCATTTTTTTTATTCTGATTTTGAATTTCAATTACAGTTTAATTGAATTTGAACAGGGAATTTCAATTCGAATTTCAATTTCGAAAGAATTGAATTCGCGTTTGAATCTAAATTTCTAACAGCAGTGTTTAAACTCGACACAGTTTGAGTATGAAATGTATTGAATTCGTATTTAAATTGCAAAAAGTATAATTTATATTTGAATTTAAATTGCAGACAGGATTGAGTGAAAATTTAAGACGTTTGAATTAGAACTTGATGAGAATTGAGAATTCGCATCTAACCCCGCGATCTAATTCACGCGCTCTCCTTATTTCGCCTCTGGCCCAATGAAATATGGATCCGCGTGGGACACGCGTGGGAGAGAACATCGCACGGAAGAACAATACGCGTAACATTTAAGAGGCAGCAGGATCGCGTCGACGAGGACGAGTAACGGTGCGGTTTCTATTTTTTTTTCCAGAAATTCAGCGCTTGACAAAGTAACTGTAGTGCCAACGCTCACGAGCTTGCCTTCGAGCACTCCAACGGTTATAATTATTCTAACGTCAAGCGCAACTATACACAGAGGCGAACCAGTCAGGCTAGTTATCGAACCGTGTAAGTGTACCATTAGGCACAATAATACTTGCATTCGTTTCGCTGTTCTTGTATATACGTTGCTGTTTTTACCAATAACAACTTCAATTAACAGGCTCGTAAATAAAAATCGCTCTAACCCATTCGTGTCGTTCCCCGAGCGAGTTCCTCACATTTATTGCTTGTAAATGCAACCATTAGCACAGATTGCTCTCTTCGGATTTATGTACTCGAAGCAATAATATCGGTCGGTGAAAAATGTAAAGTATTGCAATACGATAAACGATCTAGAACAGCGGTGTCAAACTTATACGCGAACACGGGGTATCGAATATAACATGACAGGACAATGAAAAGCACAGTTTTATGGTATGCAAATATTGTTCGTCTACTTATTTTTATCGTCATTATGGTAGAACACTATCTATCGATTAACATAGAATATAAAATTTTGTTTATACCGTTATTTCTTATTAATTAATTAATTTGTTTTCTTTGACCCTTTGGTATTCAACTTCTATCCGCTACTGTAGTTTCAGAGAGCTTGTTAGTTCCGGACAGAAAAAGGTTTAGTAAGTAGAAAATGGACCTTAAGTGACCATAAAATAGTGTCTTTTACGATATATTTTTACAACCTGTATTGTTTTAAAGATGTATTTTATTTTTATTTTTTTTTAATTCTATTTTGTCTTGATAAAATCATGTTCTACATCGACCATATTCTAGGATCTTACCTCTGCAGGCTGCGTACTTCACACCATTGGTCTAGAATAACGGCATCAAACTCAATTTGAGCAGAGGAAAGACAATCGGTGCCTTCAATCTTGATTAACATTTTGGAGCACAATGAAATCGTAACGTTACTCCGTTAGGTACTTCACCAGCTTCGACGATGACGCGAGATCGACGGATATTGTGTTTAAAGCAATACAATTCGGCTGGCATCTCGATCGTTTGACGGGCAAAACGAATCTGACGAAGAGCGGAACGAAGTAAAACAGAAAGGAAACGAAACCCTCTTCTCTCCATGTCGAGATCCTTTATTTGCCTCCCGTTAACGTTACGTTAACGGAGGATTCTCTTGTTCTTGAAATCCCTTTAAATCTGCCTCTATAAATCTCGCAATTCTAATCGTGTGCTGATAAAACTGGCGTCTAAGTATCGTTTAACGTGCAACCGTTTAATGAAATTTATGCTGTACACAGGCAAGTGCACGCGTGCGATCGGAAAGGATAGGCATTGCTTGCACATTAAACAGAATCCAGCAAAAAGTACCCCGCTAACATGGCGGTTTCAAATTAAAAACGTATTGCATAAGCTGGATCGTTAGCGCATACCTGCGAAGCACGTTCGACGTCACTAATTCGTTGCGGCAACTATCATCGAAGGATACGAATCTGAGGATGCGATCGTTAATACGCCGAGTAATTCGATTGACGGTGATTTCAAGTTTCTAATCAATAATCGCCTGGGTAAACTGTTAGGCCCATCCGAGGCTTGGAATCCTGTTGCAAGACCAGTCTAGACGACCCAGACTTGCATACTACCTACCTATTTCTCAATCTAACTCTAAGCTAACGTTAATCCAACTTCCACGTGCGTCCCTCCGTCGATTTTACCTGCGAGCAATTATATCGCACAGCTTTCTCAACGCTGAAACACAAACTTTAGCTGGAGGTGGACACGGTGCGTCATCAACCGCGTTTAATAGATCGCGTAGGACGTTACACGAGTGTTTACGTAGTACGTCATAGATTTCAAGCAGGTGAGCTATACTACCGTAGGGTACGCATAACCGTCCTAACACTTAGGATAGTAAATCAGCGTACCGACCGTTATAGCTGGCACCACGTTCAGTGGTCGAACTGGTGTATTGAAGCGGTCTCACGATTTTTTCCTGGCTTTTCTCAGATTCCTCTACCTTGAACTTTTACTCGGCGTCCCTTTTTTGGTGGCAACCGAAACGCGGACACCACAAATGCTAGTTAGCAGCTAGCCGCGATGATTCGCATTTCTGCGTTTCTCGCAACTTATCGTGTATTCAAAGTCGTCTCTGAGAGAGCTCTCGTGGTTGAACAATAATAAATATAGCTTATCCTAGTTAGTACCAGTGTTTCAATACCAATTCACAGAACAATCCCTGAACTACCTAAGGTTCGTCGCGAAGAGGCCTGCGCGAACCGATCCGCTGGTGTTCGTCAGACTTTAGGTACTTAACGTTGCTGATAAAGTATTCCCGGATAATGAACAACCGCCCGTGGAAATCAATTAGCGGCGGCACAACGTCGGCTCGCGCAGGCCCGAGCGCGGCGCTCTAGCTTCGCAAACGGAATGAGATTGAGTTACGAGAGTCAGAGGTTGATGGTTTACGGTCGCGCTGAGAAAAGGGAGCCCGCTGTTGCGCTCGTTAGCGTTGCTTTCGGTCCCGTTTTATGTGCGCTGCGCTCGGCCCTGGAACACGAGAGAGGTCGAGAAAAACGAGAAAAGCGGGAACGGTGGAAATGAAGCGAGAGAAAGAGAGAGAGAGGGCTGACGACGAGGGCAACAGGGATACGACGAAAGAGGGGGGGGGGTGGGAGGGCGAGCTGGAGAACAAAGGGTGAACGAAATTGATTCCTGGATACCACGGCGATGCTTATTCCGGCCGGTTCTCAAACGAATCATCGAACGTTACGAGCGGTCGCGTGCTGTTTCGTTGTTCGACGTGATTACGAGCTGACAAGGCCGTTCGTGGCTATAAATTTCCGACTGCAAGGGGTTACGGTCGACGCGACCTTGGGCAATTCGAGGCCGCGGATAAAAACGTGCTGCAACAGTGCCACGCGATGTAAATGCGTTTATAAGCGCGCAGTCACGTCGAGGATTTCGTTGTAAATCAGTCGTGTCGTTTTATTTCTTTCTTTTTTCTTTTTTCTATTTTTTCGTCCCCCCGTAACGACTCGACACGCCCGGTAAATAATGGCGCTCTTCTTGCCGGGACGACGAAGTTTCGTGGACCGTGGCTCGCGTAGTATAATGGGCTGTATCACTTTGTTGCCGCGCCCGGTGATTTATCGGGTTTAGGCGCGTTGCGCGTGTTCATAAATCAGCGGCCACAGCGGCGGCGTTGATTTAATTTCGCTGACGCGCGAGAGAGCGTGAATTAGACCGAGGGCTTTCTTCGTTCGAGACAACAATGGAATGTTAGGAACGGCGTCCGGGAATTGATGATTGAGAAAAAGAGCGAGGCACGCGTTGCCGCAGGTGTATTCGAATCAAGCGCGGTGCCTGATTAACTGACTTTTAAACGAGGCGCGCTCGATTGTACCGACAAACGATGCGCGAAGCTGTAACTATTACAATTAAAAAGGCTGCTGCCCACGGGAAATTTCAAGTTTGACGCGTTGGAACGCAAACAGACAATTAAGCCAATTACCTGGGGAATATTGAAAACCGTTGATGCACCTTTTTTTTTTTTTGTTACCTGCGGTTAGAGCGTTAAGCTTCGACAGCCTAATTTATGATACCTTGAAATTGCTTCCGCTAGGAAAATAGATTTACCCCACACGGTGAAGCATTATTTCGTCAGTGGTTTAGTGCGTCAAGGGTCTTTTTTACCGCAAACCGAAGATTGAGAGCGGCACAACGAAAGCAACGAAACTTCGTCCCTTTTGAGCGTTTAAAAATGCTAATTAGGATAATTAGCTGGTATTTAACCATAAATTAAGAGATCAAGGTATTTAAGAATTAAACGCTTCTCAATTACATCATATATTACGGAAACTGATGATAATTATATAGAGGTTGTAGTTATATATCCTTTTAATGAGTTTAATGAAGCACTAACTCTCGTATTTTAAAGCATAGTCAGGGATGTAATTTCAGCAAAGCTTAAGATAAACAGACTATATCAGTTTGAAGATACGATTGGATCGTAAAACAATAGAAAGGTCAATAAATACTGTTTCCTGTCTTTCACATTTTTCGTACAATAGTTCAATGGTATTTCTTTAACTGTTCTTGCCATTCTAACTCTAACTGTTACAATACTTTTATTTAGATTTAAGCTCTTACTGTACATATTACACTCATGTTCTCCACATGCGTATTTATATTGTTACGTCAAGCACTTATTTTTCTATTATATGTATTTATATTGTTATTATGCACAGCAATATGCATTTTGGTAATGACCCTATATAGGGTTCATAGAGTAAATAAAAGAAAAACGCACATTTACTCCTTCCCCTTGCCACTTACCTATATATCAACACACAATACACATCGACACGTGTAAAGAGTCGAACCCTAACTGCGAACAGGAACAAAGTTATTCATACACCGACATCACGCCGAACGGATGCGTCCCGATTATCGTAGTTCGAGGGCAATTTCCCATGTTTCGCTAGGTAGATCCATCTCGCGTGTTCCCGTGCACGTTTCGGCCCGGCATTCTTCGCGATCTGGAATCACGATAGCGATTCGAGGGGCTCCTCGCGATTCACGATCCGCGATTCATGGCCGTCCTCCTTTCTTTCACCGATCTCCTCTCGATGCAACGGTATTCGCCTATGGCGCCCCCTTTCGCTGCACCAACGATCGGCCGATACAGAATTTCCGTTCCCCTTTTTCCGCCGCGCCGGAATCTACGCTCAGCTTCCCAGGACGAAGCTGGAAATCTTGGCCCTTCCTCCCCCTCTCTGTTGCCTCGTTTCACCATTGATGGAGACTACTGTGGTGGTACGGTTATCATATGTTAAGGAAAACGATAATGTTAAAAATATATATAAACTTATTTATTTCATGTAACAATTTTCTGATCCCATTCACACGTCCTATTCTCAATCAATCTCCAAACAAAAGGCGCACACTCACGATCCTCATTCCATTTTTTCATTCTCAACTCCATTCACTCATATTTTCAGCCTTCTTGTTTTTCATACATTGCTTCTCATTCTAATTTCTTGACCGTTCATTCTAGAATGTTCTTCACATAAACAAACACACACACGTCAATAAACTAGCAATCACCCTCACATCATAGAGTATGGGGTGTGAGAAAGGATGTTTGAATGGGAGTACGAGTGTGGCGAATGCGTATGATCAACTACGAGTAGACATTAACACTATTCCACGACCGGTCAAATGACCGTTTTTAAAATTTCGATTAGAATTTCATAGATGCAACGTGATTGAATCGCCTTTAAGCTTTAGACTTTTTCTCAAATATACATATAATACATTTTTTAATATCCACTTCTTTTTTCATTGTTTACTTTTTGAGAAAAATTTGTAGTCTGTTTTACGTGGGAATGTCGCGATAAGAATAGGTGTACGTGAAGTGTCGGTAGGAATAGTGTTAAGAACCGTTGTTGCGGTCAATAACAAACGCTCCGTTCTTACAACCTTTGACGTTGATCATAAGGTATGCACGACGAGAAACGCTATACATAAAAACAAATCAACGTACAATACTATGCTAAACACAAGATACGAAAAATGTAAACACTTTTAGTTTAAGGTTGACATGAGTAAAGGTATGTTTAACCCTTTGCGCTCGAGAAGCACTTGTTAGTCGCGCAAACGATAGTTTCATAAATTTTCAGATTTTAGTTAGTTTGTTTATTAATCAACCCCGGAGGTAAAATAGTCATATGTGTAAATTTTAGTATACGACTTAAATAAACTAAATTACGTTTAACATAAGTGAATCTTAGTAAATATTTTACACTTGAAAATCTTTGAAATTAATATTGTTAGACGACTAACAATCACCTTTCTAGTGCAAAAGGTTAAAAAAAATAGAAAATAGAGATAGAGAGATAGAGAAAGTGAGATCGTGTCACAGAACGAAGCGATGTTCGGTATGTTTAATTGTTATGTTACACTTCGTCGTGTTTTAGTGTTAATAGTTGTTGTATAAATAAATTGTATTTATTATTCTTACGCATTTACTCACAATTACTACAGGTAATTTATGACGCGCGATCGCGATTTTCTGAGGGATAATCGAAGCGTTATCCGGCCTGTGATCTCGCGTGTCCCTCGCACAGGCATCAGAGCACCGGCCCGGTTATACGATTCTTTATTAATTCTTGTTTCATCGGATTCTTGCATACGTCCGATCGACCGTCGATCGTATCGGCTAATTGTTCGTTAATAATGCCACTTTCATTCGGCACGAAGGGGCGGATGTTTTGCGTTCTTTGCGGGATTTGAACGTGTTTATTGTAACGTCATGCTTAGAGTTTCACGATTGCTTTTGTGTTACACGTGTATACGTTCACACTTACAACAGAATCGTTTTGTAGTTTGTTTCACCTTGCAATTTACTCGGTGCGAGATATTATTGTCGTTTATATTGTATACCGTATCAATTAATCATACCAGTGGGCAACTAAATTGCTGTTCTAAGTTTTTGTTACTTCAACGTCACTAGTAATACGTTCGATAATTGTAAAGAGAGTATTACTAAGAGTACATGCTGATCAAGTAGGCTCAAGTGTACATTTCTATCATTTAATAGCAGGATTTATGTGTGGTGAAGGTAAATCTTGGTTGAAAACCCGAATAAGTACAAATTGTAGTAATTCTTGCGGTCACTGTACAGTGTATTGTGGGTTGAATGAGATGAATAACGTCTCTTGTTAATTTTGCAGTTTAACATAGAACAATATATATTTAATCTGATGATGTATCTGATTTGTACAATCAGTTTCTCTTGCTCTCTTTATCTCTTATTTTACTTACTCGCTTTTCTTATTCTCTACGACTCACTCTTCCTGATTCTCCCATTTCAACTAACTCATTTCGACTCCCAACTCTTTATATGAACAACACAAAACACGCTAAATACTAGACACTCACTTTAGAACATATACACCATAAACTATCTAACGACACGCTAGACAAAGGACATCGCCCACATCAAATTCACTCTTTCTCTTTTACACATAAAACCAACACTCACATGTATCTACAAAACTCTAAAAGTGGCATTTTTAATATATAACTTTCCTGTTTTAACAAACATTTAATTTCTCGCCGGAAAATTTGTCCTTCGTCCTGGATTTTCGTTTATGTTTCCATTGAATTTTGAATAGAGCCAGAAAAATCTAGCCTATCGTCATTTGAAAGTTTCTCGCACGCCTATTTGCACACAGAGAGACCTCCCGCGCTGTCTACCGACTATTTTTCGCCGGGAGGTGAAAAAGTTCTGAAGATATACGGGTGCCGCGCAGAAAGGGCTAACTAATAATTAACCCGATCCTGGCTGGACGCCGTGCTATGCTTTTTGCGTCCCTTCTTCGTCCCAGTTGCTCTTTTCCGTCTCAACAGCCGTTCTTCCACCGATCTATGTTTCTCTCTCTCCCTCCCTCTCTCTCTCTCTCTCTCTTTTGCTACCTTATCCTCGCCAGAAGCAGGCAGACTGTACTCTCTTGTACAAAGAAACACGCCTATGGCGCGCATAATCGTCGTGCTTTCGACCGAACTCGTAAATCGCGGTTCGTTGAATACCGTTCCGCGAGGGCTACGGCGGATAAACGGCAGAATAATAAGAGTACCCCGGCCGGCTCTCGCAGAGAGAAACATTTCTCGCGGTAGAAATCGAAACTGCGCCTCGGTGAAAACCGAGAACCGACCGCGGACGTGGATCGAGGCCCGTGCTGGTTACGATTGAAGCGTGCTGCGGTATTGCACAGAGATTATTCGAGTAACTTGAATTCAAGTCACCAGGAGTAAGATATTTGGAAACTAATATAAACATTTGGTTGACTTGAAGTATTCTTTCAAGCTTCTATGCTTGTCCCAGGTGTAGCCAAGTAATTTTAATTCGACTTGCTTGAAGTACGTTAATTCGCGATTAGTTAAATGTTTCAAGCGAAGCTGATGTTATTTCGATCATTTTATTTCACTCGGGATGCATTTCGAATGACGCGAACTATGGAATAATTTCAGCAAACATTGCCACCACGAACTAGAATACCTTGCCTGCTTGATGTCGCATCGCTTGTGTTCAAACTTGGCTTACACGAACACGTTTGAATTCAAGTAACTTGACTAATCTGGGCGAGGCTTACAGTGCGAAACAGGAATGGAAAAATGGGAAACGAGGGAGCGAGAGGGCCGATCGTCTCGAGGACGAAGATGCGGAACGAAGGTAGAGGATAAGGTGAGTAACGAGGGAAGGGGAGAGGGAAAGGTTGGTGCACGGTGGCTTTAAGCATGTAAAACGCGAGACGATGCTCAGCGAGCAGCAGCCAAGAAGTAACAAAACCGCTAAATTATCGGCTTGTCCCGCTTCTTCAGAATCCAGCCGCGCAGGGGGGGGGGGGGCAGTGAAAGGCAAAGAGAGTGAGAGAGAGTGAGGAAGAGGGTAGGGGAGAGGGGTTGAGTGCACGCTGAGGGATAGACGTTGAACTCTTAGAGAACGGAATATAGGTAAGACAAAGTCGCTCGCCCAGTGTCAGAGTTTCCAGATATCCTGTAATTACGGGACGTTGCGGCTGGTTGGAGGGGGGAGAGGGAGACGCAGGGGTGCAGCAGGGGGTAGAGAGATAGGTTCAATTGCTTTCAGCGAGTTTCTACTCTCTGTCGTTGCTTCGAGCAGCGATTCTTTACGCTGAAATTACACGTTCTGCGATAACGCTCGGTCTGGCGCGTTTCAGACAGAGATCGTGAGCACTTGATTACATTCTATACATTGATTTGTTTGCCGAGCACCTTCGAGTCCTGTGTTATCGTCGGTATTATTGTAATTACGATCGCGGCTTGCCGACTCGCTCCCGTTGTCTATCGATTGGACGCTTGAACACTTTTCTGCTCGGGATTAGTTTTATTCTGTTAGACAAATCAGTATTTTGTACATCAAACCGTTTTCAACAGAGATTGTTTCGAGTTGACGATAACAGCTGCTTCCATTGTCGTTTAATTTAAAATAAAATAAGTCGATGGTTTGTAACTACCGATATGCGGCTATTTAAAACTCGCGGAACCTAGTAGTATTCCAAAGTTCAGGCAACCTAATACCATCGAACAACTCGAAGTATTCGAAATCAGAAGAAACCAGTTCGAATACCAATATTATTGTGGTACAATTTTAAAATCGATTATCTGTTATATAGGGAATGGAGTTTTATATTGCTAAATGAAATGAAATCTTATTTGTGAAATAATACTTTGATAATTTATTAATTCTTTTATATAGCTCGAGGAAGGGAAATTTTGACCCGAATTTTGTCACAAGACTAGCAGAACGCAGTGGTCGAAATTCTTACAACCCTGTCCGGGTCCTTCAGTCACTTTTGTTCTGTTTCTCGATGTTTTCGAATTTTCTAAAATGCCAGATGTGGCTTAGCTTCTTGGAAGAAGCCCTTGAGAAAGTACGTTAAGAGAAAGCTGGTTTATGGTTAATTTTTGCTTCGTAGTATTTCTGTATTCACTTTCCAACATGTTACTATAAATGCAATACTTTGCCAGTCAAATTACGTCACGTTTTCTGTAATACAGCGCAATGTCAGTATTGTGAGCCGACCGTTGTCTAAAAATTCTGAACTACTCTGTTCTTACGTACTACTTGACCCTTTGATTACGGCAGACTTTGAGACGCATCGGTGGTACCACACGGTAGGAATTCAGTTACGAGGTAAGCCGAGAACTTTGGGTGAAATTTTGGGTAGGAATGCATTTTTGTGAAAACATATTTTAATAATCAAAAAACTGAATTTCACTACATTAAAACAATATTATTCATTTCTTTGTATTCTGAATCGAATTGCTACTGTAAATATCAGTGCGTTTATAGGAGCCTTCCGTTGTCAAAAAGCCGAACTGCATCGACGCCTTTAGGCGTCCTCAATCTCAGGCGATCGCAATGGGATAAGCGCCTGTAGGCACTTTTAATGTCACAAACGCAAAATTTGGAAGCGCCTATAGGCGTACACAGTAGCCTAAGGGTTAAATGTCACAAACGCAAAATTTATAAACACCTATAGGCGCCCACAGTAGCCTGGGGGTTAAATATCGCAAACACCACCCCTAGTCAGTCCCATTTTTCTCGATTTGAACAAGTCGTAAAGCAAAGGATTAAAACGCGAGCAGCAAAATTTCACCTGATTGTTTTATCTGCATGAATTTATCGGGCCTCAGGAGCGGAGCGAGCTGTTGTTTTACGCGGCGCGCGATTACGGACAAGCGTTCCGTTGCAGGTGCCTTGCACATCCGCCATAATGTCGGCTATCTACAAAAGCACGGTCACTTATATCGTGTGTAACTGCAGCCTTCGATGCTTCCTCCTCATTCTGATCGACTGGTCAAGCGTATCCGATGATTTTCAGTCGTGGCTCCCTATTTGCGTCCCGTTCTCGTCGCCCCGGGGACGTGCGACCCTGCGGTCACGGCAATTCTCAAGGTATTGCTTAAGTAGGTGCGCACCATGTCTATGACGGCGCGCAAGGACTCGTGACGGCCCTCGCGTGAGCTTCAACCGAGTCACGACATAATCTTTGATTCGGAAGGGACGTGACTTCTGACCGAGGTGACGTGGTACGTCCAGTCGAATCGTTTGGTATAATAATACTTCCGCGTTGTCCTTCGTTGGCACGCTGTTTTGTAAAGTTACTGGTTGGAATAGAAAGAAAAACAGATTTTTGCGCTATTTCAACAATTTATCTATTCTATTTTGCACGACTCTATTTAAATACAGCGTTGCTTCACTTTATATATTTTAGTTTGGTTGAGTTTTATTTTGCTCACATTTTATTTCACTTATATTTTAACTCTTACATTTTGCTTTAATTTATTCTTTGTTTTACTTTTTTGTCTCCATTACGGTGTGTTTCACGTAATCTTTACATTTTGTCTTACTATATCTTGTATTTTATTTTATATTATACTTTACTATTATAGGAGGGATGTTTAAATGTAACAATTTAAGAGCAATAACCTTGCAGTGCACGTATTCACGAATATATTTTGCTTATAAACTGTGTCATTGCACTCACCAGGGTCGCGCATGGAATACGGTAA
This sequence comes from Tetrapedia diversipes, assembly GCA_033822845.1. NCBI lineage: Eukaryota > Metazoa > Arthropoda > Insecta > Hymenoptera > Apidae > Tetrapedia > Tetrapedia diversipes. The sequence goes on from JAOPTO010002156.1 coordinate 106,209, forward strand.
CGGAAGCAAATGGCGGAGCTGAACCTTTCTAGGATCAGCGTCCATAAATCTGCGGTGATGAAGCGTGTCTTGATGAATGAAATATAATCTACAAACGAGAGGGTCCAGATTCGCCAAGCTCGCGCCTTTGTCAAGAAAATTCGCGCGCAGATGTTGCACCGTAAGAACAGTGCGATTATGTATTACCCAATCCTTCTTCTTTTGAAAATTGAAGAAGCTCCACGCGTAGAAACTACTATAGCGCGGTATGATGGAAGAGTCAGACGAAGAAGAAGAAGATGCTGCTGATGTCCCAGATGTACAATGTATGCATGTGTTATGATATGCAACGGAACATCTGTGTTTCCTCCATTTCCCACGCATCGATGTCGCTTCGCTGGCACGTAGACCTCTTAAAAGCACTGTCACCAAGGCAAACAATGTTTCACGTTCGGATAAATTTTACGTTTAACCGAACGAAATGAAGTTGTAAAGAGTAAACAGTGCGTTTTACTCGAAATCGAAGACAGACTGAAGAAACTCTGTTTATATGTACGTTCGTAAATAACGTTTAACTCGCTCATTTGTTTTTCCAGTATGTAAATGCATAGTAATATCAGTAATTCTTTTTTGAATAGCGTGAAAATTAAGTTATGTTTGGCGCCACTCAAGTTAGAGTCGTATAAACAGTTTGGGAGCTTATTATTTGAGATGCATCGTCAAATCATTTATCTATGTTGTGATTATATCTAGTAAATTAAGTACAGAAATTTTGCATATGCGTCTATATTGAAACACTCCATTACTTTTCTTAACAGTTGGAGATTGTTACTCTACCTATAGGCATCTAATAATAATAATAATATATTCTTATAAATCTTCAACATTTTTCTAGGACAACACCGTTCTAATCCTCTCCATTTGAATATCCTACAATCGACAACATACACGTGCATTCCCTTGGCTGTAGACCAGCAATAATCTCCAGCAATTTAATTAAAAAAGGAATTCTCCTATTGCAAAGTAAATCTCCGGGGGATTATAAATTTAATTTTACAATCCCTCGAATGCCCCTCGGAAACATTCCCAGGCACGCGCGCCGTCCTTCATATCCGCCACAGCTCATCCGCGAGCGTCGCAACATTCTATCTAACCTCAAACGAACGTTTCGTTGTGGCACACGGAAAGAGAATTTTCCACGTAACACTATAACTACCACGATCGGTCAAAATGACCAACTCGTAATTTTTCATGGAAACTTTGTAAATTTATTATGATACCTACATTTTTGAAAATTTACAGTGATCTATTTGCAATTATTACGGTTTGTTTCCCTTGTATTAGGTAATTTTTAAATATAATTTTCAATTTGATTTCTTCGTCACGAGTAAGCATACCCTAACCCTAAAGGTTTAGTGTTAAACCGTCCTGTATCGTAACCCTATCATAAAGCAGCTGGCGAGTCCCGTTCGTCTTCTCTAGTCAAAGGAAGTTGTGTGTGAATGTGTAAGAATGATGAACACAATTTATTTATATAATATCTAGTAACATTAAAAATACGTTGAAATATAACATAAAAATATTAAACACACTAAAAATCTTTCTGCAACACACTTTCACTTTCCCTCTCTCTCTCTCTCTCTCTCTCTCTCTTTCTCTGTCTCTCTCTCGCTATATTAATATTACTCGTTACCAAAAAACACCCAATTAACCATCTTTTTTATCGCTGTTCACTCCAAGAATATTATGCACATACCAATCACATACAGTGACTTCAAAAAGTATTCGTACACTGTATTACAAGGAAGTTCACCTAATCTTGAACTTCTGATTTCAATGAAACTTTATGCGTATACAGAGCAGAGTGTGTCCTGCATGGAACATTTTTTTGGCGGCAAAATATCTTTTAAGGGGGCTGATAACGAACCTCGAAGTTTCAATGATTGCCCACGCTTTGAATACAAGCTCTTCTGAGTTCTTTTTTTTATGGCAGGTCAATAGAGTATTAAAAATTAAACATTTTCTATTTGAAAGGTTTTGCTACATCAAGTACCATTAGAAAGTTATCTTTAAAAAATGAGAGAAAGCTCAGAAACTTCAACGCTGGTTTCACCCCTTTAAAATGGCATTTAGATGAAAAGAAGAGATTAATTCATACGTATACTATTACGATCTACATACCCACAAAGTTTTATCAAATACTTTTATCAGACACAGAATTTAAGTGTTAAACGAATTTATTTGTGACATAGTGTACGAACACTTTTTGGAGCCACTGTAGATCATACTTCGCTACACTCGTTCCACAACACGAACCTTAATGTTTATTTATAATCTATCATGTACATTCGCCACATTCATCTCTCCATACAAACATTCTTTCTCGTACCCCGTACTCTATGATAATTATTCGATCACAGAACTCACGGCACACTTACGAAACATCACAGAATTCACGGCGATTTTTCCATGGTACCTGTCGGGGCGATCTTTTGATCGTCCCAAGGTTCCCGCAAAATGAATATAATTAGAGCGGGAAGGTCGGCGGCGTGCACAGATTCTGCGCTAATAACCGTCGCGGATCCTGACGATGCACAGGGACTACAATCTCGCGCCTGGACGCCCATCGAAGGGCACAAGGGCTGACGTGCTACGCGGCGGCTGCGCTCGATTAATTGGCGGATAACCCCCTTCCTGGCGGTCAATGTCATTTGCATGAGAGGACGCCGCGGCTTCTGCTTTCCGCTGGCGATGAAAAATCACGCGAAACGGGTAAAGAGGACGCGGCGGGAGGGACACACGAGGCCCAGAGACAGAACGAGCCCATTAAAGCGCCAGAGTTCATGTACGCCCGAAGCACCAGGGATGTCGGGACGTCACTGCTGAACGCGTTTATACGGCCTCCTTTAGTCTAATAATACGCTGTAACTTATGCCGGCTAGGTACGTCTATTTATTTTATATCCCGCTTGTTATATTTGACGTTTCCTCGAAATATTCAGGAATACGTGTACGGGGTATTATGTTTAACAGGTTCAACACGGCGTGACTTTTTCGTATTTTGCACGATGAATCAGCGTGTAGTTATAAGTTTTTCTTGTCTCTATTCGTTAATGATTATTGGTGCTCTTGATTGTTCGCATTGAAAAATTCGACTTTTTGTAGAATTGAAACAAATGTGAAGGAATGACGTAATTTTTTTTTAATTAATAGTGGATGTTATTATTTAGCCTCCTTTTTTAGCTGTAAGCTTGGATAGTGTTTTCCAGCTAAATTATGCTTTTAAATGTATATATATATATGAATTATCAGTGACACACGGTAGATTGAACGTGTTAAGAAAATGAAGGTATGTTGCACCTTTATATCTTAATAGAAAGACGTGTAAAAATTAATTATTGCACCTTATGCTCTTATTATACTAATCTTGGAGTTTGCTTATGAATCGTGAAGATTTTCCAGCTAAAACATATTTTCTAACATTATCCGATTACTCGTCATTGACATTTTATTATCGCAATCGTTTTATTTTCACAAGCATCATCTTTGATCGATGTAACAAAGCTATTCCGCGCTACAACCTCAACACCAATCACATTTTCTAAGCCACCACTTCGTTCATCCTGCTACGTGTCCTGATCCATCTACACCGTCCGCGTCACATATTATCACTGTAATATCAAGTTTCCTGAACAGCATCGGACAACTGTCGCTTCGCATTCCATACGAATCGACTGCTGCCAGAGCGAATAACAAAACGGGTACTCTTAAAGGTGCCCACAGACCAACGCGAAATATTTGCTACCAGGAATTCGTAAGTGAATTAATCACATAATTTCTTATAACTTGTTCTTGCGTTTTTGCAACACTATGATTTTGTTAATCTTAACCAAGAATATGCAGTGTTCAATACATTTGATCCACTTTATATGAAGCATAAATAATTTCTCTTTACTTGGAGACATATTTAATACACAAATATTACTTATACTTGAATTGACAGCGATTTAACTTTTGCTAGGCCTTATTCGGTACATCTACTCTATGAGACCAATTTGATGTAAAAATATTATTTATTCTTGAATTGACAGCGATTTAACTTTTGCTAGGCCTTATTCGGTACCTCTACTCTATGATACCAATTTGATGCAAAAATATTACTTATTCTTGAATTGACAGCGATTTAACTTTTGCTAGACCTTATACGGTACATCTACTCTATGAGACCAATTTGATGCAAAAATATTACTTATTCTTGAATTGACAGCGATTTAACTTTTGCTAGGCCTTATACGGTACATCTACTCTATGAGACCAATTTGATGCAAAAATATTACTTATTCTTGAATTGACAGCGATTTAACTTTTGCTAGGCCTTATACGGTATCTCTACTCTATGAGACCAATTTGATGCAAAAATATTTCTTATTCTTGAATTGACAACGATTTAACTTTTGCTAGGCCTTATACGGTACTCTACTCTATGAGACCAATTTGATGCAAAAATATTACTTATTCTTGAATTGACAGCGATTTAACTTTTGCTAGGCCTTATACGGTATCTCTACTCTATGAGACCAATTTGATGCAAAAATATTACTTATTCTTGAATTGTCAACGATTTAATTTTTGCTAGGCCTTATACGATACGTCTACTCTATGAGACCAATTTGATGCAAAAATATTATTTATTCTTGAATTGACAGCGATTTAACTTTTGCTAGGCCTTATTCGGTACCTCTACTCTACCTTTATCCCGGCAGCAGCGGCTGAAACATTGCCTCGATCGTGCAACAACGATGTTCCCCGTTCGCCGTTTTCCTCCGGACGCATAGCGAACAGTCGTAGCAGTGTTTATGCAAACACGACCTTGCGATCCCTCGTCTGTTCATCCTCGAATACTCGCGCGTTGCAAGGACAGCCGACCTTGCGACACGCACTCGCCGCGTTTTCACCTCGTCACCCGGAGCTTTTTCAACGTTAATTCAACTCGAACGGCGAGGCAAGAAGGCGAGGGAGCATTGTGAGCCTCGCGATACGCGACTCCGCTTATCGAGCGTGGCGATCTGCGTTGAGTTCGCGCCGCTTTGTTCGACTCCTCTTCGCCTCGCGAGCGCGCCCATGGACCAATGGCCCCGAGATGCGTACCGTTTTTACTATTCGCCGAAGGTCGCTGTTCTGCCCCTGCAAGAACCACCCGGGGGACCGAGGGAGCAGCAAGAACGGAGTACAGTGCAGCAGAGGATAGGTATTTGCAGTGTATGTGGACGATCGGAAAACTATTTGAACGGTATAGCCATTGCGTCGCTATAAACATTGAGAACTAACGTTCTAATTCGTCAGAACGAAATTAAATCTCAGAAGTGTGGTCTAAATTAAAGTTTTAATTTAATATGTAATTTTCAGGATCGTAATGTATCCAGTTAATTGATAAACCGAAATTGTGTTTTCCGAGTGCTATGTTATACACAGGGTTGAGTGTACCAAGAAGACTAAGAAGAATGTACTTAATGTGTGCCCAATATTTTTATGGTTCCCGCAGAAAACAATTTCTCGTAACGACAAACAAATCTGACTATTCCCAATTTAATACTATTTAGTTTTAGAAGAAAATAATTAGTCAAAGTAAAAAAAAATCCAGGTCAAAAGGGTTAGAAGAATTTATTTGAATATTTTTACAATATCACAAAAATAAATAAATAAACGCAATATTCTGTAATTTAAACAGATTGAAAATAAAATGTTCACTCTTTGACGTATCATTCTTTAACATAACCTCAAATCACTCTTCACCCTCACACGCTATCGTTTCCAGAATAGAAAAATTTGAGAGATTCAAATTTTACCAACTAATAAAAATAATTCTTAATACAATCAATATTCAATCAATTCTGCTTTGCATACTAATGGGTTATATTCGTTTATTAATAAATAAATATTAATATATTTATTTCGACTCCTTCAATTCCATTATCCTATTCTGATCAACTGTATACATATTCATTTCGAATGTCCATTCCCCATTTATTCATCGCGAGCCAAAAATCCAACAGATCGACGGGTGTGCGCGCGGCCGGCCTCATCCTGACACGATCGATCGATCGACTTCATCGATCGCCCCTTTCGCCGAAGCACAACGTTCCGTACGCACCGCGCCGCGACGAACCACGGTGTCCGCTGACTTTGAATGACGTTTCGCGATCAGCCGATCGGCTGGCCGGCTCGCTTTGCATACAAGGAACGGCGTAATAACGACAAGATTAATTAAACTCGTTAAGGGAATATCGGGAGGGCAGCAGCGCGCGGAAAGCATGATCGAGTGCGCCGCACAGGGAGGAGGGAGGAATAAAAGTAGAATAAGCAGAAACTGGAAGAGTTCGCTGGTACCGCGAACGGGACAAGGCTGGAGAACGGAGTTGGAGAACGGCAGCTTGGTTTAAAGGATGATAATGAAGTCGTTTTCTTGGATAGCCGGGGACATTGATTTATGTACAGTAGCGGACGAAAGTTTAAGACGAGAGGACAGTATTAAACATAGCATTATGGTTTGCAGATATTGTCTATATATTCATTTTTATTGTTATTGTTGTAGAACACTATTTATCGATAGAATACGAATTTTTCTTATTATTTTATTTCTCATAAATTAATTTACTTATTTTCTTTGACTCTTCGATCTTAAATTTTTGAATCCTTTAGTCTGGTATTTAGTACTGTGTTAATGCATAGATTTAAGGATTAGTATGTGTGTGAAGGGATCGATAGAGTGGGGCTGAGTGTTTTGTTTTTTCGGGTCCCACTCGATCGAGAGATGAATGGGTCAGAAGCTGAATACTCAACGTAGAACAAAAAGCTGTGTAGCTTGCAAAGCACAAGCGTAGTTTGTCTGTTTTGTGTTCGTTTGTGTCGCTTTAATTTGATCAAATACACGTATATTTATAACTTTATTCACTTTTCTTTCTTTTCCTTTTTCAATTTATAAGCTTTCCTATATTTACATATATATATTTATATCACAACATTCCTTCTCCAAACAATTCCAACAGATCTTTGCGTCTTTCCTACGGTCCCAGACGTTTCGAAACTTTCAACTCGCCAGCCAGAGACGCGCACGAGCCCCGCGACTCGCCTGTCGAAAAGCTGTCACGCGGGAAAAAGCTCGGCCTCGAAACGCGCGGTGCGGCGCGCCTCTCCGATACGTCTTCCATCGCATAACACGGGCTGACGTTGAAATATCGATACACGCGCTGGTCCCTCGTCGGCCCCCCTTTTCGTAACTTAAAATAACCTCCCGGACAGCAGACACAAAGGCGGCACAAGGAATTTCCGCGGCGCCGCGGTCGAACGGCGTACCACCTTGAAATTACCCGGCTCTGCCCCGGCAAATTGATTTATCAAAACGGCTAATAGGTATAAATCCCGGCCTGATTAATGCATCCTCCTTCGGAACGCCGCGTAACCGTGTAAACTTGCGACAACGCATACACGCACACGCACACACGCGGGCACACACGCGCACGAACGACGTGTTTCTTCGTGGATATCCTGCGTGAAGGGTGGAGGGAGAGAAAAGGATATGGTGAAAAGACAGGGGCGAAGGGAGAGAGGGATTTATTTATTCCCGGACAAGATACGAATCTAGTCGGGCGGTGGTACGACAAGAATGATCCGCATAATTGACGAACGCCGCTCGCCTAATAGCGAGTCAGCCTGGAAAAGTTCGCCGCTCGGATCGTAACATAAATCCCAACGATAATGAGATGGGTAAATATCGGTTGCCACGCACGTTTAACCGGAATGCCTTGGAACTCTCCCCGGGTTCGAGCACTCGAGAGTCTTCGATAGCAGAGTTATTGAATCCATCCGGTCGCCCTTAAATCGATCCCATTTTTTTTCTCTCCTCTTCTTCCTTTTCTGCGTTCCGCTCTCCACTCTGTCCCTGCTTCGTTTCCTTTAGCCCTCTTTTTCTCTCGGGATTTCCTGTGCTTTCCTTTTAACAGGTTTCCGTTTCGATATGCGTACAATTAGAGAAGTATACCATGCTGTTTCAGTGATCCATTTGAGGTACACTGAATGTATATGGTTTCGATCTTTATCGCGTCTCTAGGCTACTTACCTCGACCAAGCATACAGCAATTATTAAAATGAAATTTCAAATTTACAACGAAATTCAGCGTTGTTGTAACTTTTTAAATAATAATAATAATAATCTTTATTTTGACGGGTCTGTAGCCCATTTTACACAAAATTATACATAAAATGGATTTTTCTGACGTTGGATATAATTATATTTGTAAGTTTACATAAAGTTAGACAAAATGTAGTTACGCGAGTGTTGAATTAATGCTGCCTATTTAACTGAGCGAGTAATTGTTGTTTGAATTTATGTAATGGAGTAGAAAAAATGTCGACTTGATTTGATATTTCAGAAGCGTTTGTTAGAATACGAGTGATTGGATTACTTAATCTATATTCTGTTTTATGGAATGGTACATAAAAGCATGATCGCGGTCTCAATATTCGCGTAAATGCATAAATGTGCATCTGGCTGAATAACGACGAGCAATTTGTATGTGAGTTTAATATATCACGAATAAAACTTTGATCTGCAATGAGTCTTCGTAGAATTAGCATTTCTAGGTTATTAAGATACATTATTGATCATAGTAAAACGCTATAAAACATTAACACGTCACCATCAATAGCATTTGTCAGTGGCGGTATGAAATTCATTATACGATAACCGCCGACCAAAACGAATACCACGTCTACTTTATTAATTCATAATAGAGTTCGCCGTATCGATAATTGATCATCACTTCGCTTTAACATAACATCGGGAAATGCACTTTTCATTTTGTCAACAGCAACATCTACGCTGTTCCAAGATTTCAACCATCGACTCGGTTTATTTGAAACATATCTATTTCAGTCATCTCTGTCGTGCTTCCGCTGCACCGCACGCAACAGTATTCCACCGCTCAATTAACGACCCACAAGCATACTCGCTCGCACAAAGTAAGTATACACTCCGACAACGAAATATGGCCGAATGGATGTCGTTCAGGTTGCACAGGCGAACCGAGCACGAGCGTCGGACACGATGGTTCGCAAATATGAACGATCCGGTCGAGGAGAGATCGCGGTGCGCGCGACCGACAATTGACGAGTTACACGTGCACCGGACCGTGTACGTGTCGGGTCTGTTGGATGACGAGCCAGAAAAAGACACCCGAGGCTCCACCCGATCGTAAGAGGGACGTTTCCTTGTTGCTCGTGGCTTTATCATTGCCATTACCGGCGGTGATCGTCGATGATCTCGATTCTGCAGCGCGCACGCTGTCCAACCGACCGATTTGCATCTCGATACCGCGGGATTTTCGACGGACCGACTATTATCGACGTCTTTGGACAGCCTGGGGCCACGATTTGGTGGTCTTCGAGCGATACCGTTGAACGTTAACCCTTTCGGTTCAGGTAGGTTCGGTCGAGCATCGTTATCTGATGGACAAGAGCAACGCGGTCAGAAAATTCTCTATTCTTATGCGAAAAAAATAATGATAAGTCTCGAATATGCATTGTTTGCATTGGATGTACGTTAAATTGCTTGTTACCGTTGAGATTGCCGGATAAACGTACCGTTTGGGATTAAATTTTATTATAGAACATTACACGTTGCAAGCAGACAGAGAGTTTTCATGCGTTTACGTGAAATTTAAATGCGCAGAAATGATGAGGAACATAGTTTACATGGTACGCAAAGATATTGTAACATGACTGAACGAATGGAGTAAGAATTATAATGTTTACGAAGTAAAACACATCTTTATATAAATACACACGTGATAGAGTTTGACGCGTATCGAGGCTTCCAAGACGTCGAGACTGATCTTGATGAAACTTCGATGTTAAATAAGGTTCGACTCAGATTCGATGCAATTCGAAATTTCTTAGTGTAAAATAAAGAGCGTCTTACTCGTTCTATTTTTTGAAATGGTTTTGTATGAAAGTGTGCGCTGCTTTGCACTGCGCTGCATTTTTTGAGTTTTCCATTTTACGATGCTACCCGAAAGCAAAGCAGCGGCTGCTGCTCGGCTGCTTTTCGGTTCTGCTGTATGTCAGTTAGTCGATAGAGAGCCCTTGAAAACAGCAATTGCGTGTGCTCAGGTTTCTCCAAAATCTGTGTAACAACCTTAGTATTCTGTCGTTGCCTATTATCAGAACCTGATAATTAATGCTTTGCATTCGAGAGGTGATTGTTAGTCGTCTAATAATATTAACTTCAAAGATTTTCAAGCGCCAAATATTTATTAAGTTTCGCTTATATTAAACTTCATTTAGTTTAGTTAAATCATATATTAAAATTTACATATATCACTGTTTAACCTCCGGTCTGATTAATAAACAAACGAATTGAAGTCTGAAATGTTGCGAAACTATCTAGCAATATTAATTTTAAAGATTTTTAAGTGTAAAATATTTATTAAGTTTCGCTTATATTAAACATCATTTAGTTTAGTTAAGTCATATACCAAAATTTACATAGGTGATTGTTAGTCGTCTGATAACATTAACTTCGAAGATTTTCAAGCGCAAAATATTTATTAAGTTTCGTTTATATTAAACATCATTTAGTTTAGTTAAGTCATATACTAAAATTTACATGTATGACTGTTTAATCTCCCGTCTGATTAATAAACAAACCAACTAAAGTGTGATAGTTTGCGAAACCATCATTTGACGACCAACAGTCGTTTCTCGAGCGGCAAAGGGTTAACAATAATAACAGTTAGCCTTAAAAAACTTAGAAACGCTTCGAGAGTTAGGTTCGAACTGCCATCGCTGATCACGAGCGTGTGAGTTAAGGGAAAAAAAAGAAGGAGCCCCGAGTTCGCAAGTTCGAGAGTTTGTAGAAAACGGTGCTCGAAGACGAGGCCCGTTCTTCGTTAGTAATACTCTACTTAACCTGGTTCGCGTGCTTCTCGCCTTTAATATCGCCGGCCTATTCCGCTGGCAGACGCGCAGGTCTCTATGGAAAGAACTCATTCGGTCGGAAACGGGGTTAAAGGCAGTTTCATATACCTGCGAGACAAAATTACTTTCTAAACGAGGTTGCGCTCCACCTCGTTCGAGGACTGACCCGCGAGGATCTGCGGCGACTGTTGAACATTGAAGAAAAGGCGGCGATTCGGAGCGGATTGAATTTACAGAAGAAAACGAACGCGGTTGTAAGCTGTCGCGTCGGATTTGGACGAAGCGTTTTGGGTAACCTAAGGAACTAACGCGATGATGGATACTCGTGATATGGTTGACATTAGTATAGAGACGAGCGACAAAAGATGGTTGGTATCACCCTGCAATTATAAAGAAGCGAGCGAGCTCTAATGAACAATGAGTATCGATAACAACTGCGACAAGCATCGAACATTCAAGAAGGCTGGTCGATAAGAAACAGAAGATTCCAACCAGAACATTCCAACAACTCGAAATCGAAACGGAAATTTAAAGGTTCAACTGTTAGAAATACAGTGGAAGCAAAGGGATTCCAAATATCTACAATGTTTCTGTTCTATGATAAAGATTACGTTTTGAAATAGCGATTGAACTCAGTTTGTCTCATGTCGCTTGTTCGCAACCCACTAATTTATTATTTTCTTCCGTTTTTATCCTTATTATTTGTAGAATCTGTGTAGCAGTAGAGAATAAAATAAATGTAGTTTACACAATCTGATCTTTGATGGCACCTTCATCCTAACGCTTTAAACATTTCGAGATTTCTCTTTTATGGAATTTTATTGTCACGATAGCAGCGCAAGATGGAAAATATACAGAACTTTTCATTTTATCTGTGTACATCTGCGCTATCTAAAGTATCAGCGTTGTTGTTAATGTTTCTATTTTTAGAAGGATAGTACACGATAAAAGCAACCTTTATCCAAATAAAAGGAGCTTTAAAATTTCAACGTTTCATTTTTATTCCTCCACGATTTTTATTTCAGAAACCGCTTCATTGACTTGCAATATGTAAATTTTTCAATTTTTGCCAATTCGTATGATAATAGCATTCCATGCGAACTCACGCGCATGCTAAAATTGGCCTACAATTTATCACTGCTGAAAACCTGCACGAAGGTCCCATTTATTACAAAACAAGCGATTAAACCTAACACGATCAACGCGTCATGCATTAGGCATGTATTTTTTCGTCGGGAGAAAGCGAAGCTCGTCGATAAATTTCAGCTGTCCCGGTCGCGCAGACACGCCACCGTTGCGACTTCCTGTGGCCCGTTAATTAACGCGTTCAAGAAAACTGGTAACTGTGCTTCTGCTTACCTCACAGCCCTCCATAATACACCTGTTTAATTTCGTGGTGGAGCCAGTTCCCTGTCGCAAGGCCGGTTCCGCGACTTAATTCGAGACGATTACTCTGCAAAATAGACACACCGACCTCGTTACGCGGCTCGTTAACTCGTCCCATGTAAATCATGATCATTATGTACCGGCGAAAGGCCGATTTTATTTCGGACAGCTGCGTTACTAAGCGCAAAACGAACTATGACGTACGCTGCATTAGAAACGGCGATGAACACGTAATTGGTCGTCGATATCGCGGACAAGTCGGTCCTAATGATCGAACACCTTAACGAAAAGTCATGAAAGAACTTGAGAATACCCGCTGCAGGTGCAAAAGTTTGGATACACTTGTCGAACTTTTAATCTGTTCACGAACGAAAATGTGAAGTTTCAACATTTCTGAGAAAAGGATAGTTCGCTTTTCAATATATCGGAAATGGGGTTTAAAATTATTAAATAAAGCAAGCTTTTATTTAAAATATTTTAGCTCCTTATTGTATAACATGAGGAAGGTGTAAGTCTAACGACCTCATCTGGGTTCTTTAACCCCTTAGTTCTGTATCTTAACGATTTCCTACTTTCTAGATTGTCAGATGTGGCTTGAGTTTTTGGAAGAAACCCTTCAGAAAGCGCTTTAAGAGAGAGCTGATTTTTGGTTAATTTTTGCTTCGTAATATTTTTGTATTCAAATTTTAACACATATAACGTTACAACTCTATATTTCTTCACAGAGTAAAATAAAACGTCTCATTTTTTATTTTTGCTTACAATTTTACGCGAAGTGCGATATTTTATTATTTATTCCAACAACACTGTTTACATTCTTATACTTTTCTTGCATACATGAAATTAAACTACTCTCGTCCCAACGTCAATTTAATTATAAGTAAAGATCGGAGACCTCCATTGTACTCACAACCAAATACAAAAAAAAAAAATACTATACATTTTCCCATATTTCTCGAATTATTTTAATTAAGAATAGCAATTTCATTCGCTTGATACCGATGAAAGATCTCACGAAGGATCGTTCCTCTTCTCCATAAAGAAGCTGTGCAGGATACTAAACGCAGGTCTTTTCATTCTAACAATTAACCTGTCTAAATTCGAACTCCTCGACGACGAGAAGATCAGCTTTGCAAGTTGAACTTATCGCACACCATCCGCTTCCCTTTTCCTTTTATCGTTCTCCTCGATCCTCCGTGTCCTAGCTACGACACGCACGGCGAGTGGTCGATGCGAATACGAAACGAGACGAACGAACACTGGTGGACATTCCATTGACGTCATAATTGCTCCGCATAATCCGGGAATATAACCGGTAATTTGCCGTGACGGTCGAGAGCTACCGACAGAAATATCACGAAGCCCGTTAAACCTGGCTGCGTGTCGCGGAGCGTTGTTAAACGTCCTCGATCGGAACTTCACGTGGTTGCCTTCGTAAAACGCATCTCGTGACCGCGACGATTTACCTTTTTAATATTTGATGACGTGACCACTTCCGCCCGGTGACAGCTTTTGCGTAGACCTAATTTAAATTATATTTGGTAACTATTTAGAAAAGGGGGGGGGGGAGTCTCATCGAGTTCGACGATTTTTTATTATGTTGTAGAAATCAATATTTTGAACAACTTTTTCCTATACATGTAACCGCCGCTCTGCTTTAGTTTCCGAGATTTTTCCTCAAAACGATTGTTGCTACCACAATGAATTCTATTAAAAATCATCGAAATTATTTAAGAATCATCGAAATCGATGAGACCCCCCCCCTTTTCTAAATAATTACCTTATATTTAAATATCATCTCATATCTGTATGATATATCTCACAAATCTTGTTTATAAAATTATGTAGTGGCGCCAAATTTCCAATTGAAATATTTTTAAATTTTAGTATTTCTTATGTGAAGGTGCCGAATCCGCGAGTGAAAGAATGGATAGGGATGTGTGTGAGTGTGTGTATGTGTGTTGGTCATTTGTTCTTCTCGAATTTTCGATCCTAACGCGTAGCGCAGATGCGCGTAACGGACCTTCTCGAATGTTCGATGGCGGTTTATTCTAATGTGTAAAAAGGAGGCCTTCTTGAACATTCGATGTTGGTAACTCCCCACCACCTATTCTAATGCATATAAAAGGAAGTGCGTGCCCACCGCAATAATCTATGATTTGATATTCGACGATTTAACAATCTACGATTTTGCGTTCGATGATTTTACTGGTTTTGTAATTAAAGATGGAACGATTATAAGTGCACATACGCTTCTAATAAATTAATTCTCTTACGATAACCGTGACCCACAAATAAATTGTTATTTTATGCACTCATTTTATTTTATACACTACAATTGTTTGTCAAAAATTTATATTCTAAGGAACTACAATATTCGAGTACTTTTCCAATATAAATCCAATAAATTAAACTGTTATTTTATACACTCTCTGTAATAGTAAATAACAGTGATAGCGATAGGAAACGAAATTCTGAAAATACGTAGATGTTAAACGTTATAAATACGTTAGATATACATGTTAATTGTCATAAGTGAATATTAATGATAAACGGAGGAAATGAAGTAAAACAACACAAGAATTCAACACGAAACTTTGTAGTCGAATGAAATGTCGGATCACAAAATTTAAACTTTAAATTTGAATAAACTCGAAGTTCGGTTATTAAAACGTCACAGGACCAAACGTTACTTGAAAGTTCGTTACGAATGCAAGTTGACCGAGTGTCATTATCGAAGATGGTCAGTTATTGTTGGCTCAGCGATCGTTATGCATGAAAGGTGAATTAGATGCAATGACCCGAGGGGAAGGAAGCTGAACGTGCTGATTGCCGACGAGTCGCGTTTAGGGCGTCCTTTTAGACCGTCGTTTTAGGCAAAAAGTCAGCTGCTAGGCGTTTCGTTCCCTTAGTAAATTGCGTCGTCGTGATGCAATTTGCGATTGGTTCTCGGGGTTCTTGCGCGATGACGTTTCTAAGGAATTGATGGAACAGCTTTGTTTTTGCGTTACAGGTCTGCAAGGGCATGGGAAATATATGTTTTTGGAATCTTTTGGAACGGTGCAAACTGTTGGGCACTTAAATCACTTTCATTGTCTATTAACCCTACTGCGGTCTCGGGGACATTTTTGGAGACAGACGTAATTTCATTTCATTAAAAAATCTGATTAACTTCTGGCAACAGATGAAGAAACTGTTACTAGTAGCCTGCTATATCCTTTCAATTTTACATCAATCAATTTTTTTCAAATTAGTAGCTCTTTCCAATAAAATTAGAGAACTGTTACTAGTAGCCTGCTATATCCTTTCAATTTTACATCAATCAATTTTTTTCAAATTAATAGCTCTTTCTAATAAAATTAGTGAGTTATTACTAGTAGCCTGCTATATCCTTTCAATTTTACACCAATCATTTTTTTCCAAATTAGTAGCTCTTTTTAATAAAATTAGTGACCTGTTACTAGTAGCCTTCTATATCCTTTCAATTTTACACCAATCATTTTTTTTCCAAATTAGTAGCTCTTTTTAATAAAATTAGTGACCTGTTACTAGTAGCCTGCCATATCCTTTCAATTTTACATCAATCAATTTTTTTCAAATTAGTAACTCTTTCCAATAAAATTAGTGACCTGTTACTAGTAGCCTTCTATATCCTTTCAATTTTACACCAATCATTTTTTTTCCAAATTAGTAGCTCTTTTTAATAAAATTAGTGACCTGTTACTAGTAGCCTGCCATATCCTTTCAATTTTACATCAATCAATTTTTTTCAAATTAGTAACTCTTTCCAATAAAATTAGTGACCTGTTACTAGTAGCCTTCTATATCCTTTCAATTTTACACCAATCATTTTTTTCCAAATTAGTAGCTCTTTTTAATAAAATTAGTGACCTGTTACTAGTAGCCTGCTATATCCTTTCAATTTTACATCAAATAACTATTTCTCTCCGAATTAGTAATCCTTTCCAACAAAATTAAAGAACCTCCGATTGCAACAAAATTCGAGAAACGCAGCAGAGATTAAAACTTTTCCAAAATTATTTGAATCAGTTTCTTGTCAGTCAATTAAAAAAAAAATCGTAGATTAAAGTAAGTTTAAACATGTTTGGAGAAATTCATTTGGGAAGATAGTGCAACGATTCCGTTCGGGAACGAAGATGTGAACGACGGATTCCTTTCAAATATTATAGAAAGGGAATCAGTCAGCTGTTCGGACAGTTCAATTACGAGGGTCCAACGATTCGATTGACCGACTCTTCTCTTTCCTAAAACGCTTTATTATCTGTCACTCGGTGACACGAAGCGTGTGCAAAGGAAATTGTACCCTATCCTTAACCTCTTGCAGTCGTACATCAAACTTGACTTCCCGTTCCACTTCTTCGTGTACGTTTCCAGCGGCACAAATTGAAGTCTGTATAAAGGTAGACTTCAGTCTAAAGCAATCCCATCAGGAAGTACTATCTTATAAAGCAATCATAAAATATTCGAGACATCTAGGCATCTAGCTCCTCTTATAACTGAACGAGCTGTAGCTATATTCAGAAAACTATTTTCAATTTAGATCGAAATCATACATTTTCCCTCAAAATCTGATCTCTTGAAATTTCTGAATAACCAACAGTGAAAACAGCGCAGCATAACTTTTCCTCTTTCGCGCGTGAAATTTACTGTAAAAGTTCGAATTCTCGACGCTTCTTAACAATCAACATCGTTTTGCAACATTTTATTTCTCACATTCGAGGCTCTCCTTTAAAAATTGATTTCTTAAAATTTCCGTAGCGACCGACAGCAACGCTCCGCAATTCTCAACTTTCCGCGTTGGAAATTTTCTCCCAGAAGCAACTTCTTCGAAACTTTTCAACCGCCAGCGACGACATTCCGCGACTCGCAAGTTTTCGCGCTGGAAAAATTTTCGCTCGCACATCCAGCAATCGCGGCCCAATGCCTGCTGCGTTGTAATCGCGTTCTGTACCGCCGCGCTGCGAGGAGCAAATAATATCGGCAAAAAGGAGTGCCATCGTAAACAGCGAGAGGTATTCAGGAAACGCCGGAGTCGAAATAACGTCGATCCGCCTGGCAGCCGTTCAATTACCGAGTTTCTTCGAGCAAATCGGTTTCTTGCGGCGTTTAACGAAATTCGTGAAACGACGGAAACTGGATGAAAAACGGGGCAGACGACTGGCAAAGGACAAGGAAGCGCGCGACGCTTCGCTGGTCATACGCTCGCCGAATGTCGTCTGTAGGGATGGAAGTTTGAATGAAACTTTCGAAACGTTTCGAATTTTTTCAAAATTCAGAAAACTCTAGTTGTATCGAATCTGAGTCGAATCTTGGATGGTATCGAAGTTTCGAGTAGTCGTGGTGTATTGGAAGTCTTGATTCGCTTCAAAATACACTCGTACCTCGTTCTCCACACACATCCTTAACATGCACGCACTTCGCTCGCTACAATATCTGCTACGTGCACTTTTTGAAGATTTCGACATTTTGACTATTTACGACTGGTTTACTAACCAAATTTTCGTAGAAAAAGATTGCTATGTGACTCTAACCATTATACGGTGAACTGTGATCGCTAACTAACGTATAACATATATAACTTTAATTTAAATTAGTTTTCTAAAATCTGCTTCAATATCATTATTCAATATTTCAAAGTTATACAGACGCCCCTCAACTTTCGCACACAATTGGTTCCTGAAGGTGTGTGCGAATGTTGATGTGTTCGGAAGTAGAGAGATGTAAAAAAATATTCACCAAAAACTGTGTTTTAAAGTATTGATCTGAACAACGTTGTAGTCTGATGGCTAAAGTCTGATGTTCCTTGAGAGGTGGCAGCCCAGTAACTTGCTCGATTCACGATGTCCCCTCAGAGGGAACATTCGACCGCAAAGGCTTATAAAGTTGAATTTTTAAAAATGTGCGAAATAGCGTGTGGTTATTGGTAAGAGAAGGAAAAGGAATGGAAAGGGGTGTTTTGTCCGGGGCCTGTTAGTGGACTCGACAATAAAACTTACCTAGCAGTCCCCTGCCTTAGATACAGGGATAAGAAGGGACAGGCCACAACTCGTATATACAAAAAAACCCATGGCCTGGCTCGAGTACTTGCGAAAGAGGTAGTCGCTAAATTCCTCCTAGTGGCGAGGGCCGGCAAGGTCGCCACAATCGAATTGTGCGAAAGAAGAATATGCGAAAATAGAGGGGCGTCAGTACTTTTTGCACGTAGCATATATTGGTTTGACAACTGTAAGAGGAACCAGATAATCAGGGGTGACGATGGCCAGAGTGGTCATTAGGGCCACTGTTGAAGCCGTCCCTGCGAAGGCCAAGGTATTTCTAAATGCAAGGGTTTTGGGTGTTGGTCTGGGTCACATTTTTGCTGGATGGTGGCCTGTGGCCCAGCGTGTGTGTCATTGCGACGAGGGATGCTTTTCAGATGTTTCTTTCCCTCTTCGGTTGGGGGTTCCTGGCTTGAGTTGCCCTCACCCACGGTTGGACGGAGGCAGTTGTTTCTCGAGTGGAATGACTGCAAGGCGATGTTTTTTTTGCCGCGGGTGTCAGTCCTAAACGAACAATGGAAACCATTGGCTGCGCCATCCTCGTGCCTGAGATAGCTTTGCATATATTTCACAAAATAACATTCGCTCCAATCAACTGCATTATTTAACAGCCACCATAAACCAGAGGTCCCCAATAAGGGTTGGGACCGAGTACGCGCGAGACTCGGTCACGGCCGCTAACACTTTCCAGGCCCGCACCAACGGCGGGTTTGTTTTTCGGGAAAGTGCAAAGTGGGGATGCGCCCATAAAAGCATGAGGAAAAGGGCATAGTTAGTTAGCAAGACAGCAAACGTATTTTATGAACGAACGGCCTTTTTGTAAAGAAATAAAGTAACCCTCACACAACGACGATATATGATTCGAAGCGATTCGAAGTGCTTCGATCGCCATTACCGCTCGTCGCGTCTGGGGGATTACGTCACTGGTCCCAAAGGCGGGCCCCGTAATAGCGCCGCACCGAGTGTGGCAAGAACACAGTGACATGCCTAATGTCCCTTTCCATGCTTGAAAGGCGCCGCGTAATGCGTGGTACTCGCGGCCGTGCGCATTCGTCTTGGCTTTTGTCGTCACGCGGAATCGTATCTTCGTTCGGTCTGGCCCCGTCTCGCTCCCCGCGGCAGCCCTTCGTTGTCGCCTTGTTTCTCTATTTGCCGAAGAAATATGGCTGCGTTAATACCCGCGAGAAGTTCAGAACGCGCCATGACGAATTGCCCGGGACGTAAAACACTGCCACTTTTATGAGTCTTCTGCTGGAACGCTTGCCTTTGCGCTTCTGGAAGTGATGCGCCGTGCGGCGTCCATCATTTTGCATAGATTGTCGAAGAAACCTTCTCCACCCTGAGGTGGAATTTTAGAAGCGTTCAGTTTCGATATATTCGAGTGAAATTGAACGTTTGTTTGAGTTATACAAAATCATGGTATATCAAGTGCCGTTCATTTACTATGGTGTAATCATTCAGAATATTTCTACCAATTGTTTTTTTATGAATGCATCGCATTATATATAATCGTTAATAATGGAATAAATATTAAAAATATTTCAAAAGGTGCAATAGTGAAGCAATGATAAATAATAATAGTAATATTTTATATTTCAAAGAGGAGTCTACTTTGTTAAGTTAAATGAATAAATAAATAAAGTGAAGAATGCAGTGAACTGTATCTGATTTAATCATTAGGTAATTTAATGACTAATAATACAGATAGTAATGTAATTGTTGGCAGTAAATAACTATAATAATCCAATTAATGATGATAAACATTCAATAATAATAACCTGAATAATAGTTAGTAAATAATGATAAATGTTATATTAAGAAACTACTGATGAGTAAAAAATAAAGGTTACAGAAAGCGATGATCTCTGACGGAACATCCGGTATGTTTCGAAGGAGCGATCTGTTCACGCTTCAAAGCAGTTGCCAAAATTTACAATTCGACTAAGCCGCGAAGAAGAATATCGAGGAGGCTCTGGTCAATGACCGAGCCAAGTTAATGCGTTTCCGATGTACATTCGTTTTCTAATCGACACGCAAAACTTCCATTTGGCCGAGATTCGCGCCGTGAAACCCATCGCTTTGTTCCCGTCAGCGAAATCCTCTTCTCTTCCAAGAGAACGACTCTCCACGGAACAGCGTAACTTACGCTAGTGGCATTGGCTTCGGCCATAGATTCACGTGCAACCTTAATAGACGTACAGACAGAGAAGATGGGAGAAAAGAGGGGTTTGTTTCACGAGGATTCCAGCTAGATACGCTAACCTGAAGTGGAACCAGTTATATAAGCGAACAACAGAACGATAAAGAATAGAAAAGGAGAATATCTCTGGCGAACAATTTTTCAATCAGTTTCAAATTACTTTAACGCAAGCAAAACGCGTGAAAAAAATGAAAATTGCTGATCTATTATAATATTTTAAACAATAATAAGTCGTATAATATATAAAATATTGTAGAAAACGGTGAACGATATTCGAGATTGTTGTTCAGTTTAAAAAGCTACCTATAACAGTACAAATTTACTACATCGCAAGAAGGAATTGAAAGAAACGAAAGAGGACTAAGATATCTGGCGAAAGGTATCTCGAACAATGTACCGTTGTTAGATCTGTAATTGAGATTACAATAAAAACAAATGCGAGGCAATTGTCAATTATGTTACCACGGTGAGTGACATTTCGCGTAACGGTGTCATTCTCGCGGGGAAACCAACGGAGATGAGCGCGGCGTAAGAAAGCGAGCGAGAGACGAACGAAGAGCTGCCAGGTGTATCGTGAGGCGTCGCGGAACTGGCTGTCGAGAAAAATAGGAAACACGGTATTCCACTTATTTGAGGCGTTATCGGCCGCGTTTCCCCCCTGGAAATAATAAAGATAAGGGAAACCGACGCGTGAACTTTCGCGTTATATTCGGTAAACAGAGGGTGCTCTTCCGGTGATGTCGGATTTTCACGAGTCGCGAGGACCAACAAAAAAAAGGTGAAGAAGGGGTAGACAAACGAGGTGGAGGGAGGATCGTTGGAGAGGGATAAGGATCCAAGATGCACGTCCCTCGATCCTCCGCGACACGATGCTCCGGACAAACACACAGACAGAGGAAAGAGAGAAAGACAGAGGGGATCGTAAGACTGCTTTCACACGAAGATACTTGTATCACGATATCGATAATTAGTATCGCGATACTGTATTGCTATCTAAACGCTTCCATTAAATTACACATACTGTAGGGAGCTGGTGAAATATCCCTTGGAAGGAATTCAGGTTTGACTGGTTACAATCATGGGGGTTCGACTCATTCTACACGCATATTTGTCGAGAGGGTCCTACTACTGTGTCAACGTGTGACTATGTAGCGTAAGCGTGAACGACAGTTAGTAGGGGACCGGCAGAACGAGAGAATAACCCTCTTCGCCTCTGTTCCTCCCCCTCAGGGAACATCTCACCGGCTCGCAATAGTACGGTCGGTGTTCGTCACAGTTGTATCGCGATACAAGTATCTCCGTGTGAAAGGTGCCTAAGGGAGGGAGAAAGTGGTCAAGCCTGAGGGGCGGGGGGAAAAATGAGGAACACGATATTCCACTTGGCAGCGCCATCCCTGGCACGACCAGTTAAGAAATTGGAATCGATTTAGCGTGGCGCGCCGGTTGGGTGATCGGCTGCGGCCGATTCCCTTCCTGCTAATTGAGATTAATGCCAGCCGCGAATTCTCATGGTTAAACGGAAAGTTTCGCGTAGACGGAATAATTACCAAGATAGGAATCTGGTACAACGGTCTAGGTTGTAACCGTGTGTATATATGCTTTAACCGCTCGTCGGGACGAGAGACGGGCACTGATAACCGCCTTGAACTAGCCGTGATTCGCCCGCTTGTATATCTGCCTACTTGCATTTTCAGCCGAGTCGCCGCTGGAATCTTGTATCCTTCTTGAACCCTCGAGGGAACCGTTTGTTGGCGTCCTCCTTTCTCCTTGCCGTGTGCCTACCCTTTGTCGTCGGACGATCTATCACCCTGGCTGCTATTTTCCTCTTCCTCCTCCGGGTTAACGCAGGAGTAGCTTAACCGTACCCGGAGAGGCTTTGATGGACTACTTTAGAGAGGACATCCTGGCGAGATTAGGCGAGGGAACTTCCTGGTGTATGCAGAACACTCGTTGATCCTGTTTCAGAATTGGCGTACCACGGTGTCTCATGGAAAGCTTAATTTTGCGTCGCTGTTTGTGAGTTTCTTTGATACACGGGTTGAATTTGGTAAGCATCGATTATTGATATGCAACTCTTTGAATCGCTTGGTTATACGTTCGTGAAGAATTAGTACGGCGTTGTTCGATGTCATTAAAAGGGTAATCAAGCATGAGGCTAGGTTACGAACCAGTTTGTTAGGAATCTCGTACACTTAGGCATGAGTAACCGAATGGTTTAAAAGTTTTGTAGACTCTACTTTCAACGTTATCTTTGAGATACAGTCCTTTGATATTGGAAGCATACTCTTCTACAACATATAAAGTTTATAAATATTTTCAGTTTCATCTAAGGAATTTTCTTACAAATTTTTCAGCCCTTACGTAGCAGATGCAGAGTTTTATTATACCCAAAGTCGATATTCAAGAATTCTTAAAGCTTAACCCTTGCTCTTTTTGAATAGAACAATACTTCTCTTTAGTTAATCATGTAATCTGTTTCGATCTCAACTCACTAACTTAAGAATACGATGGCCTTCTATCTTACGTGATAATATATTAAAAATTCAATACAGAATTCATCTTTGAACCACAAGCACACCGAACTTTTATCAATAAGCCAAATTGTCCCTGCATCCCTTAGTCGTGTCACTTCCAAAGTATTCATCTCCCAGGACCTAATGCCCTTCAAGGTAACCTAATTTCTTCTCACTTCAAACACAAGCAAACCCTGCGTTGTCATCCATCGTACTCGAAACGCAATCCAGGACATCCACCCTTTCAACAACTTAACCCATTTGCATCAAAGCGTGGAATATTTCGCGAGTCACGACTCAATTATCAGCGAGCGCGGAATAATTTCCAAATTGTGACTTTCTTTCATTACCAATTGCTGAACATTCCCTTTTGCGAGCATCTCACATACATCGGTTCATTATATTCTCGACACGTTTTATTTTTGTTGTGAAAATCTTCATGAGCAATTCGGAAGTCATGTACTGTATATACGACCGACTGATACGGGTCAGTCGTCGGTTGAACGTTGCTGACGCCTGAACAATGCACCTTAAGTAGAGTCATGATGCGAATGGGTTAACAATCTTCTTCTATCCCCATAATGGGTCCCCTGTTCGCGCCGAGTCCGAAACGGTTCCGCACCACTCGTGACCCCGCGTCGCCCTCCTCTCGTAAATAACCCACGTTCCCAGTGGTTCTTGACTGGTCATGTTCGGTCGTTCCCAAAGAATTTACCGTTGCGCCGTAACATCGTGTAGCTACACCCGCCATCGTCCTCCCCTTCCCTCCCCCTTCTTCCTCTTCGTCCGTTCGTATGTTTGCACACGAAGATCCAGCGTCCGCGATTTAATCGGTAATCGCAGCCAGCCTAGGAAAGCCAGCCGTGGGTCACGATTCCTCCAGGCCTGCCTCGGCTCTCTCTAACCGCGGAGCTCCTCCTTCTTCTGGCAGCTTCCCAGCCGCGAGCAACGCGCGCCGTGGAAAATAGTTTAATCGGCGTGATTAATAGTAATCGCCACGATTTATCGTCGAGATTTCGCTGCACGACGACACGGTACGCACGGGCGGGAAAGGACGGGCGGGTAAAAAGCGGGAAGATCAATCCGGAGCGGAATGAACGCTCCAGGTTGAACCTTGATCACCGCTGTCCTGTCTAATTACCGATAATCGTTGCCCAGGGTCACACTGTTGGCGACGATGATGGCTGCAGATGGACCGACGTATGTACGAGTATATCGCGAGCCGGTTGGAATGCGACGAGCATCTCAATAGATATTTTTAAGCTCCGCAGGTTGGATGTAACCGTTTACAAGTGACGACGCGGAATGTGAACGGTACTTTCAAACATAGATACATTATGAAATTTTTAGATACTTCAAGCTGATAATTGCATTCGCGGTTGTTTTTCGTTAGTAATATTGAAAACGAGCGAAATCATAATTGTTACACTTCGGAGGGCTGCAGCGGACAGGTTACTTTAATATCTAATATATTTTATTAACGCTATTCCTACCACAATCGGTCAAATGGCCGTTTTTAAAATTTCGATTAGAATTTCATATATACAACGTAATCGAACCGCCTTTAAACTTTAGACTTTCCTTAAATATACATATAATACATTTTTCAATATTCACTTTTTTTTTCATTGTTTAATTTCTGAGAGAAATTTGTGGTCTGCCTTATGTAGGAATGTCGCGGTAGGAATAGGTATACGTGAAGTGTCGGTAGGAATAGTGTTAATACAGGCACAGTTTACAGGTGGTTTAGAACAGACAGACTGAAGACACCATGACTCGTAGCCCATGCATATAATGATAATAGTGATGTTGCGATTATACATAATATCGTTAACATAGATCTCTGCTAACATCTAACAATAATGCATGGTAGTTAAACAAATTTGCATAAAAGTCCGCAGTTTATATTTCGTTCAATTTGTCGGAAAATATAAACAAACGCACGCTACGCTCACGTGGATAGAATAGAGTCGTCCCTGAACACCTGCGCTTCGGAAAGAAAGACAAAGGCATCGCCTCTTTGTACGAAGTATGCTTTTTACATGAAAATTAAGCATCGTGCCATGAGAGAATCGAATTACACAGTCCTGGTCTGTGAACCACAGAGCCAAAGCGGGCACCATTGTGCAATTTTCCTCCTAATCATTCCCCCTTCGATCGCCAGTCATCTCACGATATTAAGCTCCATCCCATCCGCAACGATGACATCCAACAAAATGGTAGCCCCGATAACCGGCAATTTCAATGATGAACCAAAGAAACCAGCAAACGCATGATCTCGACAAAAACAAGTTTATTAACATGAGTAGCACGTTCGCCGTAATCCGTGTGTTCCAGTTGCCTCTCCTCGAGGGCAGCCGATCGCGCGCGAGCATCCATCGAGTGGCGCTTCGCGATTAGACTCGTTTCACACGAGCAATACGCGATCGAACAATCGACGATAGCGAAAATCAATATCGAGATACTCTGTTACCGTCTGCACGCTCCCGTTAACCCTTTTCAGTGCTGAACACTTTCGGTCAAAGTAATGGTTGCGATCGCTAGAGACGGAGTATTCATCTCACAGACTAGCAGTTGTGTTGGAGTAGCTTTCGTCAACCGCATATACACTTCCGGTGAAAAGTTTCCGATCGCTTTGATACTTGTTAGGAATTTTTATATCAACAAAAATCAGGGAGTATGTTTGTACTAATTCCAATGTATGTTGATCTTCAATCTTTAAACAATGAATAAGATTACAGTAGAGAGGAATGTCGTGAAAGATAAAGAGGGAAAGAATAGATTACACGTTTGTAGCGTTATAAAAATAAAATTTATTATTATTAATTAAGAAGAGAAAATTATTACAATGCTGTGTATAATTCTATCTCTTAGTACAACTCTGCCCCTTTTTGCCAGAAAAAAACTCTCGCTGGCCCTTGACCTTTTTCCCATCACGCAGATCGGAAAAATCCTTGTAGTATAACCCATATTTGGGCATATCCCAAAAATATATTTGGACGTTTTCCGAGGAACAGTTTTCCCATGCGGGCCTGGACTCTCGCTGTTCACCCTTCGATTTCTCTTAAAATCTAAAATTAATTACGATACTACAATTTTATAATATTTCGCTGCATAAAACTGTATTTTGGATGATGAAAAAAATGGTCAGAAACCTTCCGCCGACAGTATATGTGTAACGACGAGTTTAGTAAACAGCAAGATTACAGAGATACGGTTTATTTAGCCTTAGTTACGATATAAAATAATACATGAGTATTGACCAGGTGTCGCGTTGCGAAGCTCTTGATCGAAATGATGGCCAGGATGCTTAAATAACGATTTGGTTAATGACAGTTCCTCAGCGCCAGGCCATCAGTCATTATTGCAATCCGCAATAAAATAGTGCAAATAAGGTATAACCCCAAATCACCCCTTGCGTAGGCCGTACCTTCCTTCTCCAAGGATGACCAGCGAATCATCTTGTTCTTGAAATGGTGTCCACCCGGCCAAGGGCATGTATATATTGATAGCGCTTGGCAGGCGAAAAGACTAATAGTCGATCGTTCAACTCAAACGTATCGTTTTACGATTTGCAATAGCCACGATATAACACACGAACATTTAATTTAAAGTTACTTTCAATGTATCCAGAATAAAGATCAACTAGCCTAGTCACTACACCGACATTATTATTATACAGTACAGTTTGCGATTTTACGAAGCGAGGAAATGGGTCAATGTCCATCAGGATAAGGCGATGTCCTAACCGGGGCGATGACTTGTCGGTAGTTGACGTTTACCTCAAAAACGATCGTTCGTTGCCCGTCTGGTGTTGTGGTCTGAGAGCAACAGTGAGTGCGAACGTCAGCAAGGTGATAAGGTTGGAAGGATGACAACAAAGCGGAGTCGTTTTGCTTCATGTGTTAACATTGCGGACCAGACATTTTATTGCTAACCGTACCCAGTGGCCGGGTATTTTTTGCGTCAAATATTTTTAAATTAGTGATGATTTATTAAAAATTAAAAATCATTGTTGCGTGAAACGTTCATTTTCAACAATAAGTTTAAAAATAAATGATTTTTTAATATTTTTCAATGAGTAAAAATTTGTTAAAGTATGATATTTAGTAAAACATGTAACATTTTTCTTTTGAAAGTCATCATCGTCCTCACAAATATTCATATTTTCGTTATCACTTAATGTATCCGGTAAACTGTTTGCAAATATTTCTGTAATATTATTAATCGTTCTGTCGCTATACATATTTCAGGGTTTCAAATAATTAATTCGCAACACAAATTACCAAAAACTGCCTTTGACTATCACATAGCAACTGCACGAACAAAAATCTCGCCAACGGCCTCTAACGACGCAATATGAAAGACGAGATATCTCGTCAACGGCCCTTTACGACAAAATAGGAAAGACGAGATATCTCGTCAACGGCCTTTTACGACAAAATAGGAAAGACGAGATATCTCGTCATCCGTCCGCAATGTGTCAACACTTTGACTGCCACGTTGATCATATATGACCGGCTACCGTTTCTCCTATGACGCCACAGTGGTCATCGGTGACCGGAGCGCTTCAACTGTTTAGAATTGTAACAGTCGAATAAAAATTGACAGTTAGCGCATTTGGAACATTGTCACTAATTAGAGGACACTTTAAAGTAAAAAGTGCCCCATTGAACAATTAACAATTCTTATTAGAACATCGAAAATAAAAGATTAATTTCTATGAAATATTGCATCTACTGATGTACTTCCGTGGCGTTCTGAGCGAAACATGTGATTTCGGCGTGGCAGTCAAAGGGTTAACCTACAACTACGGGCATAGCCTGTAGTAGATGATCAGACCAAACGTAAATATTACAGGCATAACCCGTAATACGATGATCGAGTCTAACATAAATATTAGCAGCGGCCCTTCCTAAACTTATAAACATTTGTGAAATATTTGACAAGTAATTACAACCTGATGTAATAATTGTGGTAGATGCAAGTACTAAAAAAAGTTTATTTATACAAAAATTAGTAATATGTAGGCAATTTACTAATGAATGGAGCCTTTGTATAGGGAAGAGCGGCAAAGAATAACACTGCTTTCGTTAGGCGACCGCGGATTAGGTTTCGAGGTGTCGCCGTGTTATTTTTTCGGGGCCGCGTGATCTTCCGGCGCCGTTGTAAACAACTCCTGCGTTGTAGGGATAAACAGTCGCGGCCGTAAATCTGAGTCCCGAAGAAAAGGGAGACGGCGATATCCTAGATGAAAACGCGTGGGGATATCGAAGGCGGGCATTTTTCCGAAGGTCCTGATTGGTAAGGGCAGGAACCGCCTATCAGGCCCGAGGCAAATAAATAGGAAGCCTCGCGATAATTAGAGTTAGTTCGTTTTTCGTTAAGAAGTTCGTTAGTTCGTTTTTGGTCAATTCATTAGTTAGTTCATGAGAGAGAGAGTTCGTTAATAGTTCGTTTAGAGTTCATGAGAGTCGTTGCACTAGCTCGTAATTTAAGTAAAAGCCCATCGGCCAATAGAATAATTCCCTACAGATACAAAATAATAATTTGCAATGGTGAGATACCAGTCGTGCGAATGGCTCGAAGGCTGCGCGAGCTTGTTTACGTTTTCGGCCCAAAATTCTCAAACGTAAATCGTAGGTGAAGGGGTTAAAAGTGATATGTTTGAAAGGATGGCGATTAATTTTCCCTGGTTGAAATTCGTGGACTTCTTCTCTGTGCGATCCTGCAGCTACATACGCAGCCATATCACTGAAAGGGCTAGGTTTGCATGTACCATCGGCATTCATCATACGCGTATCCAAGTATCTTCCTGTGAAAAGAGTCTAAGACTAGGGCAAAGATGCGTCGTGCTTCGAGAAATCGCCCCACGGATACTTCGAATTTTCCCTGTACATGGCTGCGCTCGCGTTTATCCCTCTGCTCGCAGCATGATTTAGTGCACGGGTGCACGCGCACTCTGTACTATCCATTGGAACATCGAAAGCACGTCCGATCGCATTAACGAAGCTGAACGCGATCGCGGGGCCTGCATCGTCCCTCGAATCCAAATTCAATAAAGTATGGCGAAACAGAATGATCGAATACGTCGGTCGGGGATAATTTTCGCGCGTATTTCGTGTTCATTGCCGTAATCATTGTTCTTGGGAGCCCTGATTGATCCTTTCGCGGTTGATTAAGCGATGATCGAGCGATCTCGCGTTATGGAGATAGGTTTTGCTGTTGATGCAAAATGGCGGGGTTTACAGGCCCACGAATTTTGTTTGCTTGGAACGCTTTAATTTAGGTGGCTGGGAAATTAATATTATTTTGAACTTTTCTGTTTAAAAACTGTAAACGAGTTATTTATTAATATTTATACTACTTTGACTATGAAATCGTATTATTTTATTAAAGAAATGTAAGTTCTACTGTTTAAAAAAAATTTACTGGAATTTCTAATTTTGTGTTCCTTAAAATCTTCTTTTCAATTTGTTGAAATTTCTAAACTTTGAGAAGGTTTTAATGAACCTTAGAAACGTTAATAAGATTTTTAGACGGTGCAACTGTAAGAAAACGCAAGGAAACTGAAACTGGGTCACGACTTGCTATTCGGACGGCTAGCGTAGAAGTGTCGGGACCGACGACGACGGTTATCCTCTCCGAGGGCAACATAGCCCTCCCCACTCCGTGACCAGGTCCCTTCCGCTGAAGGCCCTATCTTTTTGGCGACGCAATGTCGCGTCGCCCGCCTTTCCTAACTTTCCCACGCATTCTATAACAATTCATCCCTCGGCGCCCGACGGCTAAGTGTCTTTCCAAACACAAACCGTCCCGTGGCGTCTTCGGGTTTCATTCGTACAGTTTACAACATTCCTAACCAGACATACACCAGACATCCAGTCATAAACATCGTAACAGCCGATGCCACGGCCCTAACATTGTCGGCGACCACCCGCTGCGTGTCGTCCTGTACTCCGGTGACCCATTTTTGCCCGTGCCCGGTGCAGGTAGTCTTACACAACTTAAATTTTAAAGCGATGCTTGAAATTTCTACAGTTTTGCGAAATTAGCAAAGAAAAAAGAAGCAATCTCTGACACAAAACAATAGATTGATGTATGATTTATTGAAGATTGCCCGAGTAAGGTGTAAACGTTCGATTTAATTTGAAGACGTCTCAATGCAATACGTTGTTCGCGTGAAATTAACTTTGGCACTGGTCATTCGCGATGCGTGCGCTTAGCTCGCGTGTTTGCGTTGCGTAACAACGCTCGTTATTTACGTTCGGACGTTACTTTCTTCGAACACACGTGTAACGTGTGTACACCTATCTCTGATGAGGCATTAGCGGATAATACGTGTTCCATCATTGATAAACATCTTAAGAGCTGGCCAACGAGAAGCCGCAAACGCGAATAGCTTACGAGACGATGGTATCGCGGCCGGATATCAAAAGCGGGAGAGGAAATGCGACCACTTTCCAAACAAACCCGTTCCGTCTTTGTGCCGGGTAGAATCTATCCCCGGACAACTTACTCGCCTAATCGCGGCCAACGCCGCATTAACGAGCTTGAAACGGATTACACGCTGTCCTTGGTTACCTTTCGCGGACAACGCCGCAATTAATCATCGTCAAAGGGGTAAAAAGGGAAAGAGATGCGGGTTGCATCGTTAATAAGTACACGAGGACGAGGTGCAGCAGGATTTGTTGCTGGCAGAGAACTTATAATAGTTCTCTGCGAAAAGGAAAATACGTCGAAATTGGTTTTTCTAATGTAGAGGTGATACGATGATCGATCGGGTACCAAAGAATTTGTTACGTTCGTTGCGATTTTCTGATTTTGTTCAACGCGATTCCCCAATAATTTTATGATAAGCAAACGAATTTTGAACGTAAAGTAATTAACCACGACTTCTTTAAAATTGAGAGATGTTTTAGCGGAAGGAAGAAATATTTAGGCGAATAAAGTGACTCAGGTAGTGCCAGACAGTTAATTCAAGAGACATATAGTTTTCGAAAACTATAATCACCTTAATATTTAGGAAGCTCTTAATATTTATGAAAGTTATAGCCTAGCGGGGCTCCTAATTTATTTAACTTCCCCTTTATTGATCAGTAATCAAGCAAATAATATATAGGTAACAAGTAACCAGTAATGTATAGTAATGTATAGCAATAAGTAACCATCTTAGTAAAGTAAATGTATCAAAAATGGAAGTTCTATCAACAACAAAAAATGTCAATACAATTTTATTGAATTAATTATGAGAACAAAAGAGTTGAAACGTAAACGATTTGAAGTAGTAATAAGTAACCAGTGACCGAAACAAAATTGACTCTTAACCAACGAATGTTACAAATTTCATTAATCTTAGTTAAGTTAAATATCATCACCGAGTGTTTTCGTAAACCTGTTAAAAGATGTCGAAGTTACAAAGTTCCATCAAAACAGGATTACACAGTGAGCGCAAAAGTGGTGAAAGCAATCTGTCACATCCGATAAACGTGTTTTCTCGCGGAGGCATTCGCGCAATCCAGCGCCAACCTCCGAGTGATCTCACGCCAATAAATGTTTTAACAGGGCCGCGCGAGCCGGCGTTCTTCGTCGTGGTTGGCACTTTTTGCCAGCTGAAACGGCGTTAACGCGAAACTGGCACTCGCCGCGATCGCATTCCCGGACCTTCGGGGAAAAGGAGCGGCTCGCGGGAAAGGAAAAAGCTTTATGCGAGCTGCGTTTCGCTCGAAACGATATGCTCGTGATATTCGCTAAGCAACGTACATAGATCATGCTATCGATCCTCATTTTTCTCTTCGTTTCTTCGTACGGGTTTGCTGGTCACGTTCGCGTCGTCGCGAGGGTCTGGTAGATTCTTATCTGGATTTCTTCCATCGAAGTTAATTGTTGATCGACGACCGATCGCTTCTTTTAAGAGTTTCGCGAACGATGTCGAATTATTTCGATTGCATTTTAATCTATTAATTGAGCAATTAATCTATTAATTGTCGCAAAAGTCTTAAATCATGTGATAAATTTCAAACGGTTGAAATGAGAAGAAAGAGAACGTAATCCGAAAGAAATCCAACTATTTGACAAAATATAAAGAGGAGAGTCTAGTATGTCGTTAAAGAAGTCGATGCGACTCTAAACCTTATATAAAAAAAAAAAAAAAAAAAAATAAGGATTTGGGACGTTTAATAGATTGAGTGAACTTTAACACATTCCTAAAACGTGATTAGCCTTCTTACGTTTGCTTAGAGGAATGCATACATTAATCGAAACAACCTTATATACGCTTACCCAATTACCATACCGTAAGTACATATATTGTAATTAAGTTTGTAATTGTAATTACAAAAAAAAATTAAATTTAATCTTCTATAAGAATAAATAAAAGAACGGAATTTAGGTTGAGCTTCGTTTTATCTCCTACATTTTGCAACTTGCAATTTACTTTAGATAACTTGTACATTCCTGCACATTACTCTTTGAATTTTCTCATAAATGGATAAAAAGATCCGTAGTCTACGTGTAACTGAACCAGTGTGACCCAAACAAAAAGTTGAATCACCATATAGATACAGTAACGCGTATAACTCACATTGGATAGTTTGTACTGTTGGGCGACCAATAACATAGCCCGGCGTGCGTAAACGCATTTTCCCCCTCTCTCAAAAAAAAAAGAAAAAAAAAAGGTACATAACTGTGATTGATCGTATGATTTATCGATAACCTTTCTGTGATCTCGAGCAATAAGCGAGGCGCTACATTTTACACGCTTTTCAGCCTTAATCGAATCGTTTCCCTTTAAAATGGAACACAAACGTTATCATTCAATTTTCCCGGTAATCGCGTTGTTCTTCTGCTCAGCGAGATGCACGGATAACTCGTTACAGGTGTACCCGTAAAATGGTGCTCGTTTATTTGTACGGTATCCTTAATTATCCCCGTGGAACGGCAGAAGTAAACAGGGGAACGCGTTGCGCGATACAACGTTTCGCGGCGCGCACAGATTTCACGTAGTGTGTTCACGCGATATTATTTCACGGCCGTGGAATTTCGCAAAACAGTTACTCCAATTTCCCAGAAAATTACAGCTCGCCCGGCCAGCGAGTCACAACCTCTACTTTCGCTGCTTCTTCGTTCAGGAATGCGCGGATTAACTGGAACTTGAAATATCGCCATCTTCGATTGTACTATTTTTCCCCCCTCCACGAGACGCCACCGATCCTACCGATTACGCTCTCGCAGGAAGTTGCTTCGACTAGTACACGTCCTCTTCCTCCTCTTAATCCGACGTTTACCGATCGACCACGCTCTCAATTTTCCATGTTTGCAATCCTGCTGGTTCATTTTGAGAATTAAGCAATCAATTCCGGTTATCCCGCCCCCCCGGCCCTCCAGCCTGCTCCGTGTTCTTCCTCCGGGTCCGCGACCTGTTCCCGCGGGAACCCGCGCGCGGCGTCGCCGTTCCTACGATCGAAACCGGAAATTAAATGTACGTGTACAACGATCGACTCTCACACCCGATAACACTGCTGGGTTGCAATCACGGCGGGGCGAAAAGATTGCATGAGCGACGGCTTCGGTCGGCGAAACCGCGGGTGGTCCATCGGTCGTTATAATCCTTAGCGATATTCCTCTATCTCTAGAATGCACGTGCATCTGGAACGTTTTATTGCCGCGTCGCTGCTCCCTCCTGACCCTGATGTAACTAACTTCAACGAAGGTTCGAGAAGGTTGCCAAGACGGTGCACCCGAACGTGACTTACATCTGTTGGTTCTGAAGCCACGGCTGGATAGCAAGGCCATCACAATTCGTAGGCGGATAGTGTTACCGGAGCATCGACTTGTTTAAGTGGATTTGTATTCGTTAAACAGATTTTTAGAGGAGTTCTACGTACTTAGTGATTTTGTCAATGCTTTGTCACAATCGTGGTACATGAAATCAATAGATCCTCCTTTCTTTAAGTACAAAACTGTCATATCTTTTTTGTTATTCTTTGATATAACAAAGGTAATTGAGGTATCACGAGGATTCGAAGGGATTCGAAAGCTATGAGATGCTTCAGAAGTTTAGAGAGCAACAGTCTCGACGCGCTTCGAAATATCAAGGCATACATCAAGAATTCAGAGTTACAAAGAGTTTAGGGTATTTG
The DNA here is from genome assembly GCA_033822845.1 of Tetrapedia diversipes. NCBI lineage: Eukaryota > Metazoa > Arthropoda > Insecta > Hymenoptera > Apidae > Tetrapedia > Tetrapedia diversipes. The sequence goes on from JAOPTO010002156.1 coordinate 140,460, forward strand.
TAGAACAAACGTGGACTTGAGAATACCTCAAGGGTGCCCCGTGACATTGAGATGGAAAAGTTGGTCATTGCATTGGTGATCATAATAATAAAGTTTCGTCGATAAGCACAAGATCACCATTGATATTGATGGAAATGAGAATCGATTAATTCAATTCGTCAATAAATATACGCGATCAACGAAATGTGTCGGCGAAGAGAATTGCAAGCGATTTGAATATAACCCATTTGAAATACTCTAACAGCCGAAAAATATTGCAGACTCTGAGATACCTAAAGTGTTCTAGGGTCAAAGGACACTTCAAGATCTTGGAGTACCCTAAGGGGCGAAAGGGTACTTTAAGGTCTTAAGATCCTCCATGGGCTTAAACACTTGGGATCAAGCCTGATGTTGGCAAAAGCTCATGGATCTTAGGAAAGGTTAAGTACCCTGGCCAGTTGTCATAACTCGACAGACGTTCTTCCCTCGTTATCGCAGGAACCTTATACACGGGACGCTTCTCCGAGACATTAATATTTTTATCTGACTTTAATAACTTTAATATCTTACACCAATTACCTCAATCGTTATCTTTATACTATTGTTATAACTCTATTGCTAGTTACGTTATTGTATCATTTATTTAAGAATGAATGTTGTTTATAGCAGTAAATGTAATACTAAAATTATCAGTTCAATTTAAATGCTCATCATTCCTTATGCAATTCACATCGGCGCCACAGTTGTACAGAGTGACGATAAAAAAAGATTGCATCAAAATTCTTTTCTCGTTTCTTTTAAAGCTAACTTCGATCTCGATGCTCTTTCAACGTTTCGAGCGACTAAGAAACTGCATTCCACCGCTGACTATAATTAACTATAGCAGAAACATTCCAGTGCGGCAACCGCGAATACTATGCGACCAGTTTTATCGATTCCTAATGGCTTGCTTGACACTTCTTCCACATAACACGGCACCAAAATACGGTGAGATAATTTTAAAACCTAAGTTACTATTTATAGCGTGACGTATACGCAACCTTCGCGCCGTTCTAACCAATGAATTTCGCTCGCACACGGGAACGCGCTTAGATTCGTCAGCCCAATCCATTACGACCGTCTAAGCATACTGCTGGATTGGGTTGGCAAACGATTAGTGTGGAGCCCGCTTAAACTAATTTATTGTCTAACTAATTATATCTACGGACTACGATTCGATTCTATTTTAAATGTTATTCTACGGTAACAGTCTCCATTTACGCTCTATCATCGTCACGATCGCTCTGATCCGCCAGAATAATCTCCTTGTAACGTTCGTGTTTTTTTCCCACTCTTACGACACACACTAAAGCCACATCCTCATTCCTAACGTCCTATTCGCAATGTGTTCCACCTGTCACATACCTGTTGAAGTCCGTCTCTGCGAAGGCCGCAGTATTTTAAATACAGATGGTTTGCTTGTTGGTCTGAGCCTTATTTACCTGTGTAGTGGTTTGTGACCTAGTTAGTAGGTCGGTGCAACGAGGCATACTTGTTGTTGTTGGGATGTTTGTTTACCCTAAAGTCAAGTGCCTTGGCTTACGTTGCCCCCACCCACTGTAAGACCGTTGCAGTTTTGTCTCGAGTACTCTAGCTGCAAGGCGTTGCTCCTTTTTTGCTTACGGGGTCAGTATGGATACGAACATCTGAACCGATCAGCTGCGCCAATCTCTCGTATCGTAAAACTTTGTACATTCGTTTAAATAGTAGTTTCGGCCATTTCGCGTATAATCCTTTAACCCTTTGCACTCCGTTGTTGCCGCTGAAGCGACATCGAAGTAAAAGCTAACAGCTCCGTTGTCGCCGCTGAGGCAACACTCAGCATCTAACGGCAACATTGTATCTTTATGCAGGTAGGAAGATGTTTCGGTTTCCGCTTAATGTAATCCAATCGGTCTAGTGACCGAGTTGCGCGGTCGCAACATTGCAAATACTATCAGATTACCGGATAGGTCATGGTTAAAATCTCGCAGAGCTCGCAACATTGTAAATACTTTCGCAGCGGCTAGTATCTCATGGTCAAAATGACCCGGAGTTGCTGGAACTACATCTCAAAAATCGTCCGGAGTGCAAAGTGTTATAGAATAAATGTAATGTTAATTATGTCAAACGCTCTCTAAGACTGCACCCACGATAACTATGCGAAAAAGACTGAGGGTAAAAAAGAAGAAAAGGTTGCTGGCACCCCAGGTGCCCCCTCCACAGAGACCTCGGTCCAAAAGGCAACGGTCCCCGATGCTGCGGTCGCCCAGGATCATCGTTACACTCTAACACAAAGGGTTAACAGAACGTCAAGTAGATTTAACGTGCGGCACCTGGTCATAGACCCCAATCCACACGGCCCCCATGGGCGCGGGGTTGAGGTACGCTCAACCAGCGCGCAGCCGTCGCCCACGACTGCTACCTCTTTATCCGAACAGTGCAAGCTGTCGAAAACCCTGGTAAGGGGGGCGGCCACAAAGGGTTAACAATACCAAAACATCCTGTAGTATCCTCGATCTTGGCCGCGGTTAGGCGTCTCAGTGAGATATCACCAGAAAAAATGCCAGTTTACGCGGACGCAATTTACGCCGTCCGTAAGGCACGACGGACGGGCTCGAGTAAATCATCGCAGGAAGCTGCGTCGAGTGTTTTACGCACAACTTAGACCGCGAGCTCGAATTTACGATTCTTCCCTGGCAAAGATAACCGAAGATATAGTGCGCTAGCGGAGAAGAAGAAAGTCGAGGGGAAGAGGAAGAGGCGAGCCGGTAGACATTGCCCGGCACACTTACGAGCTAGAAAGTTATGCCGGGTCCACATTGCTGGTCGCCAGCAGTTGACGAATTGTGTTCGCCATTAACGCGGACAGCTTCGCGAGCAGCAGGATTCTCAGTGAACACCAAACTCTGTTGGTTCAGGAAGTGGCATATCATGCCGCGTCGAAACTGAAGAGAACTGTTCGCGAGCAGTGTGCGAATAGAAGCAGCAGTCTGTGCTCGTCGAAACTCACGAACAACTCAGGAACAGTTGCAGAACTTGTTCGCCTAGCATACATAGACATTTCGCTGACCAGAAACCTTCCGAACTCGCTAACAGTCCTTTTGACGTATCGCTTCTCAGCATAACACTGTTCGCTGATCACTGAGTAGCTTTCTTTTCGCGAAAAAGTGTCCACACTGGTGTCGGACGCAGTTCGCAAGCTATTAGCGAACAGCATTGTTCATTCCCTCATTAACCAAAATGCACATTTACCATTTGCAGTTACTACGTTTAATAAATCAATAAATTCTATGTTACACCAGTTCGGTAAAATTATTGTACGAAAAATTTAGAAAGCATATATGTACACTAGCGTTTCGTATACATTAATAGATATACGAGAGCGCATTTATACGTTTTTCGCACATATTGATAGACATTTGAGGGTGTGTGTATACGCCTTTAGCAATCAAAGGGTTAAACGTGACAGATTCTGCAACGATTCGAGCTGTTCGCAAGCTCCAACATGAAAACACTGCTGTTTCTGACTACCATAGACAATTCCGTCCAGTACGGATTCGGCATTACATGAAAAACGACGAACGCGTTCGTTTGTATCGGTCTGTACACTACGACTTATGCACGCGTAGGAAGGCAGTCAAGCAACGTGTGGGTGCGAAACAAGTCGCGGAGGCAGTTGTATTTACACACCACGAATGTCTCTGTGTGGGTGAGTAGCTGGGTCGCTAGATAGGTGGGTTCAGGGATTGTTTCGTGCTACTCTCCTGGGTGCAAGATCACCGTTCCGCCTGCGAACAGTAATACCGTGGCGTGCGCAGTAAACCACGAAACCTGTCGATCGCTCGTAAAAGCTGACGCGCGTTTTGCGCGTTTTCGCGTGGCACTTTATCACCGTGCCTTCGCGTGGGCCAGCAGCGATTCGATTGTTGCCCTCCGAGGTGTCGGCAGTTAAACGGAGTCAGGGAGTCTGGAACCTACGTGGGTCGTTTCCTTTTTCTGGTACCTTAGGTGCATCGTTCGGGATACAACGAATTTTACGTTTGTTCACTCGTATATTCGTTTATTTTGACAAAATATACGAGGATCAGTGCGTCCAATGTAGACAGAAAAAGAAAGAAAAGTATGTATAGAGAAAAAGATGAGATATGATGAATTAAAAGTATGGCTGGAAAATGAAAAACGGTTATACTAAAGTGAGTAGCGTAGAAATAGATGAACATTGCTAGATAAAAGAAATATATGATTATGCGATACATGTATTACAATTAAAATTAATTTATTTGGCAAATTTTATAAGCAAAATCCTAAAACTTGCGGTATGCATTAACGATCGCAGACATGTATTAACCTTCAAAAGACGAATACCTTGGATACAGAGTTATCTTGATTTACTAATGCAATTTCATCATGTTTGCATTTCGAAGACGGATTTCGTACAGAATTTTTAATGTATTTTCACGTATACGTGTACTCTAAGCAAATCGACGTAAAAAAATTTTTTTAATTAAATTCCTGAACAAATATTTACACCTATGAGCAAATATGGACTTTTAAAGTACTACAATTCGAAGGTTCAAGATTGATCAACCTCTATACAGACGTGCTACAGATAAAATTGTTAAGCATATTTCTTGATACTTTAGTTCGCTCGAATCTCTCGATTATTCATTTTAATTGATCGAGAAAAAGACAACACTCTAACTTAATTCCTATCTGGTCGCCGCGCGGGTCTGTTTCCTTCATAAATAAACTTTTAATTGGGGACAGTTAAGATGTGCACGGCGATAGTTAGCGTCTTCGTGTACTATGTTGCTACGTTATTGCTGCAATGTATTCCAGTTTCGGTATCAGTTGAGAATGATCCCTTTTGCTGGAATTCGAATGTGATCTCTGTTGCAGAGCAACCGTCCCAGTCGAACGAGGTTGTCGACCTGTCCTATCTGTTTTTACTGCATGTTTTTTCGTCAGAAACTTGTGGCTTTTCTTATGGAACGTGCTTCCAGTTCCGTACTCCGCCATTTACGTGCTACGATATTCAAGTTATCGTGGCTGTACGGTTGCACTTCATTCGTATATAACTTCTACAACCTGATTCTATATTGCGACCGAACAATACAAATAGAAGAGACGGAATCCTATTCGATATACTTCAAAGAAAATGAAGCGATCATCTTCCTCGGGGATAGAAAGTTTCTTGCATCCACCCATCTCAATGTAGATAGCCTTTATTTATGCAAAGCGAGATCGATCCTTATGCAAGTACTTAAACGAAACAAGTTTTATGTAACTGACGTAATGATTTTCAATCTATGTACCCTGACACGGTGACGTGTCGTGAAAGATTCACATCTACTTCCGGGATTCCTTTAAACATAGTTTAATATTCATGTTGGGAATAAGCAGAAATAATTGTCGAGCAACAAATAAATGAAATTTTAAGAAAATGATTGAAATCAGAATTAGGACTGTAGCGATTCTTCGCCGATCTAAGATGTAAAAATTTTTATTTTTACGTAAAGTATGCTCGACACCATTAACACTAGAACCACCGATATTTGATTAATGTACATTTTACATAGAAAATCAGTCTTTATTTATACCTTCTGCAAAGGTTAATAGAAAATTTTGGAAGCTTTACCATAGCGAACTAATAAGGTTGCCATGAATAATCACCAATTAGACATTTTGACTGCTGGTAGTTCTAGTGTTAAGCATGAAAGGTAATATCGTTTAAGCTATCATTTTCACCAACGCTGCCCTCAACAACAGTTCTGCGATTCGATCGCCGAAACAGATCGATTCGTCTTTCTGTCAGTTCATGATAATTGACATTACATCGCACAGCCGTTCCTAGCCGAACAGTAAACAATACCGAACGTACATTTACAAAGGTGACCGCAAGGTATTTCCAAAGACAGCCACGATCGAATCGACAAATATCCACTGCTCACGCTGAAATACCTTTTACAACGAAGACACGAAGTAACAGCCTCGGAAAGCCCCCCGGGTAATTGATATCGTTACACGATTAGAGTAAATGACACGGTAGATCATTGGCTAAAGCAATGGGCCGTGAGGAATTTCAACGAACCGGCATCCATGCATTATTGCCATCTCTGTGTATCATATTGAATCCGAGTAACAGAGATCGCCCCCCTCCCTCGCCATCCAACCCTTCCACCCGTTGCCTGACCCAGGATCACGACTCGAGAATAATAGCCGAGCACAGCTGGTCTATCCGCGTCGATGCATCGATCTTGTGTACGTGTGCATACGCGCCAGGCTGATTGGCGCATCCTTATAAGTCTCATACGATATATACCTCGGTCCAGGAACTCATTATCCGCCACCTAAATCGCCTGCATACGCGTTCGATACGTGGAACGCGAGAACGTCGCGCGAAAGGGCGAAAGGTCGCGGGCAATGCTGTTATCAACGACACACGATCGATTTTCCATGCTGTAACGTTTCCTTGCTCAATCCACTGTCTGTAGGATTTGCGTTTCCACCTTTACTCGAACCTTTTTCTTTTTACGTGGAAGAAATCTTCAAAATATACCCCGTCATCCTGGGAGAGGGGTTGTCGAGGTTATGTAGGATTTTTATCCACTGAAACCTCCATGGTGACCTACCTCTGCGTTACAGAGGAGCAACGAGAACTCTGGAAGAACACTTCCAATACTCTCTCCTAGCTTTACTCGAACCTAACCCGAACCTAACCTAAACCTAACCACCGAACAGTTTCTTCGCGCTCCGTGCGATAGGCTAGACGTAAGAGTGTAGGACCTGGTAACTCTACACTAGAATTTTCGCGTTGCACGACCCAATCTCGACAGCTGTAAAGATTCTGTGCTGTTGACCAGACTTTGCGGATAGGATCTAAGATTTTGAGATATTGGGAATTTCAAGAATTTTTCTGGTATCTTTATGGTGTTCTTGACCCCTTTACCTTATGATTTGTTCTCAGCGGACCACGTGCGTTAGTATTGGTTATCTGCTATTTCAACACGGTATCAAGCGTCCGAATATTAAAATATTTTACGTTATTTGCATTCAGTAATCCTCGATCTCATTAACCGAAGTCACAGTTGAAATTAAGACCGAACTTTATTCGAAATATAGCAACGTTCTGTTGCATTCAATCCTTAATCTGCTCTACGACTATAACTTGTTATTATGGAAGGGGTTCAGAAAACAGCGTTCCTTTCGTCATTATGCAAATGTTTCGAAGCCATGTGCTTAAAGAAATCGTAAAAAGGAGCGAAGGATTCGCTTTCGAAGGAGATACTCGGTTTCTTCAGGTTCTTTCAAGCTACCCATCGAAGCTGCGAACGATGGATCGTAAGTTGAAATGGAGTTTGCATCTGGGAATGCGTAACGTTTATCTGGCTGAGAATCGCTTCGGCTATACGTGAAACTTTGTTGGATTGGAAGATGTTATATGGGATCATCAGGGCGTACAATTTGCGCCAGTACGTAAGGGTGAACTTTAGCCTTGGTCGACAATCGGAGCTATTTTCTTTCCATTTCGCGATCCGTGCCTGGCAATACGTTCAGGCACCAAGCATTTTCTGTTCTTCTGCATTCTATCTTCTAAATTGCTATCAACGTGTAGGATCTGCTTGAAAAACATACAGTTTTACGAGCGAATTCAGTCGTTTTTAACCGCGTCACGCGTTTCTCGGCTCCTTACTTGCTGTCGTAAAAAGAGCTTTGTCAGACATAAATGATGTACAGAGTGGGGTAAAAGGTGTTCTGAAGCACTCTTAAGATATCAAGACTGAATGAACGGAGCACTCTGTTATTCTAGGTTAGATCCCTGTCGTCTGTATAAGGATATTGGAGAAATGTAATGGATGAAACAGGTTCACAGCAATTATAACATTAATACGTATTGAATTTTTGCATTTATCAAAAGTCTATCCTTGTTTTGACTCTACATTTATTCATTTATCACCTTACAACTGTATCTTATCTTCGTACAAAAGAATTATTTAGAATTGCTAAAGAATTAAACAGAACACGAATTATTTAACCGTCGCGTCGTTTAACACAGATTGGCTCAATGGAAAACAGTAGTGCTTTCTGAAAATTATATCAAAAGGTTATAAAAATCGACTACTTTCATTGTAACCTGCTTTTCCATCAAATCAACCTGTTCAAAGTGTAAGTAAATGCGTAATACTAATAAATACAATTTATTTAAACAACAACTATTAACTCTATAACACGAAGGAATATAATATAAATATTGAACAGGCTGAAGATCTCTTCGTTGTGCGACACAATCTCACCATCTCTCTCTCTCTCTCTCTCTCTATCTCGATATCAGTATCTCTCGTCACCATGATTGCTGTTATTGCATTCACTATCTTTTTATCGCTGCTCTCTCCCTACCTATACCATACATGTACAAATCAAACAGATCACACATCGCTACACTCATTCCACAACACGAACCTCAATGCCTGCTCATAGTTGATCATACGCACTCGCCACACTCATCCTTCCATACAAACATCCTTTCTCATGCCCCATACTCTATGATAACCACACAACCACACAAGGGACACGTATGCCTCTCTATCACGCATCTCGAACAATCAATCCCCTAATGTAATAATAAACCAAACACGAACTTCTCGACCTGTCCTGCGCGACACTAGAAATTCTCAGAAACCCAAGACGCGACTCTACTCGCGGAGCGTAACAATGGCTGCCCGATAACTCAATACACTCGCCCCGTCCGGACAAAAGGAACCTCTTCTTCCCTTCCCGTTCGCTCGATGAAAAACGATTCGCCTTGTTTTGCTTCGAATCCCTCGAGCCACGATCGTCACCATCTCCGTGGGGACAGCGTGGTGCTGCGTGACACGGTTCAATGGAATTTCACGATTTTACGCTCGGCTGCGGAATCGTGGTCGTTACGCGTCCAAGTCTGAATAATATTCCAGCCTGCGGATACCGTGGCCGGTGCGCTTACCGTGCTCTCGCCGAATAAAGAGCGTAGTTACGTGCAATGAATGTCGAGACTTGGGAGATGAAATATGTCCGGTTATCGTACTTACACTCGTCTCTCTAGCGGGTCGGCTCACAGTGGTCCGGATCGGCAAATTTAGTGACGTTTGTATGTAACTTTTGAACTACGAGAGATATGAACACGAAATTTGGACTGAACAATGTACTGATGTTAGGTTACGGGTAGATTTGAAAATAATGTTAAAAAATTTTTGTTAACAATATTATTATTGGTATTGTTGTTTATATTATTATATCTTTTATCGATTATTAATTATTAGTTGTACAGCCTGGAGATGTAAGTTCTTAATTTTTTTTAGTATTTAACGCGACGATGCGTACGAACGTAAACACATGAAGTGTTTGACGCTGATGTCTTTGATAAGTAATAATTTGTGAAGTCGGATGAAAACGGAAATGATCATGTAGGGGAAAGTGTGTTGAAAACGTCTCAATGTGCTAAAATGTAGAATTCTTTCGAACTCAAAAAATATTCCTTACCAATTTTAAACGATTTCAACAATTTTCTTTATTTTATTCAACGTTATAGTATTAATACATTATGAATCACAATTTTTAATCGAAAATATGTTTTCTTAAGAGTAAAAGTATGTTCTTTCCATTAAAACAGAGATAAATACAAAACATTAAATAGAGTCGTCGGTACATTTGAAAGAAGCAACACTGTATTCTTCGATGAAAAATATTATTTTTAAAATGTCTAACTTTACGTGTTTATTATAAGTACAATTTTCAATAAATTTAATTCACTTTTTCGTTTCCGAGCTCGATAGACGTTTAAGAACCGAGACATGTTAAAAAAAAATATCAATATTTGAAGAAGTTGATTTTTTCGTAAAATCTCACTAAATTTGCTGATCCGGAATGTGCGTCGTGGACGCAGACTCGCGTTCTGTGCAACCGGTAGGTAGGTATAGGTAGTCTCTCTCCTTGACACGGAAACGGAGCTCCTTCCACGGAGATGCTTCTAACGAGCGCCGATCGATTTTCACTTCCGCTCGAACAACGCGACGGGACGACCGGCTACTTTGTTTTCAATATCGTAAGTGGAGCTCCGAAACTCATGAAATTTCGATTGGTCCTTGGGCTTCTAGCGGAATTCTTTTCCATTCTCGAGTTATTCTCAGGCGACGGAATTTCTCGGTTACCATCCCGACGAACTGCATGCATTGCAATCGACTCCATAAATGGAACCAGGTGTGTTTGAATCGCGTGTTCTGGATGTAGAAAGTTAATGACGATTCTTTCCAAGTTTTGTAACTATTTCATCCTACTTATTTTAGAAACTAATTGTTTTCTCCTGTTTCAAAATTAATTTTTTGAATATTTTATATTTTATTGTGTTTTTCTATGGATACCTTGTGAATTTTTATATTTTATTATGTCTTTCTATGGATACTTTGTGAATTTTTATATTTTATTATGTTTTTCTATGGATGCTTCGTGAATTTTTATATTTTATTATGTCTTTCTATGAATGCTTTGTGAATTTTTATATTTTCCATAGCGATCTTTAAATTTCGGTTACTGTCAAAATCTGTCTTCATAAATAAGTAACCCACTCGAGTTTACTTAAGTTTACAAGCAGCACATTTTGTCCACTCATCAATCTCCAGAAATTGGAATTAAGAGATTGATAATTAAATCCAGAAATAAGAGTCACATCATTGATTACAATGAATCATAGTGAAAGGTATTCTACGCGTAGCGTTAGGTTCAAAAACCGTTATGATTGTTTTGAATGACGTCACATACAGCTACACTTCTGACTTTCTATTTTTACGTGCTACGCATGCTACAACTATGTAATCATTTTAACGTCCAAACGATTACCTGGCGAGCACCTTTCACTCGAATCGGTCACGCGATAGCGAATCGACCTGCACCAGGAAGGATCAAAAGCAACCTTCTTCCCACGCGCAAACCGTATAATTACAGCATTCAACGTACAGTTCGTTATCCCCGCGATCTCGTCCATTCACAGTGTCCGTGCGGCGTTGGCTAATAAACATTTCGATCCACAAAACCACGTAACACCATGACGAAATGATTCATCGGTAACTGTTCAAGCAATAACAGTAACCTAACTTGGCCAAGCTGTGCGACGTCCTGGCGAGAATTTCATACGTGTTCAACGAACTGAAATTATTGTCGTCGCGCGCCACGTAGCTCTACATACAGTACAGCTCAAAAGTTTAAGCGAAACGCACGTGCTCGTTGAAAGGTCACCTTAGGTTTGCAATTTTGTCCCAAGGGTAACCATTTGTGTTCTTTATTCTACCGATGTGTAGGAAAAACGTTGGATTAGTTTGAAGTACGAAGAAGAAGCTACCTCTCGTTTCGCAGATTTTATAATTTTACAATTAATTAATTTATCATCATATTATTAATTTCATATAATTATCTTTTTTATTATTAATTTATTAATTTATTATATTAATGTATCGACAGCTATAGATTTATTATAGAAAAAGTACGCTGTACAAAGATGTATAATAACTTCGGGTCGAGAAAACCATAAAACATAGTTTCGAGATCCATGAGCAGTTTATGCATTCACTCATATCAATAGACAAATATTGTATTCACTGATTGTTAGCATATATCAGATCATTCTTAGAAAAAATATTTCATACCTTTTTTTTTAGAAAAAAAAAAAGAAATCGGTAAAAGAATCAAAAACTGTTGAACACTAATAAGAATGGAATATTTACAAATGAATTTTTTAGTTCCATCATTTTTTAAATTCCCTATTTATGGGACAACTTAATAAATTAATAATGAATTAATAAGTTCGTTTTACTATTTGCATAAATTGGTTTATATGTCTTCGCTAATTTTTGTTCACTGCTTCACGTATGCTTTACGACCGTTTCCTCGAGAATAACTTCCGAATTCTAGATTCGTTCTAACAAAAATGTTTATTAATAGTATCCTCCACGCATTGTGGTGAAATCCTGGAGATCGAATGGACGAAGTCGAGACGAACGCGGAGACGCAAATGATGTGCTCGAATAAATTTTCCATTCACCAAGGTGAAGTTTCCTCTGCCGTCCCTTCGAAGCCAGGGACGGGAAATTCGCCAAGTTTACTGGCCGGATAGCACGACCCTCGCGGTTTTATTTCCCTCCCCCTCACCCTACGTGGGACGCACTTTTTGAAGCGTGGACAAGTTTCATGATCGATTGTCCAACTTTCGATCGAATAGTTTGCATATCTGAGCCTGACGCCGGTGAATAACAGGCCCGGGGGTTGGTAGTTTGAATTCACGGCGTGTGAGAGACGTTCTATGATTTGTGAACCTACGAATAAGGCCTTTTAGATACCTTCCTTTAAGTTTTCGTTGCAAATCCGCGAAACTGTATAGTAAATTTCGGAGGACTGATAAAAACATCATTTATTCGAAACGAAAGCATTTACCCTAGCAAACGATAAATTAAAATATGTTAGGCAATTTTGACGAAATAAATTCGAAAGTTATTCGCGTGTTTCGTAGATCAGTAGAAAAGAGGGTTGTAATTGAAGTCAGTAAAGACTTAAAATTTTTATATTCATTGGAGCTTGTTAAAAATAAATTCAGAATTTTGATACATCATTTTATTAATCCATAGAGAAACTGAAACTTAAACGAAGACACTTAAACTAGAAATATGCATAAAATTGTAGTATTTTACAGTTCTCTTTTGTTTATATGTAATACAAGTATCGCAAATTTTGGAAATATTTCCCTCATTTCTCTACTCTGTTTCTGACACTCTGCTAATTTCGTAAAATATCAAAACGACGGAAAATTACTTAAATTTAAAATAATTATATCAGAACACCGAGGAAAGATCGGAACTTTTGCATACACCTAATACAGGGATACATTTAACACTAAATTCACGGACATTTCTTGTGTATCTATTTCTAATATTCATATATTAAGGAATAGGTATAAATCAAAAAGACTTTGAAATTGCAGAACTGAGAGGAAATAGACTTGGATATATCTGTATCTCTCTATTAATAAATACTATTAATAAATACTAAAAGTAAAAATTAGCAAAAATTTTTAGGAATAATAGTAATTATTTTTGCAAATTTTACTTTTGAAGTCCGTTCATTTTACTTCTGATTGATCCGTCAAATTGACGGGTCTCGTAAACCTACTGTTAATGTAGAAACAAATTTCAAAATTTGTTCTTCGTTTTACTCGTATAAAAAAAAAAAAATTTAACTAAAATTAAAAATAATTTCGTGTATGATGACATATTTAAAAGCGAATCGATGATTTCTTGAACAAATTTACGTACTATCCGTTGGTGCAGAGACAACGGAGGTCCTCTGTGTTCCGTCGCAGGCATTCCAGCGCGGCTTCTGTTCGCAAAACAATCCCTGTCGCTGACAAAATAGCCGCGCACGGCTAACAAATCTCCGAAGTGGTTCGTGGTCGGATTTACGCGACGTAAGAAAGTTACTGCCGACGTACGCGTGAGTTACAACGCGCCACAGGTTACGCGGCTGTCGAACGATCACCTTCAGCGACGCGACTCGCAGGAACAGATTTTGTTGTCAATTAGGGTTAACATACGCAGCCGTGTTTCGACTAGAGGTCTCTGTTTTACGTGTGCGTGTACAGCAGCAGACAAAAGCTAAAGAGCAAACTTTCGATGAAAATAAGTTGACTATCTCATTCACTGCCGATTATAAGATACAGTGGCTCCAAAAAGCAATTTTTGTTAAGTTTTATTGACGGAGCGATACAAATGTAGTGATTGAGAGAGAGAGAGAGAGAGAGATTTCAAAAGGACGAATGGGTAATTAAATTGTTTGTAATGGAGCGAATGATAGGCTGAGTGAGGAAAGAATGAGAGGGAATGAGTGAGAGAGCGAGAGAGAGCGCGTGAACCAGTGTAACAAAAGGCGAGGTATGAGTCAGTAGAGTGAGAGACGCGAATGGAGAACGAAGGCATTGTGAGCGGACAAGTGTGATGTAATTAATAAAATTATTAAATATCAAAAACTACAACACAAATATACCCAAATTTATTTCCCTCTTAGTTTTACGATTTCAAATTTTGTTCGATGTATATTTTATTCCTTAGTATATACAGTGGCTCCAAAAAGTGTTCGTACACTAAGTTACAAATAAATTCGTTTAACCCTGAAATTCTGAGTCTGTTAGAGGTGTTTGATAAAACTTTGTGGTTATGTAGATCGTAATAGTATACGTATGAATTAATCTCTTCTTTACATTTAAATGCCATTTTAAAAGGGTGAAACCAGCGTTAAAATTTCTGAGTTTTCTCTCATTTTTTAAAGATAGCTTTATAATAGTACTTGACGAAGCAAAACCTTTTGAATAGAAAATGTTTAATTTTTAATACTCTATCGCCCTGTCATAAAAGCAGACCACAGAAAAGCTTGTACTCAAAGCGTGAAAAATCGCTGAAACTTTGAGATTCGTTATCAATCCCCTTAAAAGATATTTTGCCGCCAAAAAAAATTTCTCCATGCAGGACGCACCATGCTCTGTACACATATAAAGTTTCATTGAAATCAGAATTTCAGAGGTAGATGAATTTCTTTATAATACAGTGTACGAATACTTTTTGGAGCCACTGTATCTCGTAGTTTGTGCCACAGGTTTAGATCGATTGCAATTGATCATGGTTTGAGTTACAAATTAGTAGAAAGGGTGAACGAATATTTCATAAAATATTTTTTTTTTTTTTTTTTAAAGACGACAAATCTAATATTACATTTTATGGTCAAAATAATGACCTATATTTTCTTTAACACGTTCGTCACAACGACACTCATATTTGGGTGATGCTCTTTTTCTTAAATTTAAATAGGATTTAAAACTGGAATTTTAAAAGGAATTCAATGGAATAAGCATTGAAGTATAATATACATAATTATAAAATACATAAAATAAAATTTTTTCCTGTTTTTATATTTTTTCACTCTAGTTTTCTATGCTATCGGATTTTGGTCCAGCGAGAACTCAGCCGAATCATACTGGGCGACGAACGTGTTAAAATGAAATCTTGACGCACAGGGCAAGATGGTCTAAATTTGCCTGGCAGAGAACGGGTTAAATTTGTATGAATAGCAGAATGTATAAAACTCGTATTGTTAATCCTCGGAATATTTAAAGTTTTAAGTTTATATCTCCACCAAGCAATTCTCTACCTATCCCTCACCCCCTTTCCCCCATCTGTAATTAGTAAGAAGTAGACAAAGGATAATTAACACCGTGTATAATACGCCATTAAAAATTCGCTCGTCTTTATCTCTATTTTAATTTACGCTGTGTATAAAATTAACAAATGTGAGGTAAACTATGGATGGGACTATACTCATCAGTTGTTCCAGTTATACAGTTGGTCCCAAAGGTAATCGTCTGTTTTACATATCAAGCGAATTCGCGTAAAATTACAGGTTCGCAAAGAAAGCATCGGAATCAAATTCATTTTCAACGAATACTCATCAGCTTGTTTTATTATATCGTACAATGATTTTGTAATCTTTAAGTTTCCTACTTGCAAATCAGTAATTTAACACGAAGTTCGCTTAATACACGACGCGACAAATTGGCTTTTTCGGCTTTCTTTCGACCAACACTTGATTACAGAGTTCATATAAGCACGAAAAGTTCACAAATTTCAATCATCACGGCTTAAATTTCACTCTGCTGCCCTTCTCGAACTCTTCTTTGCGAATTCAGGACGCGCGATGCGGCGGAACCGTTTTGTTCCCGCGCGAGGATCGTCTTGGTAATATCGCACGAAAATCTGTTCGCGTGCGGCGTTTGATGGCAGGCATTTCAATATCGAGATTAGATGGAAAGAATCCACGGGCGACCCGGATACTTCGATCGCTTTGAATTCCAGTTCAGTAAACCGTACGGCCGGATTCTTGTCCTCCTTTTGGTTTTCCGGTTAAATGGAAATTCTGCGCCGGCAGTGTATGAAATTCTACGCCGCTTCGCGCTCACCGATCGCTTTCGTTTTTAATTGAAAGTGGTTTCAGAGATCACCAAGTCATCGATTTTAATGTCCATTCGGTCGATTCGTTACAATTATTAGATCGTGAATCGATCGTGTCCGGATAGATCATAATTCGAGAAGGAAACTGTACTTTTATTCTCTTTTATCGGATATTCAAAGCGTTCCGCAGTTTTATCTTTCTTCGCGCTAATTGCACGCTGATTAATTCTGTTCTATAATGGAATAAGCTATTTTTTCGCTTTCATATCGTTACGTCGAGATCTTTTAATCATTATACAATTTTCGATAAGCTTCTTTTACGAGTCCGTATTATAATCAACCATTTAAATCGGTCGTGATAAAAAGGAATCCTGTTGAACGGGTTCTCTTAGGGGCATTTAACAGAAATTTTATGCAATATCTGAGAGTGATTGTTATTATTAAGAATGGATCTTAAGGTATAAAAGAGTGAGTGAGGGAGGGAGAGAGAAAGAGAGAGAGAGGGAGAAAGAGTGGCCATCTGTGAGTACGTGTTTTTGAAACTAGACCAGTGTGCGTAATCTGTGTGTGCGTGTGTGTGTAATCGATGTTCGAATAAAAAAAATGTGAGAAAGAGTTTAGTTTTATTTGCAGTCTTATTATTAATGTTAAATAAATATTATCATAGATAAAAGTGTATTATTCAGCTTGTTGCTACCTTTGACCCCCTCAATATCAATATGCAATATTGAAAAGAATATTCTGTCTCCGCCGTCAATAGAATACGTCTATTCTCTTAATGTCCCTTCTCACGAAATTTCCATTCGTTTAATAAATTTCCGAAACGGAAACATCAAGATCTCGTTTCCAATCTACCATTCATCAATTACATTACATACAATACGAACAAAGCGATCGCAAGAGCTCGATGACTCGAACGATCTCGCTGTATGGTAATTACCGGTCGCGACGATTACGCCGTCTTCATTAGTTTTGATTTCATCCAGCCTACGATATATCTGTCGGTGCCTCGGATAATTTCGTATCGTCGCGATGAAAATTTACATGGCTAATCCCCCAGTCGGGGAACGGTGTCAACCATGCTTGATAACGGTCGATAAAACGATGAGCCTCGATACGCGTAATTCGAGCCTAATTGTACGTGTTCTTGAAGTGAAAAATTGGATCGCTCAATCGACCAGCGTACTCCGCCGTATACATCGGCTCTAATGATATTCACCTGTAATAGTTCTTCAAATCGATTGAAACCGTTGAAATTAAGAACGTTCGAGGGAATGCGATCGATTTTAATCCACGATTTTCTTCAATTCGTAATCGCGATAATTACGATACACGTAAACAGAGAACGAAACGCTTGTTAGCGATATAACGTTCACGACGATTCAGAATTGAATTCCAGAATTATTATCGATTTTCGTTACGTTCAGAACAGACAGATACGTGTGCAGCGGATGGAAATTGGACACACAGATATTTCAGGTTTTCTATCTATCTTCGTTCGGCATTCCGTATACGATATCCGATATCAGTCATTCGGTACCCGATGTTTAACCTTCAATATTCGGTGTCTCAGATCTTGTTGATCGAACTAATTGGTCACGTGGACGTTCAACAGTCATTTATGGTATAGCGTCGCGTCATGTAGTCCATGCCTTACGAAAGATAGACGATTATAGGGAACTCTTTTTAAAAGCGTACCGTGCACGTGAAAGTCTAATATCACGACGTCTGGTCGAGCTACCAAGTATTAACCCTTTGCGGACAAGTGTCGGATATATCCGCCCAACTCTCAGGCTGCGGCTGACGTTTGTCTGTCGTAAACGACAGGTATAAGATACGCATGGGTATACTAGCCTAAGAAGTCAAGTTGGCCTAAATTTGTTTGTTTATGATTTTGTTAGATTTTATGAAAAACTTATTTAAATACAACTTTAGTTTTTATAACACAAATGGGCGACGTAACTATTTTCTTTACTGCTCCGTCCGCAAAGGGTTAAATTTCGTCCCACCCTGATCAGAAATGCATATAACAATAAAATTTGTGGGTTTAACGGTCGAACGTTCGTCTCGTTTGTAAGAAACGTCGAAAAAGATCTTCCAACAGCTAAGGAACCGCGTGTACATTCGATGATGATGTCGTGTCTGTTACGGACTCACCCTAACGATTGCAGAGCAAGCAAAAAACGATCATCGTGTGCGTGTGTATCGAGTCACGATCGCGCAGGGCGTAACCGCATCGCACACGCGTCCGTGCGCGTTTCATCGTCGACATAATGGATTCTCGATTTTTCAATTCGAACGTACGTAAGATTCGCGTTTCATTCAACGACGGGATATTAACTCGGCGGCTTCGAGGAGAAACGAAGAAAATGTCCACCGGGTGTCGCGGTAGAAAAAACGTGCTAATGGTGTCTGTGAATCACCCGCGTGTAACCAGTGATTCCGGCTGTAATAACGCGTTCGTCCAGCTCCGAAGAAACCACGCGACATCGTCCGTACGAGATCTCGTATTAACGAATCCTCTATTTTCCTGTGGTTTCGGAAAAAGGAGGACAGGGCTCTAGCGGGGAACGACAAATAGGTTGGTCGTTCGGTAGGTGGCCGCTTGGCATACCTGCCCGGGACGATTTAGAGAGGCACCGGTGACACTGCGCGCGCGGGCACACATTTTGCTTGTGTTTCGTTATCGTTAAACGCGAGTCCCTCGGCCAGCAAACTCGACGGCGATATCGTTGGCCCAAGGACGCCGTGTACTCTCGGCCAGGAACATCGCGTGGGATTGCTACGGTGCATGCGGAGGGACCGTGCGAATGTTGCGTTGAATTAAGCGCTGAAAGCTTCATACCAATTTATGTGCCTCTCGCAGCTCGTTCGACCATTGTTGCCGGCAATTTATAGCGTGTAGTCGATCCGAGAAAGTAGCAATGTCCCCCGCGACTTGTTTACGGGATCGCTGCTAGCCCGCGTTTCTTTCTCGCGATCGCGATCGCGTTTCAGTGATGTGTTCCCGGTAACAGGAATGAGTGCAACGCGTGAGGGACTTTTAAGAGAAGAGTTCTGTACGGCGAGATTAATCAGATTTAAAATAACTACACGATAGGACGACGATTTGGAGTTGTAGTTTTTTTAACACTATTCCTACCACAACCGGTCAAATAATCGTTTTTAAAATTTCGATCAGAATTTCATTGATACAACGTAATTGAATCGCCTTTAAACTTTATACTTTTTCTCAAATATACGTATAATACATTTTTCAATATTCACTTCTTTTTTCATTGTTTATTTTTTGAGAAAAATTTGTAGTCTCCCTTACGTGGGAATGTCGCGGTAGGAATAGGTATACGTGAAGTCTCGGTTGGAATAGTGTTAAGGATCGGTGAAACAGAGTAGCTGGGATCGGATAAGGTGAGGAAGAAATAGAGTCCAAGGGGTACGAGTGATTTAGGGATCAAAGGACGCGGATGAATTATTAGTAAGCGGCAAAATATTTGGTTTTGATTGAAACTGATATTTGATTCAAAAAACATATTTTAATCATCCAACAAATTACCTCCTGTAGGCGATGATCTCCTACATTATTTATGATTATATTAGTATTATGATTAATGTTGTGGTAATATGTTTAACGTAACATATGTTATAATTGTATACAATTATCTGCTGTTATAATTATATACATTTTTTTCAATTGTTCAACATTAATCGTTGTTGAGCATTCAAGTTATGGAAATTTATAATCAAGATTTTCTGGAAATCGATTTCTCATTCACGTTGATATAATATAGAGGTGTTTCTTTTTTCATAGAAAACAGTTTTATCAGAATTAGTTAAACGCTAAAGTACAGCGTCGTTTTTATATTTGAAGGAATTCAGTGGTACAAGTCAACGATAAATCGAGCGAAGCAATCTTCAGGGCTGAAGCAATCAGCAGCACGAATTTTTCAACCCTTCATGTGCATCGCTCCATATGCCTTGAAGAATGCATAGCCGCTGTTGCATACCTTGCATTGTTCTCCTCGATTCAAGGAACGTTCACGGTGAAACTGTTTCACGTTTTGGTTTGAGAAATGACACGGCCCGCGAAACTGCAACGAGAATCAGCCTTCCAATTTTTCCTTTGTCCAATTTTTCCGTGCGTTCGAGGCTCCCAACACGTTTCACTCGACTTTAAATTTCTCTTCTGTACATTTCAACTAGCCTACCTATCCCCGTCTAACCCCATTCGTTTTGCTTCGAAAAACGAAAAGTGCGCTCGGTAAATAATACACTTAACTCGTTCTTTGCTATACATCTTTTCAGCAGTTTTCGGACGAAAATAGATATTGCAGAGATACTAGGTTGCAGATGGATAATAGTACAATGGAAAACAACAAATGAATACATTTATCGATAAATAGAAATTAAATTTCGAAATTTACCTTTCACTCTCGATTCAAGCTCTAGCTTCTGGCACGCTTCCAGCTCTTAACGTTATAACTACCGAGACCGGTAAAAACGACCACTTCGCAATTTTTCATGGAAACTTTGTAAATCTATTGCGGTATCTACACCTTTGGAAATTTACTGTGATCTTTACTGTAATCATTATGATCTGTTTCCCTTGTATTAGGTATTTTTTAAACATAATTTTCAATTTGATCCCTTTGTCACAAATAACTGTACTCTAATCCGTCACTAGGTGTAATGTTAACTTTGTTTTATGATTCTTCAGCTTTTACTCTAACAACTAACTATTAATTTTTGACCGACTTGTACACATATTTTCTAGTCTATTTATTTTTCACACACACGTACTCACACTTTCTAATTCTCAATTTTTCTGGATCTATATTTATATTCAATCACATTTCGTTGCCTCAAGCGTTCTTCTTTTTATTTTCCTATGTATTTGGTACGATCCAAAAACTTCAAATCCTTATAATATGATATATTTTTATAACTGTGTCAGAGCATACGAAATTATAAAGATTTAAACCAATCTAACATCTTTCCCGTTCGTTTTCTTTCCAGTTTCGCACAATACTTATTGCTGAATACGCGCTCAATAGCCGCCATTAGGAAATACGATCGAATGATTATCGGTGGCTCGGGGATATGAACGAGTTCGTAACATAATACATCGCGTGTATGGGCGCAATCGTTTTAGGAATGCAAAATAGAGTTATCTTCTGAATAATCGTTCAGTGGAACGTAGTACGTTCGTGCTCTGTTTTGCACTTCGAAAGGTTTCGACCGATTGCATTATTGCCCCGGTGTCTTTCGCTGCGAATCGACCGGAGGATCAAGGTAACGGCGGTCTCGTGACCATTCATTCAAATTGAAATGAAGTCGTTTCGTATGCGGTATGATTTTCAAGTGAACGACCAGTGATCTTGGAACATTACAATTATTGTTCGTCCACGTTCGTGCCCGCTTTCGGATCGGTCGGTTATTGTGGTCGAGTGGAACGTATTCCATTCCTTGAGAACGAGATCCTCCCTTTAACAGCACTTTTTATTGTGAAATTATCAGTAATAGGAAATGGAACGGAGAAACAGTAATAACTGCAAGGTAAAGATACGAGAATGGGAATACATTTGAATTATTTGAAAATTCAAATAAAGTATATTACAAGACCATACGTATACACGACTGCTGTTATTTAGTTCTATATCAAATAATTGCGGCAACTTTCATTTTATAAATGACGAAATTTTTATTTCCCAAATCGTGCAATATAAAACGATAAAAAGATTAAATTAGTTCGATACAAAGTAAATGCAAAACAAAATAATAATAAAAATTATTTTATTTGTTTACAGGCAAATGCCCATTGTAAGGTAACATGAAAACAGAGAAGAACGAACAAAGTAACGGCGAGTATGTGATAGGAAGATAGAAGTATTAAATGAAAGGAGACGGATATAACGTACAAGCATAGTGAAATTATGAGGGCAAGCATCTGTGTACTTGCGATCTGAATACATTTACGTTAATTGCGAAAAAGTCAATTGGCATGCCAATATTGTTCGCAAACCTACAAATGTGACGAAGGGGATCACAATCCTGAAAATTAGAAAAATAGAACTTTTGTTCGTCAAGGTATACCAGTAGTAATTAGAGAAAAGTATTTTGCTCGTGACCGAGATTGTTCCATCGGAACGTTAATATAAGTTTTAATATAAGTTATCATTGTAAGCTAAATTAAGAGCCTAAAAAAGAATCGGCAGACCTGACCGAATCCCGTTACAATAACGTTACCGTTCAGGTAACCAACCAGCCCCCTCCCTTATGTAGTGCAAGTTGGGCTAGTGGAAGGCCGAAATGGACACTTTCACTTGAAACATAAAGTAATACGGACGGAGAACACCGAGGATTTTTTTCTACCTCACCCTTTTGAATTTGCTGTACGAACGTACGGTAGTACAGCGTGTACGCGTCGCATTCGTGAATACCGAAATTAAGCGAACGCGATTAAGCACAGTTTTTCCAGAGATAATCACCGAAGAGTGTGTCAGCTTTACCATTTAAATACTTTGACAACAACAAACTGCATTACCCTCCCGTATCTTGTCCCTTAACCTCCAAACTTCATTTATTCCCCTGAAATTAATTCCAAGCAAGGTACCCCGGCACGAAGAAGGTGTATCTGACCACGGATCTGCAACACCGCAGCGAGCCGCAGCCCCATAAAGCAGCGCGATACAATGCGCTATCGTGTGCTACTCGCGGTGGATCCGCAGCTGGAGAGGAACACGTACAGTAGCGGACAAAAGTGTAAGACCAACGAATCGAAGAAAGCAAATAAATTAATCGATTAGAAACAGCACGATAAATAAAATTCTAGTATTCTACCCTGATCGATAAATGCTGGTCTGCCATAATGACGATGAAAAACGAATAAATAAACTATTGGAGATTATGGATTGAAAGGAATAAAATAATGATAACTGTTCACTTAAGATTTTAACTAGACTTTATTTCTAAGGGAAGGTATATCGCTTTCTAAACCTGATCTCTACACAGCGAGAGGCAAGACTCGAATGAATAGAAAAAGGCTAAAGGACACAGTTCGTTAGGGTCCTCTAATTCTTACGCACAGCGTGGTAAGGAAAACCACTTGACCCGTTCCCGGAACCTCCTCAGCCGATAGCTCGACCTTACATAAATACTTCTTCGAGGCGATTGATTTTTGTTTATTCGTTAGGATACGAATTTCCAACATAAACAATATTTGCGAACCATACAATTATATTTCACATTGTTCGGTCGTCTTAAGCTTTCGTCCGCTACTGTATCTATGTAAGTAAGCGAGCATGTATACGTGGGTCAGGATAAGCGACGGGGCCGCTGTACTTTCGTTCTTTTACCCGATCAAAGAAGAATCGACGTGCTCGTTTGTACGTCCGTATGTTGATACACCGTCGCCGCGGGGAAACAATAACGCGAATCCGTACATGGTGTACACCTTTCCTTCTCAACCCCCGCGGAACGCCGCGACATTCGGTGCCCGATACGAGCATCCGTTCAATAGCGATCCGATTTGTATTCCAGCAGCGCGCGTTCCCGCGTCGTTCCATTCGAGGTCCAACAGCTCCTGTTGATAGCCTCCAGAGGTCAATTTATATTATCCGTTTGAACACGTTCCGTTTCCAACAAAGCCAATTGGTGAGACAAGCAGATAGATCTTTCCTGTACATAGCGTTGCTGCTCGAACACCATCGGATATTATCGAGAACAACATTTCGACGATGTCGTTTGATCGAAGGGTTGTAAACGGAACGTTTGCTTTTAACTGTTTGTCTGCTAAATACTCCCGGTCGAAGCGCTTCGCGTGGTAGGCGCTCTATTAGTAATTGTGTTTGTTAGAGTTAGTTTAAAAACAAGAGAGGTCTTTGCCAGTTCAAGGTTCTGGGGTAAGTGCTGTGTGGTTCATCACAGTCCTCTTTCCCAATGGCTGCATAGCCTTCCCCACTCCGTGGCCAGATCCTACAGGACAAAGGTCCTTTCTTTTTGGCGACGCAACGTCGGGCTGCTCGCAATGTTTAGACTTTCCTATGACTAATATAAACAATACATCCCTTGGCGCCCGACGACTGCATGCCTTCGAGGCGCCAGCCGTCAAGTGGCGCTTTAGGGTTGCATTCATACTTTGTTACATGTTCTCTCGCCAGGCACACCAGATACCCAGTCATGAATCAGTCACTTGCCTAAATTACGGTCTAGGCCCTTTTTCAGCGACCACCCAAAATGCGGTGTCGCTAACATGTTGCTCCAAATGGGAGCGAGGGAAAGTTGACGAATATACGCGTCTATAATCAACGCAAGTAATTTTTGCTAGAGACGCATCTACGCGCTCATAGTTTACACGAGTAGTTTTCGTTAGACGCATATAAGGGTTATTAAAGGGTTATCAAAGGGTTAATAATACTTTTTGCTTGAATCGGATATTGTTGGATACGGAACGTGTTGGAACGGATAATGTAAACTGACGTTGAATTATTAATTATTAATTATAGTATATTATATGTTAAATTATAGTGTATTGGAGTGATTATGCTAAGAATACAGGGCGGTTAGAAACGCGCACGGTACTCCCTTGATGCTCGTGTTATTGGGCTTCTTCGCGATCGTTAGGAGTATCGTTAAGCATGACACAGACAGATACTGTCAGATTAACCAACAATTTATGTAATATGGACTAAACTGCGGAGTTTTGAATATATATATTCTAAAAAGTGTCAAATATCTTAAAGAACAAGTTATAAATATTCGGAGGGTGAATCAGATCTTCATTCAAGATTCCACTTTCTTTTTTTTATCTTTCTTCGTAAAGGTGTGAATTTACATAAAAATACCGAGTTAACTAATGATTCGATCGACCTTCACAAAGACAGCGTATTGAGATCAACTGTATTGTAGCGAAAGGGTTAAGACGAGAGACAATGCACAGAAGCGAGAGAAGTACGTCCTACTTGAGGCTAAGACCGTTTTAAGGAGGCAAGGAAGCAGAGAAGTAGGAGGGGGAAGTAATTAGGGTAAAGCCTTGGTATCTGTGTTTGACAGCGGAGCTGAAGGCGCTTTGAATGACTGAATTAATTATTGAGACTCTTCGGATAAGATATTTTTAGCCACCTTTCTTCTCACGGGAATTCTCGGAAACGAGTTTGGAGGGCAGCCGATTGATTTTCAATTTTGCGAAACACTTTAATATTCCGCTGTAGATGGTCGATGTTCGAGAAACTTTTTACCCGGCTCCACTCGAGGAAGAATTTATCGATTTTGTATGCGCAAAATGGAACCTTGATAAATCGTTTGCAGCTGAAAGAGACACGAGGCCTTTAAAACCACCGTTCCCCTTATCACGTGGAACGTCACGTCCTTCAGAAATAGGTGACACCTATTTCCGGCCAGAGATAAATGAGCCGAAAGGTGTATCAATCAAAGAAAAACTCGCGACGATGAACGTTGATCGAACCTAATTTTAATATCCACGATCACGAAGAAACGGTATAATTTCTGTGTTGAAGTATCATCTATGCAAGAATTTCTCTTCTAAGTGCTACAAATTCGTATTTTAAATACTGTGTATGCAGCAGTTGTTACGTTTGAGCATGAAATCTTTCACGTGATTCGAAAATGGTAACACTTTAATTTAACGGAATGTGAGTTGATTGAGTTAAAGAGTCTTCTTGATGATGACTGTTTTACTTTATTTGACGGAGTTGTTAACTGCGTACAGTTTAAGATGTTTTTGCGCCAAAACTATACTCCCTACATGTTGAAAATGGGGTTTTAATATCACTAAATAAAATACGCTCTTACTTAACACTTTACCGACCGCTCGTGAATCAATTTATTCCTGACCAGTTCACTCACTTCGCAGGGGATACATCATTAATGAATCGAATACAATGATTTCCATTAAATAATTAATAGTTTAACATCCCTTTACAGTATATATATACGATTTTGCTCAAAATAGTAATCTTCGTGTAAGGGAACATTACAAAACTTACAAACCGAAGTACATAAAAAGCCGATTAATAGGCTTCCGGTCGGTAAAGTATTAAAATACTTTAATACTCCATTATATAACACGAGGAAGGTGCAACTCTGACTGAATCTCACCAGCTTTATCATGAGACTAGCAAACGCAGTGATGGAAATTCCTACGACCCCATCCGGGTCCTTTAGCCTCCTTTGTTCTCTATCTTAACGTTTTCTAATTTTCTCTATTGCCAGACGTGGCTTGGGTTCTTGGAAGAAACCCTTCAGAAAGTACGTTAAGAAAAAGCTGGTTTTCGGTTAATTTTTGTTTCATAACATTTCTGTATTCAATTGCTAACACTGCTCGTAGCACCGATGTTTAAATCTGATCCACTCCTTGTCAACGCAAGAAAAAATGTCTGAAAAATGTTTGAAGCCTCGTATTCCTTCACTTTCTCTGTCCCCGTTCGTAAAAAAATAAATTAACTTCCTAAATTCACCGTCTATTCTCGACGACCCGTCGTTAACGTTTCCTCGCGAACGAATGAAATCAGCGCCCCTGGGTAATGGCTAGAAATTGCACTGCCAGCGGACTCGTAAGTCACCCGCGAGTGAGATTTCACGCTTTAGGAATGGCCACGTGCGCGTGGTCGGGCGACAAAGTGTAAACTAACCTCTCCGCGGGCGAGAAGCACGGCTGCCGGGAAGAGTAATCGGTGGTCGCGCGAAAATTGATACCTGCTAGCGATATCGCGAAACAAATCTGCGGAATCATGGCCGAGGCCTATTGGCGAACTCATAAATCGCTCGTTCGCTCTACGCAGACTTGTTTGTAACTTCGATCGGTACCGTGAACTACCGTTTAAAAGTATCTGAACGCTCGCGTGTTCAGCAAAGGTGAAGTGTTATATTGAAGTATTGCAATCTCAACAATCAATGACAAAGATTTTTTCAAGTTTTATTGGTGCTCAGTTTTTCCTTAAAAGTCTCCAGAATTTTTGTGTTAATCTGAATACTGTTTAATACTTAAATTGATAATTCAGTAAGAGATACGTAAATAGAAAGGGTGAAAGTGATTCTCACCGGGAAACGGTGAATTGCAAAAATCACGAATTATGTTATTTATTATAGTATTATGTTCTTTACGAGATAAGCAATATTTAATGCTGTAACAAAAATTAAGCAAAGAAAAATACATCAAAATTACAAAAAATTATAGATAAAAAATAATTTTAAAATAGTATGCCTCTATCGTGTATTCTAAGTCCCCTATAATCCAACAGCGTTCGACTAACATCAATTTCACTGCAATGAATTCATTATGTTACTATTACATTTATAGTAATACCATCGTAACATTAACCCTTTATTTATTTAAATTCGTTTGATTTCCGTATATCCCCGACTCACATTGCACGTGCTTCCTATATAAACTCGCCGATCCTCGGTTTGTCCGGCAACTAAGCGTTCCCTGCCACCTATTACGAGACACCTAATCTAACGCGTTTCCTCGCGAAGCGGACTCGCGTTCACCGAATTACATGTATCCGTTTACGAGCCTCGTCACGCCGCCTGGAGCTTCCCAGATCGTATCGTTGCACCCCGTGGATAGGGTGACGCATTGTGCACGGCCGGATCGAGAACGTCAACTGAATCGAGCGCGGGGAACGACTCGAGTTTATCGCGGATGAAACATCTGGAGCGTGGCCAGTCTTCTGCATCAAGCTACTCATTATGCACATAGGTTTTGTATCTCGTTCTTGGTTTCGTTTCTCGTTTTATACATTTTGCGAGACGGTATTCTTATGCAACTTTGCTATCGCGTTTTAAATAAACGCTGGCGTAGCCTCTTACTTTTGTTAAGACATACGCAACAACTAGGAACACAATATTGTTCATGTTCGCTCAGAGCTTTCAATTGGACGCATCTCGAGCAAGAGGTTCATAAGGAATCTTATATATAAAATATTGAACTTTTGTGACAAGATAGAAGTATAATTGAGTGGGAGGAAATTTGGTATGAAAATATTTGGATTTAATTGATCGACGCATAAATTTTGAGATAGATAGGGTGCCATGAAGACATTTTTGACAGCTGTTATATTTTATTTTATCTTATTTTATGGTGTAAATACTGTAATTATTCATTCTTATTTTATATGTAATGTGTTCCATTTTGAATTTGTACACTCTACATATGTATACTAATGGGTCTGATGGGTCAGTAAATTATTTAAATAAATAAATAAATAAGTGCATTTTGATTTAAACCAGAATGCCGTGTTTTATTCATCCTACGTTTTCACATTTGTTTAATGATTGAAAAAGTTATGTGAACGTACACTTTGTTCCACGTTTCCGGCATGGTTCCTTCATTGAATTTGTTTTATTACCGTGAATAGGAAGGCGTTTGTCATTTTTCGTGAAGCAGGTTTTTAGTTTGATAGACGTTACGATGGCGCGGGGTTTCGTCGAAAGCGATCCTTCTTGAACTTCGGCGTGCAAAAGTAGGTTTTCATAAGAAAATATTAACACCGATACCGCCCCTGAGAGTTATTTATGACGGTGCAGCGTCCCTGTATAGTATTCAGTAACGGACCACGTTTATTTTCACGTTGTGCATCTCATATTTCTTACTTTATTCAGATTTCATATTTCTCGTCCGAAGATAAAGCAGAATCATGAATACCTTACGGCTTGTTTAAATTATTACATCGCCTTCTATTAAATCTATAATCCGTTCTCTGTTTTATACACCCGTTCTCAGTCAAACTAGCCACACTCCTGTCAACGAATATTATCGAATGACATTAATAATTAGAAATGCACACAAAAATGTTCCATTTCTAACATCTCTTAACTCTTTAACTCACAGGATTTCAGAGAATAAATAGACCGGTGTTGCACGGAAACTTTGTTGCGTTTTAAATTAAACAAAATTGGTATATCTTTATTAACAAAGTACTGACACGTTGAAATCTGCCAAACTCAAGCGAACATATTTATAACATTTTCTTATGGTATTACCAATTGCTTCACGTAAGTAAGACTAAATATAAACCTATGCGCATGTAGCTATTGAAATATTTCGAAGTGGGTCCAAAAATGGCCCACCGTGCATTACCGTGCATCAAAAAGGTGGGACATTTTTAATTCTACCGTGCCTTACAGAGTTAAAACATTCGCTGTAGAAGAATTCGGAATATCGCTTCCTATAAACTACTCAATCCACTCTTTTTCATTCATGAAAACAGCTTCACTTTTGACGTTATTTAAGCGATATCCAACTATTAAAATTAGTTCAAATAATTTGAAACAGTGAAATATCGACTACAATTTGTTTCAACCTACTCGAAACACTAGTGACGCTAAACAACTGTACTTATATGCAGATAATTGTTACGGTACGCAGCCAATGATTGACACAACAACAACAATTACGGAATAAAAATTAACGGTGCAACAGTTACGTCACGAAAATCTGCTCAACGATCAAATCGATTCAATTTATCTGTCCGCATTACTCATCGAAATTTAATCTCAGTTCCCGATCCAAACTCGGCCCGCAATCCATTCAGCCGCTCGAACGAAAGCGAAAGGGCAAGGCTGGAACGTGCTACAAGCCACTTTTATTATTCCTGTCGCGGCCATTTTTCCTGTCGTTCGCAACGCCGCGACGGTGCTACAAGAACATTTATCACCCCACCCGGCGATATTATAATCCCCTCATAAATTTCTACGATCCGTTAAACGCTTAAAAAGACACAAACAGCCGTCCGGCCCACTGGCCCTTCGCTCTTTCATTCTGCGCGGCATCCAGACCGAATTCCATCTTCGCGTCCCATCGAAACGTCCCCCATGCGGTCGATGCAATTAACGCGAACATTCCGCGCGCGATTAGCATCATGAAGTTATCTGTTACGCCGCAAGGACAAACGCGCAGGCTACCACGCACGGCTAATTCTCGATTCCTACAGTCGGAGTAGGTGTAACCCGTATTAACGGGTAGGTTGGAAAATAAAGGACAGTGAAGTGAGAACAGTTCATATGGGATGGATTAACACTTAACCAATCGAATGGAGAGATCTCTCATTTTTTCCGCAACAAGGGCGTTTTTGACGCCATTGATTGCCGTTGACATATTACCGATAATTCGGTCAATAATTTTTCATAATCACCTACTGTATCATTTGGCAACAATAAATTTCACCTAAATCTAATTTGAACTTATATCAAATTCAATCCGATTCTAACAGGACAGAAAGTTAACTTGAACCCGGTGCAGATTTAACAGAAACCTAACTCCTTCGAAGCTAATTTGAACTTAATCCAAACTTAAGTAATCGGAACCCAATCCTAATCGTTTCCATTGCAAGTTTTGCAGTTGCAAGTTAACCCCTAGGCTATTGTGGGCGCCTATAGGCGCTTCTAAATGTTGCGTTTGTGACACTGAGAACGCCTGTAGGCGCTTATCTCATTGCGATCGCCTGAGACTGAGGGCGCCTAAAGGCAGTCGACGAAGTTTGGCTTTCCGACACGGAACTATCCTACAGGCATCCTAATGTTTACAATAACAATTCGATTCAGAATACAAAGAAATAAATAATATTGTTTTTAATGTAATAAGATTCAGTTTCCTGATTACCGAAGTATGTTTTCACAAAAACGCATCCCTATCCAAAATTTCACCCGAAGTTCTCGGCGTCTACGTCGTAACTGAATTCCTGTCATATGGCACGACCGATGCGTCCCAAAATCTGCCGTGGTCAAAGGGTTAAACATTGTTAAGCTGGGTGCAAGCTTTAATACCGATGAGAGTTTTAGCTGTAACGCAGCAGCTCTAGTCATCGTGAATGCATCCCAGTCGTCTACGACATTTACCTGCTGTTCCGTAGATGCTTATCCTCGTACGTCGCGTATAAGTTTTTCCCTGGACGATGAACAGGCTTGCAGCGTAACTGGTATTAGTTACAATAGCGTCGCGGTGCACGTCGCTATAAATTTTCATTATAATGCCGGGGCCGACTGTCGAGGATGACGACGATGCTTCACGGCTGTCAGAACGATGTCGCGGGAACGAAAAGCGACTGTTCGACGAGTCGACTCCGCTTGCGGTTTTGTACCGCTTAGCTTTGTTCATCCTACCCGTTGCTTTGCGTGCCACACGCGCGGTTATGCTTCTTTTTTACCGCGAAAACGGTGAAATTGCGGTTTTTCGTTATGCTCAGCGTGTGTCGGGTGACCCGGAAATGGTTCGCGGAAAGATTTTTAATTTTCCCGGTTACGACTGGTTATTACAGAAATATAATTGGATTTCTGTTGCTTTGCGCGACAATATCTTTACCGCTGTTTCTCTCTTTCGATTGTGCGTTAATTAAATATTTCCGCGGTACCTTTGCTTTCGTGTACAGCGCTGTTTCAGAATTTATATAACACGTTAGAGAATAAAAAGTTTCAATGGTTGCGTTTTAATCACAACGATAATGATAAATCGAATTTGCTTTAATCATAGTTAGTTCTCAATTAGATATTAGCTGACGATCAGCTACAAATAATATAGGTGCTTCGAATTTTATTTTATAATTTAAAAGTGTAATCTTGACAAGATTTCTTATTTTTGTTCACAGTAACAAAATAAAGTGTATAAATAAAATTTGTGTAGTGTAAATAAGAATAATCAGTAACGCTTTTGCCGTAAAACCATTCCTTACTATTAGGATTTATTTAAACAAGAAAAGAAATACACTTTTGATATAATTTATACAGTAGAAACATAGACCTTTGTTTTATCTTATCTCAACACTATGGCTACTTTCTGTAGACTAACTGCTCGCACGATGCGACCGGCGAGTCACGTTTACGAAAAACAAAAGAAATGACAGATGTCGTTACTGATCATATTAACACTTACTGTACCACGAAACGCTAACGACTCTTGAATATCCAGTAATATTAATTTAGATTATCGATGCATCATTATACCAGACTAAAACTAGACCAAAACTGTAATTCGCTGCAACAAATCAGTTCCCGTATAAACCGTCGATACGAACATTCCCCGCGAGTCATCCTCGTTCTCTTTCAATTTACTCGCCCTTGCGCGTAAATTAATAGTTAAGCTATCCTAGACAAACCATTATCGTCGACGCGTATCCGCTTCCTTGTTCTTATTTGAACATCAACGCGTCGAAATCGCGGCAGCGTTCCGTCTACGCCATCCAGGATCCTCGAGCAACGCTGGATAACCGATGAGAACGCGAGTTCGCGCATAATTACCCGCCATTGTGAAATCAATGTAGCAAAGGGACTCGCTGCGGCGTAACAAGCGGAGCCGACGACGTCGATTCTCGCGCGGCTGAGAAAAAAGGTACGCTTTCCGTGTGCTTTCCGTACGCGTTGCACGCCGGGATGACGAGCGACGTGATTAGTTGGTATTGTGAGCACGATAAAGGAAAAAGGCCCGCGTACACGCGCTCAGGGTGGACAATCATTAGTGCGATCGTTAAATCGGCCGACGTTGCGTCGCGGAGGAGGAAGACACGCGACAGGATTGCACGCACTGCGTTTCCTGCGCGCGGACGTTTTCTATCCGCCTTATGATCGTTGGTGCAAGAGAATTTGAATCATGAACAAAGATATTAACCCTTTCGCTACGGAACGCTCGTGACAAAATGTGATCGCTGTGTACGGAGCACATTATTGAATAGTTGACACTGACAGGTATGGAATGCTACGAAGTAATTATAAGCCGTTTCTTGTTCTCTAAATGTTATAATAATATTTATCAAGACATATTTATGACATATCTTGTCGACGCTGTTTTGTTTCATGATGGTCAACTGTTTGAGGTATGCAGTGTTGCTAGATACTCGATTAAAAAAAGGATCTCATGTAAAGTATGAAATAAAAATACATATGGTGTGAACGTACATATACGCTTTTCGTATCTGAGTGCTCACTTTTCCAGAGTGTATATATACGCTCTTCGTGTATGAATGGTCATTCTTCGAGGGCGTATATATACGCCCGTCGGAGCGAAAGAGTTAATATAAGATTTTCTACTTTTATTAGAGCGAGAGAGTAGAGCTCGGTTGCAGGTAAAATAAAGTGAAATGCTTAGACAATAATATATTTAAAAATAGTGTGGAAAAAAGGTTCTTAAAATTATTGGTTATTATTAGTATGAATAATGGCAAAAATATGCAGTACATAGTAAATTGTAGTTCAATTCTTCCATCGTCGGTGGAAGGAGCCTGAAGAGAATTTGAATCATTTACAAAGATATTAATATGGAATTTTCTACTTTTACTAGAACGAGAGAATAGAGCTCGGTTGTAGGTAAAATAAAGTGAAGTACTTAGACAATAATATATTTAAAAATAGTGTGGAGAAAAGGCTCTTAAGATTATTGATTATTATTAATATGAATAACGGCAAAAATATACAGTAAATTTTAGTTCAACTCTGCCACGCGATTCTATGTTTAATCCCCAGCTCTTTTTACGACTCCACAACTCAGTTTTCTATTCAACGAAATAATCATATATGATATATGTTAAATATTTTTCAGTCATGAGACATATTGAGAATGAACTTTTTGTTATACATACGGAAGATTCACCAGGAATATAAAATAATTCATTAATGATTGTAATATTCAGTTAAAGGGTTAGAAACTTTAATTGATCATTAGAATTGTTTACTCGATTGTTCAGAATTAGAATTAAAAGGTGTCAAATTTTAGTTACGGAAAGTCGGGCAGGACAAGAAATTACAGACTCGGGGATTCTCAGCGTTTTACCTCTAAATTTAGACAGCGCATCGGTAGAATTTTAAAAAGTGATAATATTAAAGCAACCTTCCCAGTACAAGCTAAAATTGGGCAAACGTTCGCCGTTATGTTAATTGAATATGTTACGCAAGGTATTTCATTTAACGTAGAAAAGTGTACACTGAAGAACCTGAGGAGAATATGTATACAAACTCAGGAAGAGTATACCAACTTCCGCCACGTGTAATCATCCATATCAAGCTATTACAAGAACAAGGAATAATTTCAGAAAAAAAATTAATGCATCTTTGAGATCAACAATTAATCTCCTTATTAACGTATTTGATGTCTGCAATTATTTATTTCAGTTAAACAACGATACAACTTGTTCTCAAAGTATTTCGGACACCAATTTTAGGTTTCTCCAAATAAAATTAGGAAAGTTGTCTTGAATAGAAGTTTGTTTACCCTTCACGAAGCATTGCATATATTTTCTAAATATATGCACGCTTATTCCAAATATACAGATATATTTATTCGGTAATTCAATAATAATAGTGCTAATATAAATTGCATTTCATTGCAACAATTGATCAAAATTGTACCCAAACACTACCATTACACATTCTTAAACATCTGACTTATACAATATTCAATTCTAACAGTTGCATAAAAACATTATTAAGCGGTAAAAAATTTAATGCACCCGAACTCTAATCAATCGATACTTAAACAGATGCAATATAAATGAAGCTTTATCCAAATAAGTTGTCATTGGAGTCAGAACAAGCAACAGGTCAATAATATCAAGTTAAAACATTTTTTAACGTATTTTCAAATATCCTAAAATATATCGTCATCCGTCTGTGCAAGTTCTCGGTTATACAATGAAAGGTTATCATTGAAACCCACGTGTTAGCACAGAATCGTTCAAGGCATTCGTGAGGCGAGCTGGCTCACGGAATGCCATGCATCAAGCATTTTCTAGAATACTGTCAACGGAGGAAAATTTGAATAAAGGCGGCAAAGTTCAGCCAGAGGTGGTAACGAAGAGACGGTTGATATTATAAAAAAAAAGGAACAGAAATAAATGTAACGTCGAAGGGGTCAGACGTGTTGTCCTACTTTTGAGTTTTATTTTAACCACTTGCGCTACGATTTAACTTTCGGTAGCCGAGCCACGCTCTACGATATAAAGTGTGATAAGGCGTTACATTGACGCCGCACTGCGTCTGCGAGCGCAAATCTTTAACCAGTGCATTAGCACGTTGGTAGGGTCTGACATAGAATTTACACGGATATGAATAAATATTCACAACAACAACAAAATTTTATCAATTAATAATCTACTTTTGAATGGTAAATTTCAAAACAATTTGGAATATGTAATGCCGCAAGGCATTTCTTGCCAACTGTTAGCCGACGTGGCGAATACGTCGTTTTTCTGCGACAAATACCTATCGACGTGGTATACACGTCGCTGGCGGTTTTGGAACAAAAGCATCTCGACGTGCGTGGCACGTCTTTATAGCGCAAGTGGTTAATAATCAGCCACGTAGTCTTATTTTTCAGTTTTTAACTTAATTTTAATACGCGTGTTTATGGTTCAGAACTCTTCAAAGCACACGTGTGCAAGTCCGCGGGCTACGTCACTACTTTTGTGTCCAGTCCTGTCTACGAAACAGGTCTATCATTACGAACGTAGTCAACATACTGTGTCAGGTTTCCAGGTATCAAGGCACACGGTGCACTGACCTTTGACCACTTGTGTTGTCATGTGGCAACATCGACGCTGAAGAATCGAGGATACACAACAGCCGGTGGCGTGCGCGGCTCCGGAGGTGATTAAGCGAGCCGGGAATACCTGGAAGTGAAATGTTTTCGAAGATTGCCGCGGTTAGATTGAATTGGGGGGTATTACGTGTTATTTCACCGCGCGACGATATTTTTGCCGGACGATAATTAAAGGTTCTTTAAGATAGACTCCGTGCCGGCCGCCGCGCGCCGAACACGATCATTACTCGCCCCCGTGATAATGACTGTATTTCGTTGTAAACGGGGAATTCCTCTGTGAATACGCAGAGAGTTGAACTGTGAGTCCCGTAGGAGCATGATCGTTCAGTTGATCCTAGGCATTCTTGTACAAATCGAACCAGCCTATTGTTAATTCTGCAGGGTCAGTGATACAAAATATTTCTTGCACAATTTGTGTGAAATTCAAGGATAGGAAAGTAGGTTAGGAAAAATATTTTTATTTTACAGTTGCATTTTTGGTCATTCTTCTTTTTTTTTTTTTTTTTTCTTAGATAGTATGTATCGAATAAAGTAACTACTGTTTATAGGTCTCTACTTAGGTTAGGAAAATATTTTTATTTTACAGTTGCATTTTTGGTCATTCTTCTTTTTGTTTTTTGTTTTCTTGGATAGTATGTATCGAATAAAGTAACTACTGTTTATAGATTTCTACTTAGATTAGGAAAAATATTTTTGTTTCACAGTTGCGTTTTTCGTCATTCTTTTTTTTTTTTTTTTTTTGTTTTCTTGGATAGTATGTATCGAATAAAGTAACTACTGTTTATAGGTTTCTACTTAGGTTAGGAAAAATATTTTTGTTCCACAGTTGCGTTTTTGGTCATTTTTCTTTTCGTTAGTATGTATTGGATGAAGTAGCTACTTTTTATAGGCCACGGAAGCTTGATGAAAATTTAAAGAGAACAAGATACGGTAAATGCTTAATCTCTTTGAGGAAATATTTAAGAATGATTAGATTCGGATCTGTTTCAAAGAAATGAACTTGCAATGTTCGCGAAATATTTAAACCAGTAAAGCATAGATAAATGGTGTATCTCAGTGATAGATAAATATAAATATATCTTTCTCTTCGGAATTGAATCGTATACTCCATCTTGCTATTCTCTTTCATCGGTACGAATCAATTTCGAAAAAAAAAGATGGAGTCGGATTAATCCGATTCTTTGATTCAGAATAGCAATTTAAAAAAATAACATCTACTTAATCAAATCATCGTGACAGCTTGAGGTCTACAATCAATACAGATGACTGTGAGTTTTCTTGTGGTAAATCATTTTCGTTTCTTTTGTCGAAGTATTTCTTGTAGACAATGTAGATACGAATGTAATACAGGTATGAATATCAACACGCGAATGGTGTTGAAATTGAAGCGCTCAGCAGGTGATCGAACCGAAAATCGGTCGGTTAAACCGGTTATTTTCGAAAGGTGTATTAAAACATTTTTATTTTCTCCGATGAATCCTTTTAACCTTCGCGTTTCACTCTCGCAACAGTTTTAGCGTCCTATACGTTCATTAAGGCACTTTTGCTCGTTTTAACGCGCCCGTTCAATCGACAAAGCTCTTACCGATACCTTCTTAATGTCTTGTACCAATAATAACGGTCATGTCATTAAAAATGTCGATTATAAAGAATGAGAAACAAGCGAACCCATCGATGGTCCCTTTAAACGAGTCTGTTATCCTTGGCGATGTTTATCTTCGAAAAACACTTACGACCGTACACGGTAGATATAAATTGCTTTAAATTTGATTTAAGCGAATCAATTTATCCACTGTTTTATCCACGGCACCGTGAAATATTATCGGTTTAAATTAATGATATTAATGCGGATCGCGATGCCAACGAAAATCGCGCTATTAATTGAATTGCAACATTGATTTGCGATTAAAAATCTGAATTTATTGTTCCGTAAACATGTCCGTTCTCCTATTAACCCTTTGCGGACGAATGTCGGATATATCCGCCCAACTCTCGCGCTGCGGCTGGTGTTTGTCTGTCGTAAACGACACGTATAAGATACACATGGGTATACTAGCCTAAGAAGTTAAGTTGGCCTAAATTTGTTTGTTTATGATGTTGTTAGATT
Source organism: Tetrapedia diversipes (assembly GCA_033822845.1). Taxonomy (NCBI): domain Eukaryota; kingdom Metazoa; phylum Arthropoda; class Insecta; order Hymenoptera; family Apidae; genus Tetrapedia; species Tetrapedia diversipes. Next base: position 178,120 of record JAOPTO010002156.1, read on the forward strand.
TTATGAAAAACTTATTTAAATACAGCTTTAGTTTTTATAACACAAACGCGAGACGTGACTATTTTCTTTACTGCTCCGTCCGCAAAGGGTTAACATGCGGCTATTAATATCACATACATGCATCCGGATTCTAAGGTATTCGGATTCTTAGAAAAAGTTAAATAAATTCAGGAATTCAATAAGGAATCGTTAAAGCATCTTTAAAATTTGTATTTGTAAAAATCCATATACATATACATTCAATGACAACTTCATGAATTGTATATTATATAATGCGTCTGTTTTAATCGGATATATCGAAATAACTGGTAAAGATCTGAAGGTATCAAAAGTATATTTCTGTATGTGGTATTTGTAGAATCAATGGTGCCGGAAATTGAAAAATCAATTAATTTTTTTCGAATATAGATTCCTTTCTACATTTTCTAGCTCACGATACAAATACAAATGGTAAATTGTGATACGATCTCGTGGAACCAATTATAAAAGTTGTACTAAAATCTGAATTAGCTATTATTGCAGATTGCATCAGGCCAGTCGGTGCCTTTACAGTTATGAGCACAGTTTAAAGGATAGTAAGGTTAAACCGATAATCTGTATTCTCAAAAGGAATCACTTTGCGCCTCAGAATGTAATCTTCTTGCCTCTCACGTTCGACATTCCGTTCGTGTCGAATTCGATTCGCACCGTGATAAAATCCGGAAACCAATAAACGCTACGATTCGTGGTATTACCACTTTTGTGCACAGTAAGATTACTGCACCATCTATCATCGGTTCGTATACCGTGTACGTATTGATAAATGCGGTGAACGTTGCTCGAAGCTTTCACGAGGTAGTGTACGGTTAGAACGCGGATTTTTGCGTAAATTTATATTCCAAATGAATATAATGAATGATGGAGGTGTGCATCGTATACCTAATTAATTTTAAACATATTTATTATATATGTTTTTACATGTTATCAGCATCCTGTACCATTTTGCACTATTCGTTTTTTAAGTTTCAATTGCGAGATTTTATTATATTTATACAACACTCGTTATGAAGCGTTAGCGATAAAAATTTAAATAACCGTCTGTGAGGGTGATTGCTAGTTTATTGACGCGTGTATGTTTGTTTGTGTGAAAGAGATTCTAGAATGAACGGTTAAGAAATTAGAATGAGAAGGAATGTATGGAAAACGAGAAGGATGAAAATATGAGCGAATGGAGTGGAGAATGAAAAAAATTTTGTGTGAAACAGATTTTAGAATGAACGGTTAAAAAATTAGAATAAGAAGGAATGTATGGAAAACGAGAAGGATGAAAATATGAGTGAATGGAGTAGAGAATGAAAAAAATTTTGTGTGAAAGAGATTCTAGAATGAATGGTTAAGAAATTAGAATGAGAAGGAATGTATAGAAAACAAGAAGGATGAAAATATGAGTGAATGGAGTGGAGAATGAACAAAATTTTGTGTGAAAGAGATTCTAGAATGAACGGTTAAGAAATTAGAATGAGAAGGAATGTATGGAAAACAAGAAGGATGAAAATATGAGTGAATGGAGTGGAGAATGAAAAAAATTTTGTGTGAAAGAGATTCTAGAATGAACGGTTAAGAAATTAGAATGAGAAGGAATGTATGGAAAACGAGAAGGATGAAAATATGAGCGAATGGAGTGGAGAATGAAAAAAATTTTGTGTGAAACAGATTTTAGAATGAACGGTTAAAAAATTAGAATAAGAAGGAATGTATGGAAAACGAGAAGGATGAAAATATGAGTGAATGGAGTAGAGAATGAAAAAAATTTTGTGTGAAAGAGATTCTAGAATGAACGGTTAAGAAATTAGAATGAGAAGGAATGTATGGAAAACGAGAAGGATGAAAATATGAGCGAATGGAGTGGAGAATGAAAAAAATTTTGTGTGAAACAGATTTTAGAATGAACGGTTAAAAAATTAGAATAAGAAGGAATGTATGGAAAACGAGAAGGATGAAAATATGAGTGAATGGAGTAGAGAATGAAAAAATTTTGTGTGAAACAGATTTTAGAATGAACGGTTAAGAAATTAGAATGAGAAGGAATGTATGGAAAACAAGAAGGATGAAAATATGAGTGAATGGAGTAGAGAATGAAAAAAATTGAATGAGGATCATGAGTGTACGCCTTTTGTTTATTGATTGAGTGGGGATAGAACGTGCGAATGGGATCGAAGAATTATTACGCAAAATAAACACATTTATATATGTTTAACATTGTTGTTTTTCTCAACACTGTCTGTGGTTAATATAGATTAATATTTAAGTATCCTCGTTCGAAGACTGAAATTTTTAGTTTGTAAGATAAAATATACCTAAAATCGACCGTATCTATTTCAAATACGTACCCGTTTTACTTATTTTGCTATTTAATACGAATACGACGGAAAAGTGTTCTTGTGATTTTGCGATTCCACGTGAAACAACGTCTCCGGAACTGCGTCCTGTAATTTCGTTCTTGCATGATCGTTGACACCTGGTTATCCGGCTTCACGCTAGACCTCTGCCGCGAATAATGACACTCATCCGCGTGTGAAGTCGTTATACGTTCTGGCCGGTCTCATGAATACGGAGAATGGTAATATACTCGTTTATCCAAAATTTATTGCGATTCTTTATCGCAGCAGCATTAATGCAGGTTGTGAAATCTTTAACCCTTATTTGTCATTTGAAGTAAGTTCACGTTGCTTTTAAACCTTAGATGGTATGGTGATACGAGGATCATATTAGTTGTGCGATTGGCCATTTTTGAATCGTTATTATTCTATAGAGGGTGACGATGAACGATCTTGTCAGCAAAAAATAGATCAGCTGTTAATGAATTTCGATAAATTGCTAAATAAATAATGGAAAAGGAAATAAATAATTAAGAACTAAACTATTTAGTGTAAGGAATGATCAGGTTGTCTCATAAATAAAGGAAGAATTTCAAAAAAAAATAAAATATTGTTAAGAAAGTGTATTAAAAATAGATCATCTCAGAAATAAAGAAATATTTAATAATCACTAACATTTATAAATAAATTACGTTATTTTATTCTTAAAAAAAAAATGCATTATTAATGAGACAACCTTGCAGATTATAAATAACTTTTTTCATTCTCTCGTCGACAAAATATTTTCGTTTTATTGTGCAACATAATTAAGAGTTATTTCTAAATATCTTACTGTTAAATAAAAAAGAAACAAAATACATAAGCTTTAAAAATAAACACCGTTCTTTATCAACACGTTTTTGTTCCTTCGAACCTTTGAATAAGCGTAAGAGATAAAATATTGCGATAGAGATTCATTCATAGAAAGTAATCTCTCTTCTTTATAACATCCATTCTCGAGTTAATCACTATGAGTACTAGCACGGAACGGTACTACGATTTTTTCGTTGATTTACGATCACGACGCGATCCCGGCGTGACACCGGTGTTCGATTTTATCGTCGACCAACCGGGCAATTTCTATGCAGACTCCGTTTCTATTACTGTTAGACGTTTACCATGATTTACTATCAAGTTATCTTTCATTCTCGTGGCTGTAATTGTTACAAAACGGCGATAGCGAAAATCGATTGCAATTCGGTTACAGAAATTGATGAATTGCTGCGATTTCAACGCGACAGCACGAAGTAAATACAGAATGTATTAAACGAGTAGAATGATGTTCGATGATACCTAGTGTTCACAAAAATGCGAACAGTTTAAGAAGATTAACCGCTTAACCTACAACGACTGGCATAGCCCGCGTACGATGATCGGACCAAATATAAATATTAACGGCGGCGCCCTCCTAAAGTTATAAATATTTGTGGGATATTTGACAAGTAATTACAACCTGATGTAATAATTGTGGTAGATGCAAGTACTAAAAAAAGTTTATTTATACAAAAATTAGTAATACAAAATTAATAATCTGCAATGGTGAGATACCAGTCGTGCGAATGGCTCGAAGGCTGCGCGAGCTTGTTTACGTTTTCTGCCCAAAATTCTCGAACGTAAATCGTAGGTTAAGGGGTTAAGTTGATCGAATGAATTTATGGAATGATATAAACACACTGTACAAATTAACCAGAGATATTAATGGTCGATTTTCAGCGATCTGGTTTGCGGCGATTCGTCGTGTTTAATGGTCTCAAATGACTCGTAAACTGTTTCAACCACGTAATACGTTAATTAATCTCTTATTATCACGTCTCCTTGCCTGGAATTTTTAAGTAAAATCAACGATGTTAATTTGCGATGATGTCCCACTGCGATAGCTTAACCTTACAGTGTTTCACCAGGTTTTCAATTACTCCAGAACATTGATTTTTATCACTCCGTCGCAAGATAACAGCAGACATGAAACTTTTTTAATTTCTTTCGAACGTTTAAATTTTATCGATTTAAACTGCTTACCTGGATGCATTCCATCGAACTTTTCCAGGACCTTTTACGCGTTACAAACATGTGAAAAATTACATGAAATTCGACAGACTCCAAAGCGTGATATTTATCAATCCAGAAGAACAGTGTAGCATGATTAAACAGCACCATCAAGTTCCATCAGGGAATGCGAAATATTTCAGAAGAAAGACCAAATTCTATAAATTCGAAGATGTACTCTTCGCGAGCTACGCTTAACAGTTTAAAAAACGCATTAATCGAACGAATTAATAAATCACGCTGAACGGTAGGCGAATGATGCCTCAGAGAGACAAGCGCGGGCAAAAATGAAGTGGTTATCGAGCGTATCGATGAAAGATGAGAATGATCGGCGAAACAGGCGTTGGAACGAGTAAAAAAGCCGGCCACGACCGTTACTCGAAAGATAATTTATTCGCCACCGACGACGAGGCCTCGCGTGATTTACATCCTTTCTCCTGTAATACGCTCTCCAGGTAGCAATTAGTGTATCGACTAGGATTTTTTTGGCCCGCGCGCGCAATTAGGCTTCCGTTCGAGCCGAAATCGGAAACCGTTGCCCGCCGGGGTCCTCGCCTGTAATTTACGCTCGTTCCGTTCCCAATCCCTCGATCATCCTCGTCATTGTGCAACACTTGAACACACACGAAGACTTATGGCGTAATACTGGTTCTGGAAACGGCCGGCGATTAGACGCGGTGCGTACAGTAACGGCAGAAAGTTTGGCTGCACCATGATTCTTGAGGGTATAGGCAGATGAACGATTAGGATGAAATTTGTCTGTGTTAGAAATCGAGTACAAAAATAGTACGAAGCGAAAATTTAACCGAAAACCTGCTTTCTCTTAACCCTTTCGGCTCTATGGACGCATATGTGCGTTTGGCGAAAGTCGCCGCTGTGGACGAAGGACATATATTGGGTTGGAGGGAAAGTTCTGTCGTATTTTCCGTTCCCGTTAATTCACGTGGAACCCAAACACTTTGCTTGAACACAAACCCAAGAGATTTAATGTGATCTTCAACAGTTGTATGATGAATGCCAAACTCTTCTGCAATTTCTCGACTTGTTAAATGTGGATTATTTTCCAATATGGATCGCAAAACATCATTATCGATCTTGGATGGTCGTCCAGATCGATCACTTTCTTGGAGGCTCAGATCCCCGGGACGAAATTTGCTAAACCATCTTTGACAAGTACGAACATTTGCAATATCTTTTCCAAATACCGCACATAAATTTTTACATGCAACCGATGCGTTGCTTCCTTTTTGGAATTCATACAAAATGCAGTGTCGTAAATGCACTTTATCTACTGACATATTTTTCACTTTAAATATCACAAGTAAATGATGAACGGTAAAAAAGGACTCCTTTTATATTATACAGCAGGTAAAAAAACAAAAAAAATTCCCAATGACTCACTAGCCAGATGTTTCTTTTATTTACAAGAAAAATTACCTGTCTATTTAAAATACGACAGAACTTTCCCTCCAACCCAATATATGCGTTTACTCTAAGTCATCGGTGTGGACTAAAATTTTAACGTTTATAATAAACAATTTTAATACTCAAAAATAACACTCTTTAATTATTTAACCCCGTGCAAAAAGATTACTGTAATTTATTACTGTTCGCGCCTTAAATACTCAGTTCAGTCTAGCATAAAAGTATTCCGTCCCCAGTGACCGTCAGCGCTAGCCGCGCGCCGTCCCTACGGACCGTTTCGGCCGCGAGGATTTAGAGCCCAAAGGGTTAAGGCACTTTCTGAAGGGTCTCTTTCTAGAATCCAAGCCATATCTGGCAATCTAGAAAATAGGAAAACGTTAAGAAACAGAATAAAAGGGCTGAAGGACCCGGACAGGGTCGTAGGAATTTCGATCACTACGTTTTGCTAATTTCATGATAAAACTTGCAAGATTTGGTCATAGTTGCCATTCCACGTGCTATATAATGAAGTACTATAATATTTCAAATAACAAATATAACATAAAAATATTAAACGCACTAAAAATCTTTCTGCAACACACTCTCGCTCGTACTCGTTACCAAGATTGCTGTTATCACCACATTGACCATCTTTTTTATCGCTGTTCACTCTATGAATATTATGCATATACCAATCATATAGATCAGGGCTTCTTAAACTTTTGTCATTCACGACCCCATTTATGATTGCGAGTTTCTTGACGACCCCATACAAATATAAAAGAAAAATAAATTAATATTTTTTGATGATTTATTTATTAGGTAACAATATACATATACATATACATATACATATGAAAATATATAGTTTTAGAATTCGTTTTGAAACATACAAAAATCTAAAATTAAAAATTGCAGAATTTTGCTACGCGACCCCATTCGGGGTCGCGACCCATAGTTTAAGAAGCCCTGATATAGATCATACTTCGCTACATTCATTTCACAACACGAACCTTAATGTTTATTCATAGTTTATCATGCCCACTCGCCACACTCATCCCTCCGTACAAACATTCTTTTTCATATCCCATACTCAATGATAACCATTCAACCGCAATAAGGACATGCGAAGCAGGCCATAGGTGTGTCAGTCACATAGCTGGGGGCATCTCTAGCGAGGCAATCATGAGATAGTCGAATCAAGTGTAATCACGTGTCTGGCACGCTAATAAAGATCATCCATAATAAACAGTGTCATCGTCACAAGAATCCAATCAAACAATCGGAACGCATCCCGTTGCAAAAATGCGATCGTCGACGTCTGGGCCGAGGTAATTCCATCTTTACGAGGTTCCTGGCATCTCGAGCCGCGAAAGAAATACGAACAGGCCGCGGTCTCTCGCGTGCACTCGATCAACGCCCACGTTTGTCCTGTTGAAGTGAACGCGAGGATCGATGACGAAGCGATAGCGATGCATTGTCGTCCCCGTATCGGTTTCGGTGATCTCTCGTTTCGCGTCGCTACCCTCGAGCGACAACTGGCAATGCACGTTTGATGCATAGCCTTCTTCGCGGAGATACTTGCATGGTGGGAAGATTATGGGATTGCGGGGTTGCATTTACGTCCGGATGGCAATTATTAGAGTACAGTTGTGGAAAAATTGTTTTGGTGGACTAGCAATTACTGAATACATGGAGTGTAGTAGAGGAATTGAAGAGGAGAAAGAAAATTCTGATTTGTTACGACGTCACGAGGTATTTGTGATCCGGACTCGGGATATCCCAATTTATACTCTAAAAGATTCCAAATATCTGAACAGCGGATATATTTATTTGTTTATTTATTTATACGGGAAAATGTCCCATTAGTATAATACGCGAAAAATATAGTGACACAGTGAGGCAAGTGTATAACAAAATAAATATCATTCAGAATTAGGATAAATTAAAGTAAATTAAGTAAATAAAAATTAAATTACGTTAACTTAAATTAACTTAAATTAAAGTGGTATGTTAAATTGTAACCGTTGAATTAAGTAGATACAACAATATCTAAGGCATAAGAAACCGCACACATGTTTACAAATTCTCACATGCGAATTATCCGAATATCTTTAACCATCCGGATCATTTCTTTACTATTCGAGATATTAAAATTATCGGAGTAATTAAATAACTCGAACTATTCGCCCATCCTTAGCGAACGGTATTCGAGGTATCCGCGATCGGTAATTTTCGGGACAAAATTAATAAAATAAACAGAATATTTATACAGGTACTCGCGATCCGTCTGTCGATTATTTTACAAACAGTGCTCGTGTAACGATCATAAAAGATTCGCGAGCTTTTTGCGAGCACTGTACGCAAACAGTGTTTCTCGAGTTATTCACAGTTGAACGCGCACCTTCACAGAATGCCGGAGAAGCGTCACTCTTCTGCCGTGTAAACTTAACGGCTCTAGTTTCTTCACCGATTAACGCGCCACTTATCTCGCTGGAATTTCTGCTGCTTCATTGTCTTTAATTGATCCCCTTGGTTTCAACGTTCCCTGCCAAACGTTGGAACGTGCGAAAATAAGGTAGCACCAATCGTTGAGGGGAGCAACGACAGAAATTCCGATTTTTGTCCCCTATCCTGAGAATCTATCCGGGGATGCTCTGCATAAATTTCATCCGCCGGGATGATAAGGCTCTCCAGGCGATACACTGCAAGAAACGACACACGTTTCCTACTCGATCTTTAGCAGGGAGAGTTTATCGAACTATCAGCGTTATCCTGTTTATATGAAACTTTAACAAGAACCCGGAATTCTATTAGCAGCGCTCCTAAAAACTGGGGCAGGACAGAGAAGATTATGATACGCGTAATCCTTTTTCAAACGAACGAGTTTCAACGACGTGCGAAGGAGATTGGAGTTCTTAGAAGATGGTTTTCAATTAAAATTCAACTTTCGTACTTTTGTAGTGCTTGTTACCTTGTTTGGATTGAAAGATTAAATAGTTCTCGGTTTTATTACTTCTAGCAATTGTAGAACACACTATAGTATAGTTCATTCGACGATGTATGTAAGCAACTGTACTTGAACTGTGGTTATTTTGTGACAATGATCATTGGTTGACGCTATTTTTAACAACCGTCAACATATCTTTATCTTAAGAAACAACAAAAATGCATCAATATAATTTTACATTGAAAGTTAATGTTAATCGAAAGTAAATATATTGTTCAGATATCTTCCTTTACTTTTTATCGCTAGCTTGTCTTTCTTCACCTCTTTCCGTTCGGCTATCCCTTGTCATTTTTCTTCGCTGGATTCTGATTCCAATCGTTTCAAATCTGAATGCGTCTGTTTGTTTGTATTCGATAGATTCAAAAACCATACATCCAATCGCCGTGAAAATTTGGGAAATTATTAGGTATATACTCGGGAAGGTTCTTGAAAATTTTTAAAAAATCAAAGTTGGGGTTCTAGGTGCTCCCGAACAAATGTCCCAAAAATATCAAAATAACATTTAATTAGTAATTATTAATATTAATAAATAATCTTGAGAACCTTTTTTCTACAATAATAGTAATTGTTTTGACAAATTTTGCTCGTGAAGCTCGAAACCCGTCAAATTGACAAGTCCCGTAGACCTAGTTCTATATAAATCGAAGATGTTGTGATTAAAGTTTTAAACGAAATTGTTCTTCGCTTCCTCGCGGCCATATCGAAGCCTTAAATTTAACTTCTTCTTATCGAACTTTCCTTGCCAGTTCATAATATACACCTTACGGTTAACCCTTTGCACTTGAGAAGCGACGCATAGTCGTTCAACAGGCATAATTTAAAACATTTTCAAATGCCAAATTATTTATTAAGATTCGTTCATATTGAACTTCATTTGGTTTAGTTAAACAACATGCTAAAATTTACTCGTGTTACCATTTAAACCCTTAGATTTGAACATTTGAAAAATTATCATTTGGTGGCCGAGAGTCATCTTTCGATCAGGCGCATCATCGATCCGCTCCGCGCAAAGGATCCCGGTGAAAAGCTGCGAAGGACAGCCGCGGGAGACAACCTTCCACGTACCGGAAGTTGTTACTATCGTCGTTCTTGCGAGTAGGTCGATGGATTGCCGGCCGTGTTCTCTATTGCGCGGCCGACCCGTCGACAAATGAACAGTTACCATCGCGTCCGAGATCCTGGGATAAGAAGTCACGGTGACTTCCGAGTACGCCACGTGTAACCGGCGTCAACGAGGATTTTGCTCGGTACCTGTGACGTTTAACGGCACACGAGCAGCTGTTCCTGCCGGCCATGGAGGCGCGAAACGCCGTCGCGCGGCGCGATTTACTGACCCGTGCACCGCTCAAACGCGGACAGCAGAGATACGGATCTCTCGAGGCGAGAATTCTGTGAACTGTTTGTTGGCGGAAATTGTAGGTTGGCGGTGTAGCAACGCTCGTAAGTCAGCGTGTATGATTAAATGACCATTATGTTAAGCGCGTAGATTACGGAGCGGAGATCGTTGATGGTATTTCGAGAAATGTGATTTGTTAGCGTACAGAATGAATAATTCCTAAGGAGGTCGGAGCTGATTTCTGGGAACTTTTATTTAAATTTATATTTCGTGCAGCACGAAATGGAAATTTTACTGTTTTCTTGGAACGTACTCATAATGACAATATAATTAAATAACTATCTGTTAGAGATCGTTGCAGTTTAGATAGATTGATCGGTTTATGGAAATTTTCGTTTATTTCACGTTGCTAGTGGCAAGTATGGTATTCGATACATGAACGATATTTGAAATCTTTGTTCGATAATTCGAGTCATCTCTAAGAAGCAATTTCGAATTTGTCGAAATATCTATAGACAGCGTATGTCAGAAACTTAAGGTGATCGAGTGAGCGATAGTAAATCAATAGAAAAGTGTGTAAATTAATTTGGTAGAATTTGTTCAACGAGCGAAGATAACAAATGATACAGTGGCTAATAAAACTGATGATCGATTAAATTCCGCAGGCAACGAAAGAACACAGAACTACGGAATTCGTGTAACAGAAATGAAAGAACAGAACATAACTCTCTAAGAACAAGAGAAAAATCCCCAAGTTAATCTCTGTCTCTGATCGCCCGCGGCTCCAAACCGTTCACTGCAATAAACCGTTCGCTGAACCAGCAAGCAGTCTTACCACTGACAACGTCCACGTTCAACTTACAAACGGTGAAATTAACACACAATCAGGACGCGTGTGCTACGGACGCGTTTACTGTCCAATTAAACGCGAGATTGGAGGTGCACGTCTTTGCGTGCATCGTCTTTGCCTGCTCGTTCGGCCATTTTAAACGAAGGGCAACGCGATTGATACAGCTATTGACCAAGTATAGAGTCGCAAGACCGCAACGTTTGCGCTTTTCTTTCTCTACCTCCGTCTCGCTCCCTCTTTTTACCCTTCATCCGTGTAGACTTCAGGTAATTAGTAGCCGCCAGTAATGCTTGGACAAGCAGAAAAACGCGTAATTTAATATGTCGGGCGAGGTAACTCTCCGTTGGAATCGCTGAGCACCGCTTGCGGCCTTAAAGCCGCGTCTAATTGGTTATTAATCCCCTGCGCCGCCATGAATTGCCTTACTTTCCGATTGATTTACATTGTTGAACGCTAACGAGGCTAGAACGAACGTCACTAGAACATGCTTCGCCCTCAGCGGTGTGCAAACATCGCGTTCTGAATACCCTACCTTGGAACCAGGCCGTTTAGGAACGTTATTATGAACTGTTACGAAATTCGTACGAAGCGCAGTCCGATTCTATTTTTTATCTTGATATTGTGACTGGAAAGTTGGCCTCAATTTAAATTCGTTGGAATCGTTTAATTCGCTGAAGCGAAGAAAACGCATTGAGGATCAACGTAATGTTGATGCAACATTTTCTGAGTAAATCCACACTCTACAATTTTATTATTCAACATCGTGAGCGTGTTAAATTGTTGAACAAATTTTTAAACCTCCACACTGTTAATACTTAAGGAACCGGATGGAGGAGTTCCTCCTTTCCCATTCTTTCTCTGCCATTGATTCTATTTACTTGTGTTATTAGTTAATCTTGAACCGAAGTGTTGTTCACAGTTCGACAAATGCATTTTTTACTCTTCCAAAGTACAATTTTTAATCAATTCAACGCTGGTTCGAGACCAACTAATAACAGAAGTAAATAAAATCAATGGCAGAGGAATGAATGGGAGATCTCTCTGTTCGGTTGGCTAAGTGTTAAGGAACGAAGCTCAAAGATGTAAACTGACTGAGAACAAATTGCAAATAAAGAACCGAGAGCGAGAAACTGACGCTGCGTTCGGTCTCTAATGGGTTGACCAGCAAACACAGCGTTCGTTGTTCAACTTAAATATTTAATCGGGAGAGTAGCTGTCCAGAAAAATGTTGACGTGTCTAAGCTCTGGGACGATGTATATTACACTTTTAACATATTCTGCTGAAGTAGTGAAAAAGTAGAAGAGGAAATTAAAGGAAAAATACATTAGGAAGATTTGCAAATGATAACAAGCGTAGTATTTTTGTGCCAGCAATTATGTTGGTTAGGAGCTAGCAAATAGAAGAAACGCTAGTTTTATCGATGGAACCTTCGTCGAACTTAATTTCTCGACACAATTATAGAGTTAAAACTTAGGCATTTTCAGTATTGGTTGGAGAAAACTATCCTGAATAAATTTACAAACATAAAAGGCAAACATGTTACATCCAAAGGGACCAAAATATTGCTATATCTAACGATTCGGCAAACTTTATTGCTTTCAAAGTAACGGTCAGTGCATTTCTTCAAATATTTGCAAATGAAGAGTATAGAAGTATAGGTCGCTTGTCACCTTCTCAGCAACGCATAGTATAGTGTTCTTTTTTTTTTCTCAGGACGCAACCATAAATGAAGTAAAATTTAAATGTTACAGGAAGCGTCTTCCGTGCAGAGCCACTATAAAGTGAAATTAATTAGAGGGATGTAAATCGAACAAGTTTCACGGTTGAGCTTTATGGAGTATGATATTTGTCGATAGCAACATGCAACTCGGTGTAGTTCTTCATGTTGATGATAGGCGATCGTATCCGTGGTCGGTGTGCGCTAGCGGTCATAAACGGTGGTGCAGTCTTTCTGTCTGGAATTTTTAATCAGCCGGAAGTTTTACGACGTCAAGTGTGTAATATGTGTGTGCTACTGCGGAATGAAATAAAATTACACGTAGCCATGAGAACAGGTTGGTTGGAAGAGCTGACGCGCGGCAACTCAAATTGCTGCGGAGGATATGCATTAAATAGAGATCTGTAGTTCGTTCAAGTTAATCGCGACGTTTCTGCCACTTAATTAAAGTCAGATTGGTACTTGGAGTTCTTTCAAGTTTTTTAAATAATCTTATTTGCTTAAATTTCCGCTGTATGGACCGAAGAATGGCAACAAAATGCGAGTCTCCTTCGATTCAGCTGCAACTCATTGTCAGTCTGCTTCACGTTGGATGATTTACATTGGCCAGCTTCGAAGCCGAGGTAATGAGCGGTACGTGAACGCAAATACGGTTCTCGTTAAACAGCGACCGCTTTTGTCGAAGGAAAAGGTGCGGCAGGAAGTGTACCATCTTCAATGAGAGCGTGTCCTATTTTAACCTCGCCGTTAGGAATAGGGAGGAGGAGAAACATTACGAATGAACAGAAGAAAAAAGTACTGCAATTTGACATCACCGCGATGTTTTATTTAACTTGTGTCAAAGAAATCCATTACAGATTTTCATCTTGAAATCAATTTTAGATAAGAAATCAAATTTCCGATTCTCAATGCATTCTCAGCTGATGTTCTGTCGTTTTGTATTTCTTTTAACGAACCATTATATGGTAATTAATAAAGTTACTTCTTCTTACGACAATAGTCTATTTATTCTTGATATTTATTTGCCGAAACTGATAAACGAATTAATTTTAAACAGCAATTTCTGAAAACCGTGAATCATGGTATAATTGACTGGACAACTGACATGACAATTTCCTTTATCACCATCCTGTAACTCGGTTACCATCGTCACGATGAGTCAAACATTTTAGGATAAGCCACATCATGCAAATTCATTCACGGCACGCCTTGATATACATTAAAATCATTATGAACGTGTACTGAAGAAACACGAATACGCGCCTACTTTAATACTTTAATGTGCTTTTATACCTAATCGAATTCCTGAAACCTTCAACAACAATTCTCCCCGTTCAGTTGGCTAAGCGTTAATAATCAAGTAATCGTAATGGAAATGGCACCATCTACAAGCGCCGAAATAATACGTAGCCTGTTGCAATAAAATACGTTGTTGGGGTCGATATAAATACAGTAGCGGACAAAAGTTGAAGACCAAAGGGTCAAAGAAAATAAATAAATGAATTAATAAGAAATAACAGTATAAATAAAATTTGTATTCTGTGCTAATCAACAAACAGAGTTCTACGATAATGACAATGAAAATGAATAGATAAACAATATTTGTAAACCATAAAACTATGTTTTACATTATCCTCTCGTCGTAAATTTTTGCCCGCTACTGTATATATATATTGTAGTATCGTAGTTTTAACACTATTCCTACCGACAATTCACGTATACTTATTTCTACCGCGACATTCCCACGTAAGACAGGCTACAAATTTTTCTCAAAAAATAAACAATGAGAAAAAAAAAGTAAATATTGAAAAATGTATTATACGTATATTTAAGAAAAAGTCTAAAGTTTAAAGGCGATTCAATTAAGTTGCATCTATGAAATTGTAATCGAAATTTTAAAAACGGTCATTTGACCGGTTGTGGTAGGAATAGTGTTAAGGACCAATTCACCGATGGATCGGCAATGTTTAGCAAGCGAAGAATGGGAAGAGGAAAAGACCTACAAGGGTTTCCTCGAAAGAGAAAAGGGACCGGTGTTGAATAGAAAATTGAGTTCTAGAGTCGTAAAAAGAGCCGAGGCTTAAACATACAGTCGCGTGGCAGAGTTGAATTAAAACTTACTGTATACTGTATATTTTTACCATTATTCATATTAATAATATTAAATAACCTTAACACGTTCAACCCGGCGCGAACCACCGGTGGTTCACAAGCATTGCTTTCATCTGGCGGCGTGAACCACCGGTAGTTCCCATATATTTCTAATTTTATTTGAAAAAGCATACTTTAAATTGAACAACTGGGAAGAGACTAGATGATAATATACAATGGGAAAGAAAAATTATGTTTGTTGGCGGACGCTTTCTGTCCGCCGGCAAGACATTTTTGGTCGAAAGAGTGTTTATTATTTTTAGGCATTTATTGGGGGTTAGAAATAATATTTTTTAAATATATAAAAATAAAAGAATATATTGAATATTGTATGAGAATAATTTATTTTTCATAGTTATTTTCAATATAAAAAAAAACAATTCGTCAAACAAAAAAGTCAAAATGAACAATAATTATATAGGAAAGTAATGAAAGAAGCAAGCGCCGCCAGACGAATAAACATCTGATAATCTCGAGCCCGCTGACCATACGGACTTCGAAAACATGCGCCGGGTTGAACGTGTTAAGAACCTTTTTTCTACAACATATCGTATATATCAAAAGCGATCTAACCACCATGGCAACAGATAAATTTTCGAATTTAATTAATTCTCCGTTTCTCGTTGTTCCAATTTCAATCTACCTGAAGCTCGCACAGGTGAGGGGCTCGTGAGAAAACTCCGCGGGGAGTTCGATCCGATAAAACATCGCATTTAATTTTCTAGGAAAGATTGCCGCCCTGGATGGTGTGCAAGCGGGCCGCAGCCTAATATTTTATTGCCGTCCCGCAAACGTGTTCTTTCGCGCGCGAACCGGCACGCCGCCGGTTTCGAGAACCGGAACGAAGCGGCGTTATCGCGCGGAATCGCACGGCGACACGCTCCGGGCTTCTTCTTGTCGCTCTTCTTCCTTTCCTCGTCGCCATCGTCCTCGAGAAAGGATTCTTTCTCTCGCCACGGGCGGACTCATAAAGTTAAGGAGGGGCAAGGACACTTTGCTCGATCCGTTCCCCTTCGGCTCATCATAACCTTCTCCGGACACGGTCGTCCACGGTGAAGGTAATCAGGGCGGGGTGGAGCTGGAGGAGACCGATTATTGCGTTCCAATCGAAGCTTTCATTGTTGGGAATACAGTAGCCGTTTAATGGACGCACTTACCGGATGGCGACGCGATAATTATGTCTAACATTATCCTGCAGGTTTTTAACCCTTTGCACTCGAGAGGTGATTGTTAGTCATCTAATGATACTAATTTCAAAAGTTTTCACATTTGAAATATTTACTAAGATTCGTCTATATTAACCCTTTGCGTTCGAGGGGTGACTGTTAATCGCCTAATGATACTAATTTCAAAAGTTTTCAAATTTGAAATATTTGCTAAGATTCGCCTATATTAACCCTATATTAACTTCAAAAAATTTCAAATTCGAAATATGTACTAATAATTCGCCTATGTTAAATGTCATTTAGTTCTGTTAAGTGATATACTAAAATTTGCATCTATGACAATTTAACCTTTAAGTTTGACTAATAAACAGGCTAACTATAGTCTGAAAATTTGCGAGACTATCATTTGGTGACTAATAATCACCTCTCGAGCACAAAGGATTAATATGTTTAAATGTTGCGATGCTCGACCTTTTCTCTTTTTCTTCTGTTTAAACTTCTGTTTTTATGTAACTATTTACACAAACAGTTCGTGCCGCTTAAAAAAAAAAATAAATAATCCAATAAATAAGCGGTAGGTGTTTCAAGAATTGTCGATTGGTATTTTCTCGATCTCGGTCACTTGTCGAACTCAACGGAAGCGAGGAAGAGAAAAGTTTGCTACGAGTGAGATAGAAGAAAGAACTGTAAGATTTCAAATGGAATTTATAAAACCATTGAGCACTTTATTAACAAAAAGAATATCAACGATGTTACTAATCATATTTTTGATAATTCGTTCAATCAGCTATTTACAAGCAATCGAGTTCTGTTTCCCCAGGCAACGAAGACGTTCTCGCTCGGGTCTTTTTCTTGCCGATACGGATTACAGAAACCCATTCAACGAGTCAGATCCAAGGAACTGGTGGACGCGAGAAAAATGTAATCGGACGGGATGACACTGTCTCGTTAAGAAAATCGTTGGCCCGTTGCTCGCGTGTCGCCGTTTAAAACGACCACCATTTGCATCTTGATCTCTCGTTAATTTATTCGACCGGGTCGGATCGACACGCTTCCCGAACGCATCGAGAGGTAAAGTATCTCCACGGTGAATCTTGTTACGCTGCTTGGCGTTGCTGACGGGTTGCGTGCCGATGTCTGACGCGGTCGTTTCGTTGATGGCGCTCGTTTCTTCGTTTCGAAATCGGGCGAAAAAATCGAACGTTTCTTTCGGACAGGTTCGTTTCCTTGCTTTCTTCGAAGCGAGGATCGGATCGGTAATATAAAATCAGAGTTCAAACGTTAGGAAGTCGTGTGGAGTAAAAGAAATTCTGTAAGTGGGTTGTAAAGTTCAGCCGGATTGAATCTTATGGCGGTACGTTGCGCGGATCTCATTTTCTTAGGTTGTTACTTATTATTTCGTGGTCATCCTTTTTCGTTTCGTTACTCCCAACGAGCAATAAAGACAGATACTATTGCACGGTTTAAAATTATGGTTTAAAATTATGGCTCGGAATAAGGCGGTGATTTTATGCAATTTTGGAAAATTTAAATGCACATAACATACAAAAACGTGGATACCTTAAATCGAGGAAAAATTATAACATTTACAGGGTAAAACGAATTCTTATTTAGGTTCTACTTTATAAGCATTGTAAATTTTCATAAAAGTTGATATCTCAGCATTTATAATTTCAACTCATATTCAATTTTATATTATGTGAAATAAAAATTTTATATATTGTGGTACGTTGAAGGGAAAAATGCTGAAAGATACGATAATAAAAGTCGATGGCTTCGAAGCTTGTGAAATTACAATCTTGAAAATGGTCACTTCCCTTTTGTTCGCGTAGTCTGATTCATACCTTTCACCGCATTGTTAACAATAGTATAGAAATATATCTGTGGAAATTATAGGATCCCGTAATTGCGGGATTAATCGGGTTCAACCGACGTTCAATAAATTGTCAATACATAAAACTAATTGCACGGAAGCGTGCGCGTCCGTGATTTATCCCGCGCGGCGCGCTCGTTAATTCCCGCTTCCGTCGCTTGAAATTTCACCCGGAACGGAACAGCGACGTATAATCCGGTTAACACGAAAACTTCTTGCGACTCTGAAAACGCAACCAGCGCGGGGTGTCTCCCATAATTGCGAGACCTTAATTTATTATTTCCTCGCGCGAATTTACACTTTCTCGCGTGAATCCACACACCCTTTCTCACTTTTTTCCCCGCTTCCTAAATAAACTCGTTGTTTAACGTGCAATTATACGCGTGGAACTGTGAAGCGAACCTCGAAACGATAGGAAATCTAACCTTTTTCGAGAGCAGCCTCTTTTTATCGAATTCTTCACACTTTTGAAGGAATCAAACGCTGTCTAGGATAAATAAGATTAAAATTGAGGAAATTAATACAATTACCCCACCCTAATTTGTTATCAATAGATATGTGAGAGTACTTGTGAATATACTCGTATTAAAATTAAATTAAAAACTGAGGAATAAGACTACGCGTTTGACTATTAAAATAAAACTCAAGAGTAGGACAACACGTCTGACCCCTTCGACGTTACATTTATTTCTGTTTCTTTTTTTTTTATAATATCAACGGTCTCTTCGTTACCACCTCTGGCTGAACTTTGCCGCCTTTATTCAAATTTTCCTTCATTGACAGCAGTCTAGAAAATGCTTGATGCATGGCATTCTGTGAGTCGGCTCGCCTCACAAATGCCTTGAACGATTCTGCGCTAACACTCGCATTTAGGAATACCACGTATGCGCAGGAATGCGATTGAGTGGGTACGATTGTGGGAAAATGTGAAGAGTGGTTGAGTTAAGCGATAGCCGTGTGAATACTTGGACTAGAGTGTTGATGAGGCGCGAAAGATGAGTACTTGAAACAACTGAGCGACTGAGGAATTTTGGGTGAACGTGATCGAATGCGTTGAGTAAGAAAGGTTTAGAGTTAGAAAGAAAGGAAATGAGTGTTTGGAAGAATATATGACGAGGAGAATGCGAGCACGAAACAGAAAGAGTGTGATTGCAAGAGAAACAAGTATGTCGAAAAGTTGTTTATACGTTACAATTAAATTATCTTTAACGCTAGGTTTACGAGACCCGTCAATTTGACGGATTTCGGACTTCATGAGCAAAATTTACAAAAATAATTATTGTTATCCCCAGCAATTTTTGCTAACTTTTATTGATGGAGCGATGCAAATATTTCTCAAACTATTTCCCTCTTAGTGCTGCAGTTTCAAATTCTATTCGATGTATACCTCATTCCTTAGTATATGTATATTGAAAATAGATATGCAAGAAATGTCCGTAAATCTAGTGTTAAATACACATATAAGAACTTTACTTTATTTTACCTACACCTGAACCCTACCATCTCTCTCCAAATAAAATAAATTCCTATGTATTGGACATTGGAAATATTTTCTTTCCTTCTGTCTTACATTCGATTCGTTTATTAACTTTTTACTTCTTTCCCAAAGACACCTTAACCGTTTGAATGCCAAGCAGCGCGATCGCGCTTCTTCTATCCTGTCATAATCACAGCAGACTTGGTTTCTTTCGATGCGCGATTTTACGGTTACCCGTCAGTCTTAGGCAAAAAAAGATGAAATTGGAGTAATTTTATTCTCAGAAGAATGTCGGATGAAAACTAAACTGTAGGAAATATTTATTGCGTGTAAGTTAAAAACAGCGAAATCGTGCTCTTTGGCATTTTTGGACACGGGATATGACAAATGCTATCGCGCCGTTCGGCAATTTTCGATCGCGAAATAAAAAAGGCCCGTGGCACTTAAACGGTTAATTACCCCAACGAATTTTTCAAACGTATTCATTACGATGATCCAATGCATCGCAAGCGCTGTTCAAGCTTCACGTTTTTGGGGTTAGAAGAAGAACATAGAGGGGGGCCATTTTGAGTATTTTCTAGCGGCGCGGTAGCGGCGATCGTAAATGAAAAGGCAGGCTTATTGTAACGCGGTACCTAATTTCGGTTAATTGTATGTTATTACGAGGGGGCTCGCTATCCGCGGAAATTTGCGGGCCAGACAAGCGTGCGCAGGAACGCACGAGCGTGCCTCATAAACCGGGTGGCGCCATTTTGTTCTCGCGGATCGGCCAAGCCGTGGGTGAGGCGGCCGTAATTGAAAAATAAACGACGAGGACGGGATTAATGGTCCGATATTTATCGCGCGAATTTACATAAATCAGAATCGCTTGATAAATCGTGCCAGCCGCGTTACAATATAATATTTCCCCCGTTTTTGTTTCTGGAACGCTCGATAGGAAGGAACGAACGCTTTATGGTTTTTCATTAACCATTAACCCCCTAAAGAATGGAGTTTGTACCGACACCGGTGTCCTTTCGAAGCCATTCTATAAATTTATCGTACGAATCTTTGTGCGTTCGGGCTTCGTACTGTATTACGTTCGCGAAAAAGCTTTAAAATGCGTCGTGCAGGAAAAGTTTATTGGAAAAAGTAAATATTCACTCAGAAAAGAACATAGTCACGGGTAGAGTGGTTGTAGAAAGTATTTATTTCCGTGTTTATTTAGAAGTTAATTAGTTTCAAGTATTGTTATGTTAAGTTTCCTACCATTCTATTATTAATGCAATTTTAATCTCTATTGAGATTATTTTACGTTTCTACATAGAATTGGGCACACTGCATAAATATAGGGTATAGTTTCGGTTGTGTTTGTCTTGTACATTCGTGGGACCATCAACGTTTGCTTTTATGGAAATGATGCATTGAACCCGTTCGAAAAACGTTTTACTAAAACCCATGAAGATCCAAGTATAAATTTTCTTTATTACATACGCTTACGATCGCACGGATAAAATCAGAGTATAACCTAAAAATTTTATTAACTTATATTTTATCCCACACAATCAAACATCTAGGCATAACAAGACATGTTAAAGTCTGCACCATCCTCGAATGATTAAATTTCACGATATCACGATACCTATAAACAATCACGATATCTATCTACACGCGAACAATAGATCGTGCATGCATAATTATAAAACGATCCGACGATATAAGATCAATTGTTCGCGGTATCGATCGATTCCCTTGATTGGATTCCTCGTCGATGAACACGTTCCTTCGGCTGCCTCCCCCTCTCCCCCGCCTATTGACAACGATTCCAAAAACAAAACAAAAAAACGTAATTACAAGCGCCGTTCCGTTCTGGGAAACGTCGTATCGCACTCGCATCACCGGTACAGGCCACCGTCTTAGAAATCAATTTAACATTTTTCCGCGCGGCCCTGAGCTCTGTTGCAGGCCGACAGCCGCCGCTTCGCAAGACGACTTGATAATCCGAACGAGATAAGATCGAGTGGCTGGACTCGCGGTGATTGCGATGCGAGCGAATCGTTTGAGCCGAGAGGAAGGTGAACGTTTCCCACGACCCTGCGAATCCCGCGCCACGGATCCACGCTCCATCGTAGGCAGACGCACACGTGAAAACAGATTCGATTCGGCTCCGTTCGATTCCTCCGGTTGGTACGCGGTTGGTAGAAAAGGGAATGCCGATGACTGGGCTGTCGAGGTTTGTGTACAGTAGCGGGCAAAAGTTTAAGACCAAAGGGTCAAAGAAGAGAAATTAATTAATTGATAAGAAATAGCATTTCGTATTCGTAAATAATGTTCTACGATAATGATGATAAAAATAAGTGTGTGAACAATATTTGCATACCATAAAATTATGTTTTGCATTGTCCCATCACCTTAAACTTTTGTCCGTAATAATCTGTGGATTCTTAAGCTTTTGGAACTATGTACGTGGTGGAGTTTGACATTTTGTTATTCGAATAATCGATTATCCGAATATAGGATGGGTCCTATACCCAGAATTGTAGAATGGATCCTAGAACCCCTCTTGTACGAATACCCATCTCTCGAGTGTAAAGGCTTAATATCCATACAAACAAATAAAATTTAGTACGAGAAAAGATGATTGTTTTGCTATTCGAAAATTCTTCTATCTGAAGAATCACTTTGTTTCCCTATTTTTCCTGAAGGAAGGGTTGTAGTTGGCACAGGCCTACCTCGTTTAACATCATTATAAGAATGGGACACTCTCATCTCCATTATTGACCGAAATGATACATCGATAAATTGAATCATACAACAACACATTTTATAACACGTCGCTTTATCAAGCTTCTGACATAAACAATTAACAGTTCAGGCTAATTATCGCAAATAGAATATTTTATCAAGACTGTTGGCAGCGTGCATCAAAACAAACCCAGGTACAGTCGTCTGGGACTTGAACATCGTTCTATTTCGAGTTAACATGCGAAATCACTTTCCAAGTATCGGAAACGCAGTCGCGTTTCGCAATTAGCGTGGAATGCGCGTGGAAAGGGTACAGATGAAGGGGAAACTAGGGTGACACGTGGGGAAGGGGGTGAGAGGGTACGGGGACGGGACGAACGATCAGCATTACAAAATCGCGAGACCAGAAGCGGTCAAGGCAGACAGACGAGGGAGCAGGTATCGAGAAAACGTCAGCTTCTTCGAAACTCCTACGCATGTACGATTCCCAATTTGGTCTTGAAGCGCACTCGTGCCATCCCGTTAACGCGCTCTCTATCGACCCCCTCGCCCATTACCAAGCATGTGCTCAGCGATGCTGAAAGTTAATCGCTGGCTGGATATACAAGGTGCTTCAAGAACGTTCTAAGGGACAGTGATTTAGAAATCGATGGGGCTAAATGTACAGTGGCTCCAAAAAGTATTCGTACACTGTATTATAAGGAAATTCATCTACTTCTGAAACTTTGATTTCAATGAAACTTTATTGTGTATACAGATCATGATGTGTCCTGCGTGGAGCAATTTTTGTTTGGTGGCAAAATATCTTTTAAGGGGCCTGATAACGAATCTCAAAGTTTCAGCAATTTTTCACGCTTTGAATACAAGCTTTCCTGTGTTCCTTTGTTATGACAGGGCGATAGGGTATTAAAAATTAAACATTTTCTGTTTGAAAGGTTTTGTTTCATCAAGTATCATTACAAAGTTATCTTTAAAAAATGAGAGAAAATTCAGAAACTTCAACGCTGGTTTCACCCCTTTAAAATGGCATTTAAATGAAAAGAAAACATTAATTCATACGTATACTATTATGATCTACATACCCATAAAGTTTTATCAATTACTTTTGTCAGACTCAGAATTTCAGTGTTAAACGAATTTATTTTTGACATAGTGTACGAATACTTTTTGGAGCCACTGTATTTGAAAGCCTTCCTTTAGTTTGATGACTGCAAGAACATCGTATTTTTATTATTCTCGTTTGTTGTGATAACTGATTGCGAATGCGATCTAGATGTTTTTTTCTTTTTTGATCATGTATTCTATAATAAATGATATTGACCTTTTGCACAATGAATATTCTTCATTATTCTTTATTTGAATCGACAGATTATATTTCTAGTTTTTAATTTAAAATAGATATTTCACGATTTTTCCTTCTGTATGGTGGTTAATCACCGGCGCGTTGTTTCTTTTATTTTATTTTTTCTTAACAATTTATTACATGATTTCTTCTTTAATCTTATAGACGATGTTTAATCATTTTACGAAGTTTTATGCGTCCGTAATTCATTCGATCGTAAGATTTTATGCACTTACTTACGCTCGATTGACGTTCGTTCCTGAGATCGTCAATTCGCATATCATAAGTTGAGCTCTTCAGATCGTAAAATCGATTTCTCGCATTATCAATAATAATTGATAGGTAATAAACCTGATCGAACGTAACTCATTAAAATTAAGATCCGCTTGTCGGTCTCGTTCAAACTGAAAACCTGTACGACATTCCTTGCGTGCCTGCAATTGGAACGCGTGATAAACATTTTTTCAGGAAAAGTATCGCGTGTACCTTTGAAGTGTCCTGTAGAATGGGATTTCCAGTAGCTTTCGTTCAACATTGGAGCATAGTACTTCACTCGCGGGTTCTTTCACCTCCGACCATTCTAATTGCCAATACAGATATCGCAGCGAAGTCGGCCATAATCGGTAGACAAAAATAATCAATTCATTGGACAGCTGCATTAGCTGGGCGTTACACCTATTACTCAGTCCTTAATAACACGTGTCGTGAAATGCTTGCAGGTTTATTTAGGTGAACGAATAACTATCGTGTTCAATTTAACTTTTTTAAGCTTTCTTAACGACTACTACTCTCCTGCGTTTTTATTTACCATCCTACATGTTACCATCCATTTCTGCTAAAAGAAACACGTTACCAGAATACTGTCGGTAATAATTGATCAAGATACGCTGATAAGCTTTCAACGCGTCTGAAAATGTTCTAACACGTATTGAACTGGTGAACAGATTTATGACGATTACGGAAAGTAATGTTGCATTGTGCTGTATTATGTACATTGTATTCTTTTTTACTTGCAAACATCACTCTCAATTACTATGCCATGATATACGTGTATTTAAATATACTAAAAATAATATACAATTTCATGTACACTAAAAATTACAAATCAAAATGTATATTGAAAATTGCAAACAGAAATATGTTTGATCTTCCAGTTGCAAGCGATCTTTTTCGTTTACCTGTAAAAAGTCTATGCCTACTTTTATTCGTCGTCATAAGTATTTCGTTAATGGTACAGAAGAATAAAGTCAAGTTTTTATTAAGATATAAGATTTCATTTGTCTTTGGTATACAAAGATTCTAAAAAAGCTTCGGTATGATAATTTTACGTGCGGTAAATTTTGAATACGATTTTCGGAAGATCCACTGCTGTAAGATTATAATACAGTCGCCTTTTTGATACATGTTCCAAATCTTAGCTCACGATTTGCTCAGATAGCTAACCAAGCTTTTGAAATTCTATTTTTCCACGCGACATTAGCCAGCTGTTTCGTCAACGGAACCGGTTCACTTTTCTCTCGACCAGAGGCGCTCGATAAATCAGTCTGATCGCGGTTAAGCGAACGGTCTCTGGCAGGACCCAGTCCGGGCTACCTGTCGACGGATGTTTTAATTTGTAATCGGAAATATCTACATTTATTATGCGAATTCAAGCCGCGCATTACATCCGGTCTACACTGCCGGTGGACAGCGGCGCCCGACGCCGAGATATTAATCATCGCCGATTTAATTCAGGCTGCCCGTCGAACCAGTTCCGTAAGATCTATCGGGGATGTGATTGGTTCAATGTGAACTTAGTCTAAATTCTCGTCTTCGTTTCGTTTATTGTTTATACACCTACGCTTAACACTATTCCTACCGACACTTCACGTGTTGGGAATGGGGTTTTATATTGCTGAATGAAATAAACTCTTATTTGTGAAATAATACTCAGATATTTATTAATACTTTTATATAGCACGAGGAAGGGCAATTATGACCGCACCTAGCGAGTTTTGTCACAAGACTAGCAGAACGCAGTGGTCGAAATTCTTACAACCCCGTCCGGGTCCTTCAGCCCCATTGTTCTGTTTCTCGATGTTTTCGAACTTTCTAAAATGCCAGATGTGGCTTAGCTTCTTGGAAGAAGCCCTTGAGAAAGTACGTTAAGAGAAAGCTGGTTTATGGTTAATTTTTGCTTCGTAGTATTTCTGTATTCAATTTCCAACATCACGTATACCTATTCCTACTATAGGAAATGTTCTATAAAATGTAGAACGGAAGATGGAATTCAGGTGTGAAAAATAATAGTGAAGCGATTAAAACTTAATAACAGTATATTTAAAACAATTTAACAAAACAACTTAAACGACTTTACAACTTAGCAACTTTAACACTCTTTCTACGTTCACAACCAAACCTTTCTGTCTTCACCGTCCAATACTTTCTGCCCCGCGCTCGCATTTTCCCCGTCATATATTCTTCCAAACACTCGTTTCTTTTCATTCTAATTGTCAACCTTTCTCACTCTACGCATTCGGTCACGACCACCCACAATTTCTCAGTTGCACTGTTTTCTCAAGTTCTCATCTTTCACGCCTTAGAAACATTCGAGCCCAAACATTCTGCGTTTGCACGACAATCGCCCAACTCAAGTACTCTTCAGACTTTCCCAAATTCGCATCCGCTCGATCGCATTCCTACAATACCGCGGCATTCCCACATAAGGCAGACCACAAACTTCTCTCAGAAATTAAACAATGAAAAAAAAAGTGAATATTGAAAAATGTATTATACGTATATTTGAGGAAAAGTCTAAATTTTAAAGGCGGTTCAATCACGTTGTATATATGAAATTCTAATCGAAATTTCAAAAATGGTCAATTGACCGGTCGTGGTAGGAATAGTGTTAAAGCGGTGCACGGTCAGATGAATGTATGCGCTTGAAAGTGATTCGAGTTCAAGTAAATGAATTGCAGCGAAATGTTTAACGATAGAGAAACAATGTATTAAATTTGTTACAGATTTAACGTTTTGATTTTTTTTTTTTTTTCATGTTTGGAACGTGATTGTGCAGAACGCAAACAACATTCTTCCATCAATCCTTAACGAAATCGGTAACAACTAAATTCTTCGCTTACACCTTCAAGTTCTAAGTCTACAATTTATTTCAATTTATTTCAATTGTCATCGCTATGTTTTAACCGATTAACGTAATCAACTAAAGATATGGAAGATATATTTTTTAATTTTTTAATCGCAAGGATGCTTTCTGTTTAGTCTCGTCAAATATTAAATTTGCTTAAGCGATTTTTTATTTAAAATCTTTAGCAATACGTTTAATCGTTTTCTATCTTTCTTTATGAATTCGTATATTAAACATTAAACCTATTTAAGCGATTTTGTATTTAAAATCGTTTAATAGTTTTCTATTTCTTTTTATGAATTCTTATACCTTATCGCGAACGTCAATCTTTATTTATTTATTGAAAGCGTTAAATTTGTTCATTATCACGAGCCATTGATGACCCATGTGGCATATAATGCGTTAATGGAAGGAGCGCATCCTATCAAAGAAAGTCCTTCGTCCGAAAGCGTTAAATTTGTTCATTATCACGAGCCATTGATGACCCATGTGGCATATAATGCGTTAATGGAAGGAGCGCATCCTTCAAAGAAAGTCCTTCGTCCGACGATTTCGACCGGGCAAAAATAAACAGGTGAACCGTGCTGGTTCCAGTGGAAGCTCGAAGAACCGTGTAATTTATTGCCGCATTAATTTCGCGAGATTTCACGCTCGAACGTGTGACTTTATTGCCGCACGGGACTGGGTCATTATGCGGCCGGTCCGCTCACATTCTCCTTTTAACGTGGCCAACTTACGAGCGCGATTCGAGACCCGCGGCCTCGGTGATGATTCTTCTATTGCGAAATTTACCGATCCGTTTTGGAGTTTAAAGGGTTACCGAAAAGGTTGCTTTGGAGTCGCAGGCTCGTCGGGTTTCAATGGGAACGTTGATTTCGTGGAACGAGGACCGAAGTTAATTACGTTCTTTTTCTTTCATTCGTTATTACGTAATATTTTCGCATATGTACTAATTCTGATAATTGGATAAGTATTACATTGGATCATTAGAAATAAGAATAGAATAAAACTAGTTAATAAATAGAGGTGGAATTGAAGTAAAGTAAAATAAAAGTAGGTAATAAATTAAAACAGAATTATGTTAAGATTAAGTAAAAACAAAGTAGAATTAAAATATTTGGAAATAGTATTTTCAATCTTTCTATCTTGAATAGCTGGAATAAAGATAATTTTTCAATAAGTTAAAAATTGTTCCTATTTATTGGTAAACAGTGTTCTTTAAACATAGGTAACAAATTAAAATAGAATTATATTAAGATTAAGTAATAACAAAGTAGAATTAAAATATTTGGAAATAGTATTTTCAATCTTTCTATCTTGAATAGCTGGAATAAAGATAATTTTTCAATAAGTTAAAAATTGTTCCTATTTATTGGTAAACAGTGTTCTTTAAACATAGGTAACAAATTAAAATAGAATTATATTAAGATTAAGTAATAACAAAGTAGAATTAAAATATTTGGAAATAGTATTTTCAATCTTTCTATCTTGAATAGCTGGAATAAAGATAATTTTTCAATAAGTTAAAAATTGTTCCTATTTATTGGTAAACAGTGTTCTTTAAACATAGGTAACAAATTAAAATAGAATTATATTAAGATTAAGTAATAACAAAGTAGAATTAAAATATTTGGAAATAGTATTTTCAATCTTTCTATCTTGAATAGCTGGAATAAAGATAATTTTTCAATAAGTTAAAAATTGTTCCTATTTATTGGTAAACAGTGTTCTTTAAACATAAGTAACAAATTAACATAGAATTATGTTAAGATTAAATAAAAATGAAATGGAATCAAAAATATTTAGAAATAGTATTTTGAATTGGCCTATAAAATAACTTTCACAGCAGATTAAAAATTGTTTCTATTTATTCCTAAACACTGTTCTTTAAACGCGACCTGAATTCATTTCAGATAACCATATTTCCGACACAGATATTCTTACATGTGTTTGTCAGAAGGGAATCCTTGAAACCGGGTGTTTTCAATAGGAGCTTACTCTCACACGCGTTATCCTATAGATTACCGACCACCGCCGAACTATTCGTCGATAGGAATATATTTATGTATCCTTTGTTGACAAACTTCTAGGCAGTTTAAGGTAACAGATTCCCCCGAAAGCTCACAGTCAACAACTTTATCTCTCACGGTCCAGAGATTACACCGGAAGTTCGCTAAACGTGCGTGCGGAAGTATAACCTAAAAGTTCCAAAAAGAGTTGCTGCAAGCATTGATGTTAACGAAATCCTATCTTAAACAAACTGAGAACCAAATGTTATGGAAATTTAAATATAATTTTACCAAAATTAGTAAAATTTGAAGTTCTAATAACTCCAATGATTATAACAATCAATCCTATAGTAATTTCATAGTAAGTTTTGCCGTTTCCTATTATCGCTTTATTTAACCTTTTCTCATAAACAAATCTAAGAACGAAGAATTGAAGATGCAAAAAGAAATTCTTCAGAACCTATCTAACTTTACCTGACGAATGAGTTAACGTTTACAAACATTTCTCATCTTTGTTCTTGTTGGCGTAAAAAAATATTTGTTTGTACCTGAAAACTTTACATGCTGAAATCATTCGGGAATAATCGATTCCCTCTCCCCGACCATTTTGCGTCGTTTTCTTGGGGTTTGGTGACGCGACCGGTACAACCAGGTATGAATGTGCATACTGTCGTCGCGTTTCTAATTCTTTGTCAATTTCTATTGTCCACCAGCCGTACAGACACTACCGACACTTTCCAATAAATATACAGTCACTTTTAACACGAGCTTTTTATTTTTCTACATAACCCCTCAACAGTATTGTCTACAACATTTGAAATTTCTCGGGTACTTGGATACTTCAGCGACTCGTATCGTACCCGATACAATAATTCCATCATTTCATTCGTACCCGCGTCACGAACGTTCCTAATGCGCCTCCCCAGCAAACCATCCATAGCACCATACCGCTGTCGAGCAACGTTCCAACCAACTATCCCACCACTCGAACCCAACACCTATACTTTCTCGGGCAAGAAAACCTATCCATCCACCGTCCAACCTATCGAACCGTCACAATAAACCTTTCTTCTAGCCCAATTACACGATCGCAATTAACCCGCGAACATCCTTCATGCGCCTCGACATGGAACCATTACGAGAGCGATGCTGCTGTCGCCATAAGTAACCGTTTCGCGAGGCCGAAAAAACAGGGAACGCCGTATAATTCCGGCCACGAAACCTGGCTGGAAGAGCACGACTTCGCGGCCATTGTTCGATCCGCTCGAAGGGGAATCGTGATCGTCCGTCGAACTCGGTTCTCGAAAAAGCCCAGCCGGACAAGCCAAAGATATCGCACAGGCAGAGAGAAAGAAAGAGAAAGAGAGAGAGAGAAAGAGAGAGAGAGAGAGAGAAAGAGAGCGTTCTGCAGGGACGTCCGTGCGCGGGTACAGGTTACGAAGGTTAACTCGCCTAACGTTCGAGCTACGACGGAATATAGATGCTCGGTACCGTTCGCCGCTTCATTTCCTTGAGTTATGGTCAATTACGGCTGCCTTATCTTGTCCGGCCCGGGTCCACGACTACCGTCGCCGTCCCCATGGCTGCCACAAGGATAATCTACCGACGTCTGCCGTCCGAGGAAACGTTCAGCGCGACTTCGAACACCGGCGAACCCCCTTTTCACGATTTCATAAGTTCGACGGCACGGTAGACGGTTGGTGTCTGATCGCAAGAAATGGGACCGAAAATGGATGCAACGATCGAACGAGGTACTAAAGATTACGATTCGCACATCAAAAAATTACATGCGCCCCTCGACTTTCGCACATTTTACTTGATCACAATTCGTTGTTTCGTAGATTTGTAAAAATTCAACTTTTTCAGCCTTCGCGAAAGAAAACTGCGCTATCGTCGTTCCAAAGGAATATAATTGAGCACTCTCAATTAATCTTCCTATAAACTTAAGCGCGTCATTCGCCCGATGCGAATGCTAACGATAAAAGCAGAAAGAGCAGCGAAATAAAAAGGAAAAGAACCGTGTTGCTATTATTAAAATACCTCATCCTCCGTGCACTCCGTGTAACTCAATCCCTCGCTTAAAAAAGAGAAGAAACATTTCACATACCTCGTTCTAACGTTGCGCCATATCCTATTACGGAACTCTGCCAGGGAAGGTTTCTCGAACACCGTTCGCTTCCTAATCCACTTGCATGCGGCGCAGTTGAATTTTCGTCACGCTTCCGCGATCGTCGCGGGGTTAAACGGAGATTGCAACGTGAACCGCGATAGCTTCAATTTCGTTCGAAGGCGTCCGAGGCAATCGGGATCCCTGTCCCGCGCGCTTTCGTGTCTGCCAGCCGTTCGAGCTGGCGCGTTCGTGTCGCTGGGGCGTAATGAACGGCCCCCGTTCGCCAAGTTTTCCGTTGAGAAACTTTGTTTATTGGGAATTACATTACGGAAATGACGCGCGGCCAGCGAAACCGAGCCCGCTGATCGGCCGACCGAATCGTTCCGCTCGTCTACATCTTGCTGACTCGCTCGGAACTTTCTTATCGCCGGGATTACCGCCTGCTATCGGTTCCCGAAGGGAAACCGTATCGAATGCTTGATCCGAGAAACCCTGGAATCCCGCCTTTAATCCCTGCGCGTCGCATATTTGGGAATCCTTCGGGTTTTTGTTTCAGCGAAACGGAACGTAACGGTGGTTCTATGTGAAATGATTCGAGTTGCGAAGTATGGGAGAGGACGCCTTTGAGGGAAAATTCTTAGATTTATGGGTTAGATGAATTCTTAGAATTTCACATTTTTAATAAGCGTAAGAAACTGTTGGTTAATTTTTTTTCAAACTTTGAAGAGTGCCTCTTTTCTATTATAGACAATTTTTTGCAAATATTTCATGACTTTGGTAAATTTACTATTTTTCTTTATCTCTTTACTCACTTTTTTTCGCCAAACGAAACTTAACCGTGGTTCTATGTGAAATGATTCGAGTCGCGAGATATGGAAGAGGATGCTTTTGAGGGAAAATTCTTAGATTTATGGGTTAGATGAATTCTTAGAATTTCACATTTTTAATAAGCGTAAGAAACTGTTGGTTAATTTTTTTTCAAGCTTTGAAAATTGCCTCTTTTCTATTATAGACAATTTTTTGCAAATATTGCATTACTTTGGTAAATTTACTATTTTTCTTTATCTCTTTACTCAATTCTTTTCGCCAAACGAAACTTAATCGTGGTTCTATGTGAAATGATTCGAGTTGCGAAGTACGGGAGAGGACGCTTTTGAGGGAAAATTCTTAGATTTATGGATTAGATGAATTCTTAGAATTTCATATTTTTAATAAGCGTAAGAAACTGTTGGTTAAATTTTTTTCAAGCTTTGAAGATTGCCTCTTTTCTATTATAGACAACTTTTTGCAAATATTTCATGACTTTGGTAAATTTACTATTTTTCTTTATCTCTTTACTCACTTTTTTGTGCGAAACGAAACTTAACCGTGGTTCTATGTGAAATGATTCGAGTCGCGAGATATGGAAGAGGATGCTTTTGAGGGAAAATTCTTAGATTTATGGGTTAGATGAATTCTTAGAATTTCACATTTTTAATAAGCGTAAGAAACTGTTGGTTAATTTTTTTTCAAACTTTGAAGAGTGCCTCTTTTCTATTATAGACAACTTTTTGCAAGTATTCCGTTACTTTGGGAAATATACCATTCTTATTTATCTCTCTATTAACTTTCCTTTTTTTCTATCTTTTCAAGAGCCTTCCAATAAGTTTGGAAGGAATTGAATTGAATCTTGTATAGAAATATATAGAAAAATGCAGCGTTTATGAAGTCTATTGTGTGTACAACGCGATAAAGTTACAGGAGAACTTCATCCTCGACCTGGAAAAGAAGTTTTGCCCGACAAACCACTGTATCCCAGAAACAATGGATCCCTCGGGGATTAGCACGGGAGTTCGTGTTGCATAAAACGACCCGTGTACGTGTTTGAAATTGCTTGCTTCACCACTGACTTTCGAGGCTCGAATCAATGCTTCGAACAGCAACAACGTCCCCACCTGGATAGGATCTCCAAGTTATCGCCGCCTGTACATCATCCCGCTGGACGCTTCAGCAACGTTGCACGTAGCTTCATCAAGGCTCCGTGCTGATACTGATGTCCGTCTTATGGTTGCCATTTATTTCAGGATATCTATGCGCACGTCACGGATCATTGATCACCGGGCCGGGGTCTTTAATTGGCTTGATCAATTAAAAATGGGAGGAGGTTGCTCGGGACGGCGTTTAAATAATGACCCAGGCATTCGCAGCTGTTATTAAGATTGTTTCATTAGTTTCGTAACATTTTTATGCCCGCCGGCTGGATACTCTCTTGCGTATGGAATTTTAATTAATTGAAAAATATTTGATACGCATTTTGTAACGTCTTCCCGTATCTTTATTTAATCTTTCGTAATCGGTGCATTAATTTGTCTCAAGCATTATTGTGTACTACAATTTATTTTGCGTTTTAACGTTTACAGCGACTCGCAAAATTAATCGAACGATCAATTTGATAAAGTCCGTTTGATCGACAAATTTACTGCTTATTTTTGAACTATTCTTTTTTTTTTATGAAAGAATACTGTTTATGGGTAGGAATTATATTTCAGTGGAACGAGGAGTATTATTTAATAAGGAGAGGTATTCCATCGGTTCCGGGACGCGTTGCATAATCTAACCCGGTACACAGATCATATATTTCAAACAGCTTGTGACGTGACCGTTCATTACAAAATCCATTTTCTCCCGTTTCAGGATCCTTCTCCAGACAGCCTGTTGATCCCTTCCTGACGTATCCTCCAAGCTTCGCTCTAAACTCCGTCCGTAGGTCCGCAAAAAATTCACGACCGGCAATCTTCCAGCCGTCTCATCTCCTCTTGTAACAGCTAGGCAACGTCTTTCCTTCGCGTTACAGGTTTCTGCAGCTGCACCCTTTGCGAACTCTATCCCGCAGCAACGATACGTGGGATCTTAGTTTTCCGGGGTTCACCGCGGAGTGCCTTGCGATGGGAAACAAGCGAGATCGAATTGAGTACCAAAAATGTGATCGGCAGCTTGAAAGAATACAGTATTTCCGTACTAAATTCTGTATTACGTCTGAGAATGTGCGAGAACCCAAAATATCGAGTTAAGTAAGGGAAAGAACATTTTTTTTTTCTTTTCTTTCTTGGTTTATTTCACGAGTAAAAATTCAATTTTAAAAATAGAGTACGAAAGAAACGAACATAGTTATATAAAAAAAAAAATATACAAAGTTTAAGATAGATTATTATTTAAATGAGAATCTGTGTAAATTATGTAGTATCGTAGTTTTAGTAACTAGTGCGGTTTTTAGGATTAATAGCTTGATTTTAAGGACACTAGCTGGAAAAGAACACTGAAACAGAAACTGAGGGTCGAAAACGAAAGCCAGGCCTATCAGAAAAAACCGTTGCAGTCGAACAATCCATTGATAGGTCGGCAATATTTTGGTGAGGACAAGGTGTGAAAGAATATGGATACGTGACGGGAAATGGAAAGGACAAGCAGAGTTTTCTTTGGAAAATTAACAGTAGAGTTGGACCGAGAGTCACCAGAGTTGTATTAAGAGTTGTGTTAAAAGTTGTTACGTATTGTTGTTATTTATAATTTAAGAGTTATCCTATACGTTTGCTAATGATCCTAAATATAATAATTAAACATAATAATCATAAGACTTTTACAAGTATATTAAAAAAAATGTTAACATTATCAGAAAAAAAGTTTATACAACGATGATACTTGTTAGGCAAATTCTGGTAAAAACATGTTTTCGCGAATGTGGTGAACATGTAATGAAACTCGAAACATTTCGGATACCTGGCTCGTTCTCGAGTACCTGACTCAATTTCGGATATTCGACTCGATCTTGGGTACTTTTTGCCGATCTTTAGTATTTACCCGACAAAACACGGAATCGTTTGACTGGAATAGAGGAAACGGTTGGTCGACAGTAACGCGAAGTTTTTTCACAACTCGTTACCAGCCGGATTGGCCGCGATCAGCTCCATCCCCGACGGGCAGAATTTGCATTCGCCGCGCTAGCAATAACGTGAACGTACATGCGTGGACTCGCGTGATCCGTCATGCGACGACGTCTGACGCATCGCCGCGAGTTCTAACGCTAAATCGCTCGCATTAATCGCGCGTAGGCGGTTACCGTTACCAAGGTGAGATTCAACGCGAAGAAGGTCCCCTCGATGCACTTTGATCGTGACCTGGGATCGAGGAATTTCTCTTTGACCCTTTGGAACGTGTAACTGGAGAACTTTAATTTATTCGTCTATAAATGAAAGGAAGAAAATTTTGAAGATCGGATTTGAGAGTGATCTGATACCGATAATTGCAAAGCTTCAAAGTTACAAGGTTGTTTCATTTTAATTTCGTTCGGTTCATGCAAGGATTATTATCATTATTTATATACTATTAATAACCTCCGCACAATTATTTTACTGTTTTTTCATTTTCATTTTAATCGACATTTTATTAATTTCATTACGTAATCTGTAATCGACATTTTATTAATTTCATTAACTGTAGATATTAATTTTCTTCAATTTTATAAATTACCCACGCTCTAATGACAATTATATCAAATAAATTTGTAGATCAGATATTAAGAAGTCCTTAACCCCTTGCCATACCATTTAACTCGATGAAATCCGGGCTCAACCGGTACAAAAAAATCAAATATTTCAATTGTTACCTCCTTCATCAAACTATTTTTAGTATATTTGGCCCAATTTACATTCTACGTGTCAAACTCGTGATTTTCACGTTTGACCCGCATTTAATTCCACAAGTCTGACTCGTGACACTCATGTTTGGTCTAATATTGTTATGACGAGTCAGACTCGTCAAAGTACGTCAAGGGGTTAAACATCATGACTTCCCATAGAAATCAAATATTCTCGAGAAAAATTACAGAAGAATTATCCGTTACAGTTCGAGATTTCAACAAGCATCCCCTTCCCCTCAGACAATCGTATTCAAACGTTTCAACAATACCAAGAACCGTCGCGAGCGGTGTTCAACAATCACCTGTTCCACGTGGTTCCCTCGAAAAGAAACGGGGCTGGAAAATGATCGTTTTTCCACACCGTCGATGCATCACGATCCCAGAACGGTGCACCGTGGACTGTCACGCGTGGGTTATGGATGGATTCCGGTGCATCGACAGCACGAAGGGAATCTCGACGGACTTATTTTTCGCGCGATCGATTTATACAGTTCAACAGCGTGACGCGACATCCGTGACAACACCGCGCTGCGGCCTCTGCTCGCGCGACACACGTCGCATTGTCCACGCCACGCCGGCCACTTAATCTTGTTTCGTCCTTCGGGATGTGTCCCCTTGTGTCTTTGTACGCTACACGTTCCCCGGTCGAAACGGTCGCTCGAATTTGTTGCCCGTCATACCGTTTAATTCCTCTAGCCACCGGAACGGGGACGCGAAACGCGAGCTGGGCATGTCACTCGTGGCTGTCGAGGGACTGTTGCGCGAAGAATACGTTTCGCCTCGTTTTCTGCCTGCACTGTAAAGGGACATTGAATCGGGGAGATGCAATAAAATAGAATCGAGAATGATAAAGTGAATAATTTCACCGGTAGAACCGTCGAAGTTGTGAACGCGATTGTCGAAGTACGTAATTCTTCGTAGAACGTCTGCAAATTTTTATTTTACATTTAAATACTTAGTTAAATTGTTGGAAATTGAATACAGAAATACTACGAAGCTAAAATTAACCACAAACCAGATTTCTCTTAATGTACTTTCTCAAGGGTTTCTTAAAAGAGCCCAAGTCACATCTGGCAATTTAGAAAGTATGTGTTGGAAATTGAATACAGAAATACTACGAAGCAAAAATTGTGAGGGTGATTGCTAATTTATTGACGTGTGTATGTTTGTTTGTGTGAAAGAGATTCTAGAATGAACGGTCAAGAAATTAGAATGAGAAGCAATGTATGGAAAAACAAGAAGGATGAAAATATGAGTGAATGGAGTAGAGAATGAAAAAAGTTATATGAGGATCGTGAATGTATACCTTTTGTTTGGAGATTGATTGAGAATAGGACGTGTGAATGGGATCAAAAAATTGTTACATCAAATAAATAAGTTTATATATATTTTTAACATTGTCGTTTTCCTCAACAAAAATTAATCATAAACCAGCTTTCTCTTAACGTATTTTCTCAAGGGCTTCTTTCAAGAAGCTAAGCCACATCTGGCATTTCAGAAAGTTCGAAAACATCGAGAAACAGAACAAAAGGGGCTGAAGGGCCTGGACAGGGCTGTAAGAATTTCGACCACTGCGTTCTGCTAGTCTTGTGACAAAACTCGCTAGGTGCGGTCAAAATTGTCCTTCCTCATGCTATATAAAAGTATAAATAAATTATCAAAGTATTATTTCACAAATAAGAGTTCATTTCATTTAGCAATATAAAACCCCATTCCCAATATAAATATTTTATTAAATATTAAATGTAAGTATTTATTTAAAATTTTACACTTTTACAAATTTTCTACGGGTAATCCTCTTGTATTAAGTATTTTGTCTTTTTGTATAATTTTCGATTTTTACTTAAAGATTTCGATAGTTTTTAAATAATTCAAAAGAACGTTAAGGTCGAACGAGTAATGTTAGGTTGCGTTGTAATGAAGATGTTACTGTAATTTCCTTTAAAGCACAGGATGATTGATCGGGATAGGGATCATATTTTACGATAAACGATTTTATCGGCCTGATTATAAGCTTATCCCTTACGGCAACGATAATCCTTCGCGATTAATTCGCTGTTTAAAATATTTAACCGCGTATTATACGCTGTACCTGCGCTGTTGCTTAAACAAAAATCATTGAACCTCTTGTTCGAGCTGGATAAAACACGTATTAAACCTATTTGCCCGGGAGGCTCGTGAAAGACAAGTACAATGTTCACGCTGGCAATCGGAACCGCTTCATTCCATGATTTACCTGTGGCGGCTCTCTCGAAACTCTCCGTGATTGCGGTCGAGCGAGGGCTCGAGGGCGTAGCGAGTCCCGATCCTTTGTTGTTATTAAATAAACAAATACGCGTCCTTCTCTGTAATCACTGGTATTATTTAAATTGCACATCCGGTGCACGCCGAAATCGCTATACAAAGTAGTCTTGGCGGAGATAATAACCTGGAGACTCGGTGTTTATAAACGCGGCCATTAAAACTGGGCTACAGAGGGGAACAAATTGTCGGTGTACAGTACTTGCTTGCTTACTCCAGAGGGAACAACTGGCGACAGTAACCTGGACATCTGAAGATGTTCAGAGTTGTCTCTTGGTTATAAGCGTGTTCTTGTTTTATTTTTTCTTGACCCTTTGCTTTTCAACGGGCTGTTACCAGGTGTTAGAAGATCGTTCTTTTGGTCTTCCATCGGAGACACGATCATTAACACTAGAGCTACCGACGATAGCGGCAAATAGATGAAATTGAAAATTGTATTTAAATGAAAAATAGTTGATACGAGGTGTAGTAAGAATCGTAGTAAATATTCAGAAGCGTAGGCACTACAATAAATTTACTAAGTTTCTGTGAAAAATCATGGATATGACATTTTGACCCTTTCGGTGGTTCTAGCGTTAATAGCAGGTTCAGTGGATACATTTATTCAATTAAAGTGGTTTTCGTCTTTTTTTTTTTTGGTTACGTTGAAGTCATTGACACAGAACATAGTGGTCTCAGAACTGACATCTGAGACAGTAGTATTAACCGATCGTAACAATCATCTTAATATGTGCACAGTCTTTGAATCGTAGACGGTAATGTAACAGACAAATCTTTAAAGTGAGGTTGATTAACGTTTATGT
This sequence comes from Tetrapedia diversipes, assembly GCA_033822845.1. Classification (NCBI taxonomy): domain Eukaryota; kingdom Metazoa; phylum Arthropoda; class Insecta; order Hymenoptera; family Apidae; genus Tetrapedia; species Tetrapedia diversipes. The sequence goes on from JAOPTO010002156.1 coordinate 216,632, forward strand.
CAGTCATTATATTTGTTCATTTGCGTTCTGTTGTCGATTAAACCTGGAATTAATAAATTTTGGTCGATGAAGTGGGTTAATTAATGAAAGTTTGGTCGGTTAATTAACGGAAGCTGTAGATAAATGTTGTACGAAAGAGAGCAAAAATAGAAACGCGATAATATACAAAAATGTAATTTAAAATAACAAGCATGTGGGGTGTGCGTTAACTATGAGTTAATAAAGAAAAAAAATGACTTGATTGTAAATTTCGATGGAATTAAATTGCCCGTGAACTTTCAGAATTTTTGAAAAAAGAAAATAAGGTTAAGATCGTTGAGACGAGACCGTGGTAATAATTTCTTAATCGCGTACTCGGTCCTTTCTATGCAAAGCAGCGCTCGTTAAGGCGAAACGTTCGTGGTCGATTTCTCGTCAGATCTGTTCGGCAGTGTCGAGCTCTCCTTATTCTGGCGCCAGAAAACGCATCGTGTCGTTCGACGAAAAAGGGAAGAGGCGGAGTGTCGCGTTACACGCAATGTTGTTAACTCGGTGAAATATCGCGTGTATTAATTTTTATAACGCGGCTCGCGGTGAGAGCGACGGAAAAAACTGGTTTCGCTCTCGCGCACCACTTTCTGAACGCGCAGATAAATCGAAATGGCCGCGGAGCAGATAAGATTTAAATTCATTACGCGTGGTAGGCGCGAGTGTAAATCTCCCAAGAGTTCTGACCGTATTCCTTTCAGCCGTACCGTAATTTACGGCTGAAACAATTATCTACCATTTTTCCAGAACTTATTCACAATTTCAAACGCGTCACGGTTTAATTTCCATTTACAACGAAAACAATTATTTCCAATCTTTTGGAACTCATTTACAATTTCAATCGCGTCACGGTTCAGTTTCCGTTTGCAACTGAAACAATTGTTTATCAATTTCTTCCGTGCTTATTTGCAACTTCACTTCTTACACTGTATAATTTATCATACAACTTTGTTGTGTTCTTAATTTTATTCCTTTCCGTTCCTTTTTATAGCATCCAATTTTTCTCTATAACACCTGAGGAACGTAGCAATAATTTTTCGAGCTTCATCGGTAATGACATTATAAATTAATTATTACAGGGTATCCAATACAGTTTAACTATTAAATTTGATCGTTTTAAAGTTTAATCCCATAAAGAAACACACGACGCTTCTATTTTCCTGTTGACATTGAACTGACGCGGTGTCTCTGATCATGAACAGGTTGTGCACCTACGACAAAAATGTTTCGAATCGTAAAACGTATAGGGACCATGCTTTTTACGCGACACTCTAAATCATCGTGTCTTTTTCTCCGACTTCACGACGTCGTAACCCGACGATTATCCTTGTGTTTAACGCGTTCGTCAGTTCGCGGACTGTTTCCAGGCACGGAAAAATGTCGAACGCAATAAAACTGCGAGAGGGATAGCGTACGCAAGAAACGCGCACGCGATCATGGTCCGCCATGCCGAAAGCCATTACGCTAATAAAGCTTTAATATTCTATTCCATCGTTCGAATAGCTTTACGACCCCGTTAACTCTCCCCTTTATTATCGCTTTTTTCCATTCTCATTCGAGAAACTGCGTTCCCTCTCGTCGAACTCGCGTTTTCCTTTCTGTTTCGCCCGCAAACTTTCCGGATTTCCTTTCGAATCGAGGAACGGAACAGGGTGCAACCCGGTAAATTCAGCTGCTTAACACTTAGCCGACCGAATGGGGAGATCTTCCATTTTGTCCTCAAAAGAGCGCTGCAATTGATTCTATTTGCTTTTGTTATTAGTTAGTCTTGAACTAGTACTATTCATAAATTTTCCAAAATACAATTTTTAATAAATTCAACATCAGCTTAGGACCAACTAATAACAAAAGAAAATAGATTCAATGGCACTGCTTTGTCAAAGAAAAATGGGAGATCTCCCCATTCGGTCGGCTAAGTGTTAACACGACGAGTTTTCAGGAAGCGGCGTCGCGGCGCTCGAATCGCCGCTAATTCTCGCGAGAACATGTCGCGGAATGGTCTAAAATAGGCGGGCTATAAAGAAGCAGATAATGTAGATGTACAGTCAGTTACAAAAGTCTGAATGCATCTGTTAATTTCCGTAGATTTGAAGCAATCAAACAAATTTGTAATCCATAACTATGGATACTCAAATTTTAGACAGTGACAGGTACAGTAGCGGACAAAAGTTTAATACCAAAGAGTCAACGAAATTAAACTAACTAATTTATAAGGAATAGTATGATTAACAAAATTTGCATTCTGTGTTAATCAATAAATTCTGTTCTACTATGATAACAATAAAAATGAATGTACTGACAATATTTGGAAATCATCAAACTATGTTCTACATTGTTCTCTCGTCTTAAACTTTTGTCCGCTACTGTATAATGGCGCGCGTTCTCACTTATTTGAGCGGTATACGTGTCTCACGAAACTGTAGGACCGCGTGAGCGACAGGGTTGTGAGAGAAAAATTAAAGAAAGAAATCAGTGATTTACAAAATGTGTTTTTAAATCGAAGAGCATTGATTGTTCCGAGATTCAATCAATTCAGCTCGTCGTTGTCGCGACTTTCGTACAGAAAAAGGAATAAATTAAGAAAATAGAGAATAAACGAGTTTAAATTCATATGTTATTTAACATACTTGTAGTAACTATTCCATGATTTTATGTTACCGATATACTTACGCTTTCCACAAGATTTACCTACTTTTAAAGCCAAACATGGTCAAAAAGTAAAATGCCAAAAATCCTCGTTTCCTCAAGGACATTTTAGACGAAAATTTGAAGTTTATCCAGTTTATTATACTTTTGCGATTGACTGTATATCCGTGGTGCCCCCGATGCAAACGAGAAACCCAGTTACTAAAAGCAGACGCGCACATTTCACAGATACCAACGGGGATCTCCGCATTTCGTGCGACATTCCATGAAGTGCAGGTCGTTCGCGCTTGTGAACCAGAGCTTCGTGGAGTTTGTCAGTGAAAGGGGCGCATAAATCTTCTCTAATTGTTTCCCTAGCGCGTCCACTGTTCCGCTGTTTCGCTTAAGTTTAATTTAATGTTGTCGAATAGCTTGTTTATGCAACGAAAGAAAAACCCGGGCTGGAAAGTATGACGAGTTAATTCGATAATTAACTGCCGCTTTTCATAAAACGGGGTTTTGCGTTTGTTACCATAAAATGATAAATGTGCAACATTTTTTTAAAGTTATGAATCATATTTACTGCACTTTAGTGCATTCAGTATGGAATCTAAAAAATTGTCTGGTAAATTTTGTCCTATTCGTTGTTAATGCGTCAAACGACGAAATCGTTTGAAGTGATTTAAACTTCAACCTTTTTTCTGATAAGTCGGGGTTCTCCTCGATACTGGAAAATTAACAGAGAACGGAATTATGATTAATAAATTTTTAATAAATTATACGAATAGAGATTTGAATAATTGAGAAGATACAATTGCTTTAAATTTTCAAAATTCTTCGTTCATCGTTATGGTTCTCAGCCCTACAAATGTTATTCGACGAGAAAGTTTTAAAATTTACTGCATAGCAGAGGAACAGGAAATTGCGGTAAACTGGAATAAATCAGTACCTGTCCAAGTGACCTGAGGATGCGGAGTAAGTCTAAGCTAATTACATATACGGTATCAAATAACTTCCTTTAAGAATCTGTCACAGTTCTCGCTGAGAAGAATGTTATTCATCGGAACACCTGTTACTGTTGAAACCGCTTAAGCATCAAACTCACCGAAAAAGAAAAAAACCATCGAAGAACTCCTCTACCCTCGCGAGCATTGACGCGTCCGTTAATTGGACCAGCTAAAACATGCTTTCAGAGGGAGCAGTCTCCGGGATCCAGTTATCGGTTCGGTAGACGGATCAAGGCGCGTGGAGCCATTAACTCGATCGATCGAGTGCCCGATGACTCATCAGACACCGGATCTCTGGCATCGTGCTAGCTTCTTTCCTCAGACCTGGCCAGGTGTAGCGCCACGAGGCCTGAGAAGTCGTTGATTTCACGCCGCTGAGCCTTCGAATCGTGATCAAAAGTTAGCTGGAACGTGGAATTATTGAAAATCTTCTAGACGCGTAGGAATTTTTAATGCTAATAAATGCTAATAATTTTCTTGGGAGGAAACGAGAGTTTAGCCAAGTTACATTAACGCTGCGTTAACTTGGTGCAAGTGAAACATTTATCTCCGATTATTCGTAAGCAATTCCGATTTTATTACTATGCGTTTGAAAAGTTATGTTATGCAGATTACAAAATTATGAATTAGAATTAAAATACAGTTTAACTATGAAATTATAATAATTAATGAAACACATACGAATTAAAATACACATTAAACAATATACAGATAACATATATACAGTAGCGGACAAAACGAAGGGATCAAAGAAAATAAATAAATTAATTAATAAGAAATAACAATGTGAATAAAATTTGTATTCTATGCTAATTTATCAATAGTGTTCTACCATAATGACGATAAAAATGAATAGGTAAACAGTATCTGCGAACCATGAAATTACGTTTCGTTTACACTGTTCGTCTTAAACATTTATCCGCTACTGTATGGACTACGAGAACATTAATCGAAACACGTTATAGTTACATAAAATCAGTTTATGAAAGCACAGTTCTTGCATATTTTGCAATCATTCGCGAGCATCGCGAAACAGTTGGCTGTTTCAGATCACTGTTCTAGATCCAGAGCAGCGGACAAAAAGATAGAAAAAGCGGCGGTCTGACAGCTGCTTGCTCTGTCTGCTTTTATTGGCGAAGCAGCGGCAAGTGGTAGTAGACTGGGCAAACAGGCGAGCAGCAGCAGTTTCGTTTGCCGTAGAATCGCCAAGGGTCGTGCGCGTACGCACAAAGCCATGTGTCATGTCGGACCGTTTAATGGCCTTTTAATACTACCTCGCGAGCGGCACGTATCCCCCACCCGCGAGGCAGCTCGAAGATGGGGTGTGCACTTACTCTTTGAATAGGCGCGTCCTCCACAGAGGTGGATCGCCAGGGAAATGCGTGCTGCTGGCCAACTCCTGGGATTCCTCAGCGTCTGTGTCACGGGGCCTCGGCCCCTCGTAAACGGTGTGGACATTACGCATTCGCTACCACCGACGCGTAAGGATTGTCGCTCACTTAGCACAGTGCCAAAACAGTATCCTGACTGTCATCGACAACGTTCACAGGATTACGGGTATTTTAACCCTTTGCAGTCGGCTGTCCCCTCTCATGGGACATCGTAATCCTAGCATATGATAGTTTCGCAAATTTTCAGACGTTAGTTCAGACCCGGATGTTAACCCTTTGACTGCGGAAGACTCTAAGCCGAAACACTTCGCGTCGACGGCGTGCAGCCGGCACTAACTGTCGCTGGGGACTGAATACTTTTTCACGCAATCTGAATCTGTTCGGCGGTGTATTCAATTGTAATATTGTACAGAATCAAATTACTGTTACTTTATCCACTCCAAAATTAATATTTTTCAATTTTTTTAATATTTTTTATCTTCAACATATATTATTTATTCGTCAAGGGTAAAGTTTTAAAACGCCATAATTTGATAATTATAATGTATTATAAAATATATAAAATGAAATGTACAAAACGAACTTCAAACCATACATAACTTTTGTCAAATGGCAGATGAACAGATGAAACGAATTTAAGATATAGGGAAAACTGACGAAATAAACGAGATTTTTCTTCTTGATAAGCAACAAGGTATGTTGCTTCTGAGTGTTACACGGATATGATAAAATAATTTCTTGAGAAATTCAGTAAGACAGCAGTAAATGATCAAAGCCGTCGCCGAGCGCACATGTGCGCCCATAGTCTATATCGACGGCTTGTGCTGGGCGCAATGTGCGCCCATAGTCTATATCGACGGCTTGTGCTGGGCGCATATATGCGCCCGTAGCAGTCAAAGGGTTAAATAGTCATACATGTAAATTTTAATATACGACTTAACTAAACTAAATGAAGTTTAATATACGTGAATCATAGTAAATATTTCGAATTTGAAAATTTTTGAAGTTAGTGTCATTAAACTGTTGGAATCTTCTTGTTGGAATGTTCTGGTTGGAATCTTCTGTTTCTTATCGACCAGCCTTCTTGAATGTTCGATGCTTGTCGCAGTTGTTATCGATGCTCATTGCTCATTAGAGCTCGCTCGCTACTTTATAATTACAGGGTGATACCAACCATCTTTTGTCGCTCGTCTCTATACTAATGTCAACCATCATAAACGACTAACGGTCACCTCTCGAGTGCAAAGGGTTAATACAAAACCGCGGCGACTCAACGCTTAACCGACCGAATGGAGAGATCCCTGTTTCATAACTTGCTTCTGACTGTTTATGAAAATCTCAACCTTGGGAAAAATAAAGAGCAGCTTAATGGACCACAAATGTGTTTTGTATTAGAATAGTTACAATTTACTTCCATTTACTGTCAGCTGAACATTTCTGTCAATTTAATAAGTATACCTATCAGGAAAGTCAATCGAATCACAGAAATGATCCTTTTTGCTTCTTCATTGTATTTAACATGGACGTATGATTAAACTCTCCGAATAATATACAAATGAGTTAATAGTCTATTACGCATGCAATTGAAGTTGCTCTATTTAGTATATCTTAAACGATTTAATTATTCAGTTCAATTAGTTCAATTAAGACAGGAACGAGGTACGATTTGCAAAAAAGTTACTATTATTCCTAATAATTTCTGTTGACTTTTATTGGTGAATTGATACGAGTATACCTTTATTTATTTTTTTCTCAGCTCTAAAGTTTTAAATTCTATATGATGTATGACTATTTCTTAGGATACGTATATTAGAAATAGATGCACAAGAAATGTCCGTAAATCTAGTGTTTTTAACCACGTTCAAGGTGAATTTCGTAAAGATAATCCTTACAATGGAGTATTGGAAAAAGAACCCAAGTAGGAATCACGTGTTCACCATTGTACGTTGCTTTCCTCTAGCTGGTTAACTTACTTACTCGTCAACGAAGGATGGTCGACCACTCCACCAGGACACTTCCGACATCGAAGAAGGGAGTGTCTTTCAGTGTATACCCTGCCTCGAGGACTCTACTCGTGGACTATTTAATGCAAACGTATGGGTTCGTTTGTTCCCCGGGACATATTCTTCCAATTAAGCAAAAACTCCCCGGACCACGGGAATGGAAGCTGATCACGGGGGCTTCTAAATATTCATTAAGAAAAACGATGAAGGAACGGATAACAGATGCTTGGTTAAACATCATGCTCGGTTAACGGATACGTGGTTAAGCTTCGAACGAGATCGGCTCGCTGTTGAAGATTTGAAACTGTAATGATTGCGCTGGAGTTGGAGTATTTAAATATTATCGTGAGCGCAAAGTTGCGACGGGTTTGCAACTTCGCCAATTTTCTTCCGTTCTCGACGCGGCGCAATCTTCGATGGAATCTAAGGAATGTCTTATAACTGCGAAAGTTATCCCAGTTTCATCGTGGCCGTTACGTAATCTGAACTTGTTCAGTTTGCTATAATTTTATAGATGGCAATATTTATAGATTAATCGTAACATTAAAGTGTAGCAAACTGGTTGTGAAGTGAATTCTTTAACACTATTCCTACCACAACCGGTCAAATGACCGTTTTTAAAATTTGGATTACAATTTCACATATACAACGCAATTGAATCGCCTTCAAATTTTAAACTTTTCCTGAAACATACGTATAATACAGTTTTCAATATTCGTTTTTTTTTGACATTGTTTATTTTCTGACAAAAATTTTCAGTCTGTCTTACGTAGGAATGTCGCGGTAGGAATAAGTATACGTGAAATGTCGGTAGGAATAGTGTTAATACATTGCACGCAGGTATATTTCGCCGCGGACTTTACGCGTGTAACGGACATATTTTTGTGAATTTCGCGGGAATTTGGTTATTCGATACAACTTTCTTTATTTTACACTTAAACATATGCTCTATGATTATTTAAGGAAAAACGACATCTTTTGAATAGTATTTTTTTTATCGTGTTTATATGACACCCACCCTCCAGCTCAAATTGACTAAAAACGTACTTTTACGTGACCCACGATCCAGTGATATGCTGCAAAAAACGTAAAAGTACGTTCCCAGCATGCAATGTGTTAAGAGGAGGTTCTATTAACGATTCATCGTTCGCAGTTCTTCTCGAATTCCGTTTAAAACGTCACAATCTAGAAAAACATTTAAGTGGTTCGCTGCAGAGATGATCGAAGCTGAAAAAAAGTATGTAATTAGGGAGACGCAAAAATGTACTGATAACATCGCGAATAATCTTGCCTTTCTGTTTCCCAACCACGATCATTAAGTCAACGACGACCAGATCTACTTACATCGAACGTGCTGAATTATTCATCGGCTGATTGATGGTTTTCGATTCCGTCTGATTATCGTGTGAGTAGAGCGGCGAGCAATCGCATCGCATGGTCGAAGAGATTCGAATCGTATCGTCGAAAGAGAATCAGATTCGGCCGCTACCTTACCGATCAAAGCTGCAGGCGCTTCTGCATCGCGTATAGGAGATAGCAGCACTCTACTCGAGCTCTTCTTGCAAGCGATTATCAAACCCGTTGTCCGTTTTATCATTAGCGAGAACAGAGAAAATTGAAAGAGGAAGAAAGAGAGATAGACAGATAGATAGATGGAAAGAGCGAGAGTGAGAAAGGGAGAAAGGGAGAGAGAGAGAATGTGAAACATTATCTAAAGTTATACAGGTTATTAGAAAAAGATTTCAAATTATATCAATTTATACGATTTACTAAAAGGAGTAAACACTGTTCAATCAACATAGGTTTTAAATTATTACAAACTTTGATATCTTTGAATCGATTCCAAGACCTAGGTTAAAATTGCCTAACTTTTTACTTCTTTCAACAAGTGTTATGAACTTTAAAATTTCAAACTTTTTCTTAAAGCACCTCTCATAAAGAATAAAAGGAAAATGTGCAAAGTGTCTCGTTACGAATTCAATGGATTCGCGACGGATTCTAATTTCTAAGAGAGACGTTATTTTTTCGAATCGAAGAATGTCAAAGGCAGGCATTAGGGCTATTGTAAATCGGAAAGACTAGAATGCCTACGCGATCGTGAAATTTCATTTTCGATTCTTACTTTCAACCAAGGCAGTGACAAAACGAAGGTTTTATTGTTCAATCCGAAACGGATTGCTCGATCTTACACGCCCCTTAACCCCGGAGCGTTGAATTAATAGACTCGTTTTATTCAAAACGATTTGCATATGCGACTGGAATAATTTCACGATCAATCAGCGATTTCATTAACTTTATTTACGAGTAGAAACTATGAATAATGTTTCACGAAATGAGTAATTACTGTCAGATGTTTAAACGAAGAATCATAAAGTTTGTCAACATTTTACGAATGTTCTCTGAATCGTAATAATAATAATCGATATTTATTGATGACTCGAAAGTACAATGTCACGACAACAATCCTCTTTTCGAAACTAAATGAAACAAGTGCACTCCTCTTCGTAAATCATAGGTCAACCATATTTTTAGCATGAAAGAAGGTCAATGATATGGTCGAAAAATAAAGTTACCCCTTATTGCTTGTTTATGTTACAGGTAACATTTAAAGTGCATTATTCTTTTAAGATCTTGTTGAAAGTCAAATACCATATGAATCTTGTTCAAAATCTACGAATGTCATGTGCTTTACACACAGGAGTAAACATATTTGATTTTAGAATGTCAAAATCGATGCAAGAACTCTATTTTTGCTCGATACTTAGTTTTTTCATTTTATACGAATAATTGTAATTTATTAAAGAGTATCTATTGCGTGGGTGTTGGACGTGTATACAGTATGCTTCACGATGATTTCAGCTGTCCACCTTATACCTGTTCACATTTTTATATCGCTTATCTACATAATTACAATACAGCGTGATGGGATAAAGAGTGAACCGATTTTTGGAAAAATTTATTTGACAAATTATAACGAACACTATATCTTTGGAATCGCACGTTTTACTTGTTATCAGAGTTTGAGGTTGTGATTATTGGTATGAATCCGTATGGCGGTGTACAGTCCCTGGTGCTGTCTCCTCCGCTTCTATTCGACGATCCCTTCCTCCTTCTCACCGGTTTCGGCGAATTCGAACATTTCACGATGAATTTCACCTCGGCTATCAACTCTTCTTTGAAGGAAACCTGAAAGATATAATCGGATATAATTTAGTATACAAACCTTTTTACCATTTTTCGTACTTTTCTTATTTATAACTGAAAACGCGACAGATTTTACTTTAATTACACAACGAAATCATCTAACAAGTAATAATAATATAATAAATATTGGAAATGATATAGTTGCATAGATGAAATCAATATCCTTCTTAAAGAAACCTCGAGTTGATGTTACCTCATCATTAATAACAATAAAACATAACATCATCAGTTGTAAATAAAAAACAGATCAATCGGAAAGTATTGAAATATGACACGTAATTAAAATTTGGCAATCCTTCAACTCTTAAACGGAAACTACAGCCGCCTATATTACTACAAGCATACTTTAATCGCATTTGAACCGCAGTCTATGTTACGAATCTGATTTCTGATTAAAAACCCCAGACAACGACATAAAATCATTTTCCACCCCCTCTAGTTGCGAATTGTCGCAAATTTATTCTCCTGGCAATCGAAATTTTTAATATTCTGCTTGCTCTCACGTTTTCACGAAGAGATGTACATCCGATCTCCCAGAGTAATTCGAATACAGTGTAGAAGAAGGACATCGCGACGCCCACAGTCAATACCAAGAACACACCACCCACGTTGTCGAGATCCAACTCCTCCGCCTGGCCCTGGCCACCGTCCTCCTACGTATCATTCACGTATCGTCGTACAAAAATAAAAAACAACGTACAGGCTCGTACATAAATTATTTCACAGTTTCCCTCGTATCTTGTTTCATTGGAACCTCTATCGGTACGTACCCGGCACGTTCCACCTCCGCGTTTCTGCGTCCACCATTTCTTCTTCAGTTCTGTGATCAAGCCGCTCTGCTGCAGCTTCAACACGGCAGTGTTTAACGCGTGACGATATTGCGATTCTACAATCATTTATGCGCCTCAGAATAATAATTCAATCGAGATTGTTTTATCTATGTAGATCCATTACGATGATGTCAGTGTATTTTATCGATTGGATACAGTAATCGTTGAACGGTATATGTAAATATCGAAGGGGTCACCATTCGTGATAACGATACTAGTAAATTGATAATACGGAGGTAATTTTGTAACAAATAATAAGTAATAATGGTAAAAAATTAATAAATTGCTAATAAACGATAAGAAGAGATAAGTGATTAATAAAGATGATAAGAAAAATAAATTTACGATAAATAATTAACAGACGATAGATAATTTAACAGCAATATTGCCAAAATTCAATACTTAAAATAACAGATTATTGTAAATTGGAATAAGAAGCTTAATAAAGCTATGTTTGCGATTCAGAAAGCACCCTACCCTTTTTCATAGCGATTCCATAGCCTTTAGCATCAAGAAGTCCACCGATCTGCGTCACGTTGCAGTACCTTTCAACGATGTATTCGATCGAGCTCGACTCCATCAGGAACGCGTAATTATCTAACAGCACCTTCCTCAAGCCGGCGTCGTTGTCCGCCGGCAATAGTTCAGCGGCGTTCTGTTTCATGTACTCGTACATCTCCTTGTACGTGGAGTAGTTAGAATCCTTGGAAGAGGCATAATTCTTTCAAAAAACTGAATTAGAATGAACGGCTCCAAGTCTTGTTTGCCTAACGCTCGTTTCCTTTCCGACGTGTTAGTAAGCGGTTCGGTAAACAGGATGACCATGAATTCTATGTTACCACCATAATCGTGAAGATTATCGAAGATTTCTAGTTAAGATTTTTAAAATGGATCATGAATTTTTATTGGATTATAGTAAGCATCGACTGAGAATAATTCTCGAGTAATTTTTGGAATGGGTCCACAATTTAAAACGATTTCAATACGATCACTAATCTACGTATACAAAGAAGGGGCATTTTTTTTTTAATCTTTCAAACGATTCGTTAATATAGTTATTTACGGGACGGTTAATTATTGAACGTTAAATGAAGCTTATTATATTATATGTTAATTGTTCATTCGATTCGACGGAACTAAGACGGTGATACTAATCAGAACGTAAACATCTCTTACATTTGAAACAAGTACATCAGGAACCTGTAACCATCCTGTAAAGCTCGTTGCTACTGACAACCGTTTCAACAGTTTTCAATTTTTTGTGTATTACGATGTGTGGTGGGATACTTACTTTGAAGAACGTTAACGTAGATCCTTCCCATTTGGCGCCATACTTAATAGTTTTCTTTTTTGCTAATTCTTCAACGTTTGAGAAAGGAGAAACTACGGTTTCGACGGTCAGAAACGCGGCCAAGTTAGCTGTGTAGGACGACACCATAATGAGGCAGAAGAACCACCAGGAGGAGGCCATCATTCTTGTCGAAAGTCCTCTGTTTAGTGTGATAGAATAGTCAACATTTCATTTACCGAACGTAATATTATAACTGCTAACAGCCAAAATAGTAGCTATTAAACTGCGATTAATTTCACAAGTAAACTGTTAAATAATTACCTATTTGTTAAATTATTTGTTGTTATTCACTGTGTTGGTTCATGAAATAAATATTTTTAATCTAGCGATATAAGTTGTTAAAAGAGACATTCATAGCTACAGATATTAATCAATGAAATAAAGAAAAATAAGTATTACTTTACACACGGAAATAAATATTTATCGTTACTAATTTACTACTAACGTTAGTTAATAAAATAAATACTAAGATTTATATCAATCCTAAGCATTATTATGGATAACGTTTAAAATCAGTAGGTACAATAGCGGACAAAAGTTTAAGACCAAAGTGTCAGCGAAATTGAACGAACTAATTTATAAGGAATAACATGATAAACGAAATTTGCATTCTGTGCTAATCGATAAATAGTATTGTGCCATAAAAATAATAAAATTGAATTTACAGACAATATTTGCAGACCATAAAACTATATTCAACATTGTCCTCTCGTTTTAAACTTCTGTCCGCCACTGTATATTTGATTTTATCGAACGTTATTTCAGCATTATTAAAATATACGCATAATATTCAGAAGTTTTTATGATTCTACTTACATAGGGGCAATCTCGGAACCTTGTTGCATGATACTGCCAATGGTGAACCAGAGAGAATTCTTGAAGGTGAATTGATTCTCGAGCTCTTCAGGCTCCTCGATGCAAGGATACGGATTGTTCCATTCGGCTGGGCATATCCTGCCGATCATGAACATCATAACCGACACCAGTATGTAGGCTCCAATCAGATACCACCAGACACCAGCGGAAAACGGTGACAAGAACGAGAACAAACTGGGTGGTACCTTCGTTGGCTTTTGATATAAGATACTTATACCTGTAGAAAAAAGAAATAAAATAAAATGATTGAAATTGCGAATTATGATTCGAAGAAATATTTATATATTACACAAAATTTAAGTTGTTACGCTAGACTTGTGATATTTCAGTATTACAGATAATTTGAATGAACAAAACGGTACAGAATGCACGCAGCAGGCAAACGTATATAAAATATTCAAAGTAAAGCATAAATAACGGACCTGAAGATGAAACGCATATATATATCCAAAGTTGTTAATATAAACATTTTCGTGGTAACACAATATAAATTAATGGATTAATCTTTGAACAGGCTACACAATTAGTTACGCTAAAAAGGAGATGCCACTCCATTCAAGGAAATCAAAATTTAAATTGCTTTTTCAAACATTTCTTCATCTATGATCGAATAATGCACAAAAATGCGTGTTTGAACGATATGAAGATTTTAGTACAAAATTTTTTGTTGCACAAGGATTGATATATAAATTTTAATGCTTCAAACATTTTTTTCATTTTCTTCAAAAGCACGAATTCGCATAAACATCCGCAGTCCAATTATTATAACCTTTTCCTAACAGGATATAAATTAAGATTTTATACCTTTCTTTCGACGTAATGTAATTAAAGTTTCCAATACAATTTTTTTAATCGTATCGCGATAAAACTTTAATGAGAGAAAGTAATGCAAAACTCGTACGTTTCATATTTAGAGATTCGTACTTAACGGAGACGAGAGAAAAAAAACGATTTTTATAGAGGATTGGAGAGCGATTTCATTCGTGTAGAAATGCGATGGAGTGGATGAGATCGAGTGGATGAGATCGAGTGGATGCGAATTTAGGAAAGCGTGAAGAGTGCTTGAGTTGAGCGATAGCCGTGTGAACGTAGAACATTTGAGCTCAAATGTTGTTAAGGCACGAAAGATGAGCACTTGAGAAAACTGAGCGACTGAGGAATTTTGGGTGAACGCGACCGAATGCATTGAACGAGAAAGATTTGGAATTATAAAGAAAGGAAATGAGTGTTTGGAAGGATATATGACGGGGAACTAACGGTTGCTAAGTTGAAAAGTCATTAAAATTGTTATTATTAAACTATTTTAAATATATTATTATATTCTAAGCACTTCACTTAATTTCACTCACACCTGAGCCCTATCATCCGCTCTTCTAAAAAATAAATAAAAGTGAAATTTCCTATATTTGGTCATACCTAAATTCATAAAAGGCATCGTAAAATCAACCGCCCCTTCCCGTTCGGACGTTATAGTTAAGTCTGTGATCGCCAGATCAGCCTCCTGCAACACGAGTTCACCGCACGTTGTACAGACAATGCTAAGTTTCACTTTCTTTCTTTCGAACACTCTCCGCACCGCGGTATAAACTGTTTACTAACGCCGGCGATTATTTTCCCGAGCATCCCCGTCCACTTTTTCGACTTCTTCGAGTACGACCCGTACACGTTGTCCGCCTGCACCTCGAACGTGTAATTGAAGCCGAGCATTTTGCTCAGCTCTTGAATGATGTCGATACCGAATCCCTCGTATCGATCGTTTCCCGTCATCATTTCGGCCGATTGTTTCAGCATACCGTAAGGATGATTCTGTGGATATTGAAAAGTGACACTTAATACTGAGGTACTTTAGATTGAAAGATCAATAAAATCGAAAAAGGCACTTTTGATCGTTTCCAATATTGAAGATGCAATCAGAAAATTGAACGAAATGGCATTGCATTACTGTTCTACAATATTGGCATTACCATCTTTTGTTAAGGGTCTTCTGTAAAAAATACCTTTTTAATCTAACCATTTCCAATATCGTGTCTATATTATTAATTAATTAATTAATATATTATACAATGATGATAACTCTTTTAGTTAGAGATTGATTCAGGAGTTTGACAAATGTAAATCGAACATTCTATTCTATGATATTCTACAAGATTAATGGTACCATTTTTAATTGGATGTTTGCCAGAAAACTTGTAACTGGAGATTACAATTTGTTATTTAATAATTGACATATTATATTACAATTATACCTCCTTTGGTTAGAGATTTATTCCTGGTATTTTACAAATGTAAATCAAACATTTTATTGTATAATACTCTACAAGATTAATGGTACCCTTTTTAGTTGGATGTTTCCCAGAAAACTTGTAGCCAGAGGTTACGATTTGTTACACTTCCATAATTTTACTTACAATAGCGATTAGAACGGTGAACGTTTTATTCTGCAGGCTCAATTCGATGTCAGACTTCGAAGGACGATTCTCCATTAGCCATTCAACAGTATTAGTGCTGTTCCATACCCCAATCTTCTTCAGCCCAGTCTCCGTCACCCTTATCACATCCAATTGGAAGTCGCTACGAAATCCAGCCGTGTCAAACTTGATCAGACCGGTCAAACCCTCCATTTCGCTCTGAAATTAACACGAAATAATTTTAAACAAACTTCATGATGCATCTAAACGCTTTAGAAAATTTCCTTAAAGAACTCACGAGTCGCATAAAATTGTTCAAACTGTATCCGTGCTCCCAGCTTACGGTACCATTACACGGCAGTTGTTTCACGTTCCCTTTAATGGCGTCTTTCAGGTGTTTGAAAGCTCTCGCGAAAAGTTGCACAGCGTCGTACATTAGCGCTGTTTCTACACGCAATTTGCGGGGATCGTCCAAACCCCATTCGTTTTTGTGCATTTCCATGATGCTCGCTACCAGAGGACTGTCGGGATCGATTAAACGTACCCCGGTGAAATTCACCCCCGAAAATTGGTACGGCTCCAGGTCCAAGGTTTGAAGGTCCTTAAAAGAAATGAAAATTTTGTCATTTTAAATGTAAAAAGACCAAAACATGCATATGAGAGTGTATATTGAATCAAGTACGAAGTTAGAAAATATTATAAATATATCGTTGCTGATATTCAAAGTTAACCAATAAAAGTGGTGTAAACTTGATTGCGAATATTATACTTTTCTAGTGCATGAAATTACGAATTTTATTCTATGGAATTTTTTGAATAAAAGTATGACAAATCTGAGTGAGTTCAAACAGTTCCACCCCCTTTTCCCTTGGTGTTAATTATTCAAAAACAAATCAATCTTATAAAGTAGCGGATATGTTTATTGGTAACGAAAAAGAGAAAAGTTGAAAGTGTTTCATTGATAGTGTACAGTGGTACGAAAAGATTGTTTTACCAGAGAAGTTACTAAGATTCGGTTCTTCTCAGACATAATGCCCACCTGCTGCGCCTGTTTCAATACCTCCGCGAGTATATCAATAGTGCAATCGATCACGATGTTTTCAATCTCTGCGTCTTTGATTTCCCGCATCACTTTTCTACAAACATTTAACGTCACGCATTATGCAAAGCTGGAAGCATTTAAACGTTTTACGGATTCCTCGTCGGATATGCGTGTACCTGTAATTAGGACCTGATCCTAAATGGAATAAAAAGATCGAATGACCTTTTGCATCCCAACGTTCCAACAAACGATGAATACGAATTAAACTGTCGGTGCTTTCGTACAATATTGCGAATTCCTTCCATTCGTAGTTAGTTATGATTTGATCGAAAATCTGAAGGCATATGAAACATATTTTTAGTTAGGTCAGTGTGTCAAAATACCATTTAAGGAACATGTGGGCTATTAAATAAATTGTTGATAGTATCGACAATACTTTATTAAGTTAGTTTTTTTATTTCATAATTGGAGAAAATAGTTAGGTACCCTTTTTTTTTAATTAAGCTATAAAACCCTATACGGGATTATTAGCGACATGTAGATTACTGTGCACGTTAACATTACGCTATTACATTTACATTTACACAAAATACAAAGGGCTTAGTAACAATTTTATTACTAAATACGACTATAAGTATAATCGATGTTTTGCTAGAAATTTGTATATCTCTAAAAGTAGTGTTGACAAGAAATTATTCTGACTTTTAAGTAACTTTGCCCACTAAGAGAGTCTTGATAAATTTAATAATATATTAAGTCACAAAAAGTATAAAAGCTTAAGAAAATGAATAGACAACGAATGCAAAAAAAAAATGGTAAGGTCTGCGTTTCTTAAAGTCAGAATCCAGTGAATGTTGAAAATTAACAGAAAAGGCAGAGAACGTTATTTTCTCGTTTTACATACCACGGACAAGGTTTCCGCGTGTGGAAACAAGTTTATCCCTTTACCACGAGCTTGGGAGGGCTCCCACCTCCCATAAATATGCGGCATTTCCATGGTGTCGCACATACTCTGCACGTGTTCCGAGGTGAACTTGTTCTGCGGCCCAAAAATGGCGGCCACCCCTATGCCCATCAATTCGCATGCTGCACGTTCCGAGAAATTCGACCGGATTAAAGCGAATTGAGATCAGAATTAACCCTTTCGCTACGACAGTCCCGTCCGCTGAAATACCGTCACTGAACGGAAACTCGCGTCAGAAATATCCACATTGCGCGTGATTTCTGTATAATACGCTTTTCTAAGTCTTAAATAACAACTGTACTGAATAAGACAATTATTGCTTTAATCTAACAATTATATTTACATTTTTAATGTGAAAAGACTTACAAAATTATTCAAATTACTAAGGTTATTAAAATACAAAATTATTCAAATACGTAGTTATTCAAATACAAAATACATTCGTATGCTGCATTTATGCGGTGTTCGAAGCGAAAGGGTTAAGAAACACTAATTTCAAACGATAACCATACCTTTTTGCGACACATTAAACGGATCCGTTCCGATTTCATTGGACTCCGCCACGAACAACACTTTCGCGAAATCCGGGTTCTCAAGACGTTGTTTGTTCACCGTTTTTATGGAAATTTCGAAGGTGCGTTGAATTTCACCGTCATCGTCGAACAGTCCCCCTGAAAGAGTTACGCGAGGATACGCGTGACTTCGAACTCGGAGTTCTATTAATATTTGTGGAACGCGAGTCGGAGATTGCGATGGCAAGAGTTACGCGTCCCAATACGAGAAGCGATTTTGATTCGAGAGAATTAGGGTAAAACTGGAGGATAGTAAGTGTTGTTTGTCCAGAAATACAGTGCGGTCGTAAAACCAATGGAGCGATGAAATACGTCTATTTAAAAAGCCAAAACAGTAATCAAAGGGATGAAATTTTAGATACCGTTGCCAAAACAAAAGCCAAACCACCTTTTTCTTGTTAGTTTCCTACTTCGTCCCAATTTCAGGGTCTATTATACACAAAGGTCAAAAATATCAATGATTAATTCGGTAATTTACAGCCACGTTATATTTCTATATGGACTTTGTACCTCTTTATCGACAAAACATCTCAGTATAGCATAAATATACAGTAGTGGCTATAGAAATTGCATTATCTGAAAAATATCAACGTTTTTGAATTAACTCGCACACGAACAGCAACCATCTTTTTTATTGGGTACACTAATCACATTAAATTAGATGAAAACTGTTAAAAGATCATGCTAAGTTAATTGAATACAATTATCATGTTTGCTATGTATTTACATACACAATAAATTGTTTCTTTAAATAAGTAAATTGGATCGTTATCATTTTTCTGTGGCCATTACTAATTAAGAATATGTATACTGTTACAAGGGACACACTTCGAAATACACAAGTGTATTTTTATACATACACACATATACTATGTATCTAATCTAAGTTGTCGTTTGCAGTGATGTATTTTTGTATACTCATATGTGTCATATATAGTGACTGTAGAAGATATTTATACGCCATTGAATTCGTCTCAACATTTACATACCGATTGATTAAGTCCAAGTATGTTTAATTTCAAATTCCCTAGCAATATGTGACTATAACAAAAATGAAATGTAAAGTTTGTTATTTTGTAACCGCTGTGTATAACAATGAGGCGTTTCGTCGATTCAGAGTTATTATCTAGTTTTACCCTGTGTTTGAAATATGATGCATTTGTTACTTGGTAACAAATTTAAGTCCAACTAAATGTTTCATGATACTTATTGAACGTGTCTGCTCACCTATGTGAATCCTTTTGGAGAATCCCGAAACGGAGGAAAAGAAGATTAACAGAAGATATTTGACCAGCATCTTATAGTCATTCTGTGTGGAGAATAGTAGCAACAGAAGGAATATTGTATTAAAAAAATAATAATAATAATAATTTTCAGATCAAAGAAGCATCGAAAGATTAATAAAAACTTTCTTTTCGAAAAACCAGCATTTCAAGCAATAGTGAAACAAATTTCAACATGCCAGTTATTTACGAAAAAACCAGCGAACTCTATTTTCAGGCTTACTTTAGCATGTGGAAAAGAAAAATACCGCAACACTATTAATACGTATTATTTTAAAAAAGTTGCACAACAGTATTCCTCTTCGTGGAACCATTTATCATCCAATAAAAAACTAAAAAGTAGGTAATGAATTTAGTTATTTCTGTCTACGCGGAAGAGTCATAAACGCGGTAACAATTAAAGAAGGGTATACGGGATATTACGGGGTCTAACAATTTATCATCCGGTAAAAGCGTAAAAAGCAGTATTAATCAATTTATTTATTCCTGCACGCGTAAAAAGAACCGTGAAACGTAATAAAAATTATTTATGAAGAGCACGCGCAGTTTTGTTTATTAAAAAAACAACATCGCAGTGATTCGGAGCATATGATAATAAATACACTGAATAAAACAGTTGGAAAATTGAATTTGCTCAGAGTTGGACAAATAAATGAAATAAAATGCTTCAAACTTAATTTTATGAGAAATGTGTCATTTTACTGGGACTATTAGTTATTTTTGAACAATTATCTGTTAATTTATTTGAACAAAGAGTTAATTTCTTCAAATTACCTCATTATTCATCTACTATACGAAACAATTCTTTATTTTACTTCTTATTCGAATAATGGTTCCCTACTATAATTTCTCAAACAACTTCAAAGTTTAGCTAAAGCTGGTCACAGTGAGTGATACACATAAAATTCCATGCATTAGTATCAGTATTAAGTAATAATACATTCCGCTATTTTATCATATTACAACCGAATCAACGCCAACAAACTGAACTGAAAAAGAAATGTTCTCTCCAAGCTTAAGCTTTCCCAGATCGATTAACCTAAAAACTATCAACGTGTAGTCAAAGGCAATGCAAAAGAAAATTGAAAGTGATCGATCACAAATATGAATAGAGCACGTAAACAGGTGTTCTCCTTACAGAACAATGAAGTGAACGGACCTGACACGTTGGAAAGAGTTAATCGAAATAAGAAAATCGTTCGATTTATTTGCACACGTTCGAAACCGTCTGCACGAAGTCTGACCGACGGTGCCGCGATTAGCTTCAAAGACAGTCGGACGAGCGAAACCGACGGGAATTTATTTGCAGCGGGATCGTGAACACCGTGAATTCACGGCGGGAACAGACCGCTGGTATTCGAACGAGCACTTAACCACGCGACGTTGTGTAAACCAGCTCTGGGAGCATTCACGCACGCACACGCTCGAATTCTCCGGTTCGCGTAAATATTTAGAGCCGTCTAAAATCAATCCTCCAACACACTGAGCCCGGGCTATTTATTTGAAGCTGCCGAAGGAGGCTTCGGACCTGTCAGATTCTCCCTAGCCGCTTTAAGATCGATCCTCTTCCCCCTGCGGCTTCTGTTTTCCCGACGAGAGACGTGTTATTCGGTGTTTGATACTTTTTTACGAATCGCAGGGCTATAAAGCTTCGTATGTTGGAACGATGTATGGAAGAGATAACAATTCTAGAAGGAGAGAGAGAGTGTTAAGAAGTCGTTGATGAAACGAATGATTTCTTGATGATGTTTAATTAGGGTACAACAGTGTATATGTTTCTTTGCTATTATTTCCTTCTAAATTAGAGTTAAAATTTCGATCAGTAAAATTGATGAGTGCGAGAAAATTGATGAAACAAGATTAAAGATATTATAATATTGAATTGTAAACAAATTTATGAAAATTTTGTATGAAATCAAATATCTAATTCGAATACACCAAAGAAAGATCAATATTATTTATTGTTAGTGAAAATTTTGCTTTTAGTTTTGTTGACCGATGGTCGATATGATACCAAATGTTAATTTTAATAAATCACTGATATATGTATAATTTCATAATTATCAATTTTATAGAAAATAGGAAATGGACATATAGAATTTTAGACAATGAATGACTTAGAAATATAAGTTCATAATCCAGATAACAATTTTTCGAGTAACCCGTCAGAAATAGTTTACGACTTCGACCAAATACAATAGCCATTAAAAAAACGAACTTTCCGGCGAATGCAAAAGCAAACGTTGCGTTTCGTTCGATTTTTTTCTATCATCGACGAAAACGAGGACACGTGATGACGTCAGTGAACATTGCGACGGGATAATTTTAGCGAGGACGATTTTTGCGCCCCGGCGTGCTCTCTCGTCACGAAACGTCGCGTCGCGTCGGGACGCCATGCCAGCGCGATGCACGAACGTCGCGCGGTTGTCACCTTGCCAAACGCACGCAGTCTGACGCGGTCTTTTTTCATTCATTCATTCATTCGTTCCGTGATCTGTCGCCGCGGTCAATTCGCGTGGTTCGATGCGTGAACGGCCGCGAAAATTGGCGTGGGCGCGTCGTGTGACGTCAGTTCCGTGTCAACGTGTCGTATTTAACCCTTTGCGCTCGAGAGGTAACTGTTATTCACCAAATGAATAGTTTCTCAAATTCTCAGACAATTCTTTAGTTCGTTTATTCATTAGTTGGGCACAAAGGTAGTGATACATGTAAATTTTAGTATATTACTTAACTAAACTAATTGAAGATTAATATAGGCGAATGTTTGGAAGTATCTTGAATTTGAAAATTTTTGAAATTGGTATCATTAGACGACTAACAGTCACCCCTCGAGTGCAAAGGGTTAATAGAAACAGAATCAGGTTCGCAATACGCTTATGAAGTGCATGCTGCCGATTACGATGTAAAAAATTGAAATAACTCTAAGGAAGTTTAATTATTTGAATATATTGTTTATCAAAGGATTTTTTTACACGTTTAATAAAGTTATTACTATTATTGAAAATATTGTCAAACATGATGCTGGAATGGAAGATGTATGTATTGGCTAAGTATGGTACAGTCCGACGCAAAAATCTTTACGATATGGATTCGATCAGAATAATGAAAAAATGATTCCTATAGATTCGTATAATATGGCTATACTTTCATGAAATGTTGAGAAAAATTTGTTCATCGCCCTTTAAATTTTGGAAAATTGTTAATATTAGTACTTGATTTAGAGTGCAATAAAAATCATTCTACGGTGATCTCACTGTTAACATTTATTTTATAGTTGGGTAATTTGTTTCAATATCACCGACATATTTGCGTTTAAAATTGACGCCTGTGTTCAGAGAAAAAATTACGTTACGATGAAGCGCTAATTCATACACGAGTGAAATAAAATCTGCAAAGCGTGTGACAATATATGTAAATGCTTGAGTATTCTCAGTGAACATCTTAGTAATTGTATTGCATCTGGGCGGCATGAAATATCAACTCATACTTTTGACATCAGAATACGACACACCATGAACACTACATATTGTTATTAATGAATAGGAATGCCATCGAATTAGTTCAATTCATTATTCGAACCTTAAAAAGAACATACACATCAGTTTCATCGATTGCTTCGGTATAATTACACTTCGTCTCAATTCAGGCGACCGAAATCGCTCGAAAAACAACAGGAAAATCTTCGAGTATGCCGTTACGACGCTCGTTATATTTAGACGCTGTGAGTCCTCGTCACAGCCGCTTGTCGCTTAAGCTCTGTGACATAGTTTTCGTCGATCGGCGATCGGCCGTCGTTTTCAACAACCTATTTCCAGGCTCGATATCGTCGATTTCCAAGACAAGACAAAACGTTTCGTACGCTTTTCGTTCCGCCTGATTCTTCTCGTAGCTCAATCGAAATGAAGAATGTCACTGCGACGACACTTCTAAAATACTTCGAGCGTTCTATAACTCTTCGCGTCTTCATACGTCTTCGAACGTTTTCATTTTCCTCGAGTTCAAGCCGAGGAAACGTGAACGAAACCGCGACAAGTGGATCGTCTGGTAGTCGTAGCTACTCCAGTTTCGATTATATGGTATTTTGTTTGTTTGACACCGACGTTTTGCGAAGATTCGTTAACCGTGATCGCGACAGCCACGAATCTATCGTCGAGTGTAACTCTGTATGAACTCGCCTAACGCGAGACTGTTGTTAGATCGTGTTATAGTCTCAGCATTATCGCACGTATCGCGTGTAATTCACACGCGACGAGTGAAAACGGAAATTAAAGGATCGCCTGATCAAACGTACACGCGATCAAACACACACACACACACACACACGAACGAAAGAAGCTGGTACGTTGCTGGTTTCGTGCGTTCGACAAAAGTTAAATAGGCAGCCGAGGGTTGAACCGGAAGTAGAAAGCGATCGGTCATGCGAACAGCGTGAAAAGGGACACGGGAAACTTACCTAAAATTGCGATCACAGACACGGCTCGTTACCTGGAACAGAGAAGCTTGATAAACGTGCTTTTCAGAACGAACCTCGCGGCATGCACTCTAATTCCGAACGCCGCTACACGAGTGCCTTTTCACTGCGCACACGCGGCCTCCCTTCCAAACCAGCTTTGGACCCGCGAGCACATTGTAACATGGCGGCGCGTCTAACTCGCGAACTTAACGGTTAGCCAACCGAATGGGGCGATCTCAGATTTTTTCCTCGACAAAGCGCTGCCATTGATTCTATTTACTTTTATTATTAGTTGGTCTTGAACCAATGTTGAATTGATTAAAAATTGTACTTTGGAAAAGCAGAAAATACGTTTAATAAACTGTGAACAATACTAGTGTTGAATTTATTAAAAATTGTACTTTAGAGAAGCATAAGATGCGTTTAATAAACTATGAACGATGCTAGCTTTGAATTGATTAAAAATTGTACTTTGGAAAAGCAGAAATTGCATTAGACGAACTGTGAACAATACTAGTGTTGAATTTATTAAAAATTGTACTTTAGAGAAGCATAAGATGCGTTTAATAAACTATGAACGATGCTAGCTTTGAATTGATTAAAAATTGTACTTTGGAAAAGCAGAAATTGCATTAGACGAACTGTGAACAATACTAGTGTTGAATTTATTAAAAATTGTACTTTAGAGAAGCATAAGATGCGTTTAATAAACTATGAATCATGCTAGCTTTGAATTGATTAAAAATTTTACTTTGGAAAAGCAGAAATTACATTTGACGAACTGTGAACAATACTAGTGTTGAATTTATTAAAAATTGTACTTTGTAGAAGCATAAAATGCATTTGACGAACCGTGAACAACGCTAGTTCAAGACTAATTAATAACAAAAGTAAATAGGATCAATGACAGCGCTTTGTCGAGGAAAAAAAGGGAGATCTCCTCATTCGGTTGGCTAAGCGTTAACTTATTGTTAGACACCATCATCGCGCTACTACCTCTTTCTGTTTCCCTCCTCGCTTCAGCTGGAGATGCCCGCTTTTCCGGGAAGGAACTTGTAATTCGCTGGTCGTAGCGTCGTGTCGAGACGCTGCGCTGGCCGGAGCCGGATGGTCGTTATCTTGCGAGACGGTGAGGCGCAAACAGCGTTTTATGGGGGAAACTTGTCACGTTTAGTGGTGAAAACTTTACGAGAACGAAGCGGGACGTGCCCGCGCGATGAAAATAAGTGTTATGGTACGAGTCGCCCGATTAGCGGTGAAAACTTCGAAGTTTCGGTGAAGTATGTAGGGCACTTCGGTTTCTACGGAATGCGTATCTTTGTGGAGGTTTAACAAGATGCGTCTGCTTGTGCTGCGCAACGAAAAGTGTAGGAATCGGGCAGGAATTTGTGAAGACTGCGGAGCCTACAAGAATTTTGGTATTCCAACAGAATTTGAAAAATCTGTAAAAAAAAAACAACTGTGAAGACAATAAGAATTTTGGTATTTTAAATGAATGTAAAAAGTTTGTAAAATGACCGTGGAGACTATAAAGATTTTAGTACCTGAAAAGAATTTTAAAAATTTGTAAAAGGACAGTGGAGACTATAAAGATTTTAGTATCTGAAACGAATTTCAAACATTTGTAAAAGAACAGTGGAGACTAAGAATTGTAGAATTCTATAAAAAGGATTGTGTTTTCTGAAAAATAGTAACCGCTTAATTAACTTTACCAAATTTGTATCCTCCTACCTCTCGTTTCTTTCCTTTCAGAGTTTCGTCAGGCAACAGGTCCCGCAAAAATTTTTAATCCTCGAAAGTGCTTTTTCTATTTACTTGTAATTACCTCGGTGTTACTCCTTAAGCGAAAACAGATCTTAAAAATGCAAAAGTTGTAGGAATCTGCGGGAACATCGTCGAAACGAGCAGTGTGCCGCGGAGTGCAGTTAAATTCACCGTAAAAAGGCGATACGTGACATGAACATGACGTAAACTCAGAGCAAACGACTGTTACCTCTGATAGCGCGTTCAGCATCTTTCGGAGAAGCATCTTCTCAGTCACGATTCGCATTTTACGGCCCGTTTTTTCGGACGGAAAAAAGGATTCGCGGTCGGTTCCCATATTAATGCTATAAATGATGATTCGAGACGGTACAGTACCGGATAAAAGTTTGAGACCACAGGGTCAAAGAAAAGGAATTAATTAATTAATAAGAAATAGCACGATAAATAAGATTTGTATTCTATGCTAGTCAATAAATAGTGTTCTACCATAATGATGATAAAAATAAGTATACGAACAATATTTGCATATCATAAAACTATATTTTGCATTGTCCTGCTGCCATAAACTTTTGTCCACTACTGTATATCACTTTCAAAATAACGGTTCACATTTACAGTAGCGGACAAAAATTTAAGGCCAAAGGGTCAAAGAAAAGGAATTAATTAATTAATAAGAAATAGCACGATAAATAAGATTTGTATTCTATACTGGTCAATAAATAGTGTTCTACCATAATGACGATAAAAATAAGTATACGAACAATATTTGCATATCATAAAACTATGTTTTGCATTACCCTGTCGTATTAAACTTTTGTCTGCTACTGTATGTATTATAGATGCTTTTAAGACACGAATCCCCGACGTGTTTTATACGGGAACGCGAATTGCTACACATTTATCTTAATGATCCTGACGTAAAAATACCCATCTCAAGGGTCCGTGTTTTATTTTGGGACATCTGTATATTCTAGTCTATATATCTATGCAATGAATTCTGCGTGCACATTTTGTACGACTAGTTTTACACAAAACTTCGAGTGCATAGAGATTCATAAATATGTTAAAGAAATTTGTTAGAGATGTTGAAAAGTTTGGAAAATGTATTTAAAAGACACTTATACAAAATTGTTAAACATATCCGTACTTTAATCGGAATTTTTTTCGTGCAGGGACTCCAGAGGGTGTATTATTTCACGTTTATTTAAATACGTGTTTATTGACATCACATTACTATCAATTGCTTCCGAATATATTTTGTTTAACTCCTGGAAATGCTACTGCATTCACCGAATTGAAATTTGTGAAGCAATATTTTCGTTGCCCACATTACTTTAATAATCGCAGTTAAGTTATTAATTATTCATGGGTTAAAAATTGTGCAAATTACAATAGATTACGTACTGCACTCTTTACCTGGAAGAGTTTAACACAAAATAACATTAATCGAACCAAAGTGCATTATAGCGTGTTTAGACGCGTTCTAAAATGTACCTACCAAGCTTGAGAACCTACCTATGGCACTTAAGCCACGGCTGCCACTCCCACAACAGTGTTGTATTGTGTTATCTGCATTCCATATATTTTACTTTCGCTTCCCAACATCATAACTTTTATGAAATGACATACGTGAAACAGAAACCTGTAATTTATAGATAATAAATATTACAAATATTTTTATATTGTTTCAAAGTTACTTGCACATTTACCATTTTGATATTGCAGAATTATTAGCTGGTATCATAAAAAAAATAAAAATTAACAGTTGCGTTTAATTGTAAGATCGCTTGAATTCAAAGAATAAATTATCTCTGTTCCATTAAAAAAAATTCTTCATTATATTCTGCGTTTCAATTTCTCCAACCTCCAGCATCCGTAATAGTTTCGTGATTCCGCTGCTGAAAATAATTTGAAAACAAGCGCGAACTTGAAATTTAGAAAAACCGCGGATAGTTAAGCGGATAAAGAATGACGGTACACCACTAACCAAAAGTATACGATCACTTTGCAATCTCCAGTCGTGTCTATTCTCTTATATTAATTTTCTTATGAATTTCAGATTAACACTATTCGATCACCTCGTTTTCAATAGATGGATTTTCTATGGTAATTCAAATCTGAATATTCGTGTCTTCGAACACGCAATGATCCCAAATTTTTAATCAGCCCTGTACGTACAGGGTTGATTACAGGTGAAACGGTGTGCACCGGGCAAGAGAAGGTTGGAAAGCGCGCGTTGAGGCACCCAAAGTAAATTAAATAGTTACGTTAGCGTCCTCGAGGGCCAAAGGAAAGGTAAGAGCCGCGGAACTTGGATGCATTAGTGAATTAGTTACGTTAGCGGTTTGGGATTTAGTTCTCTAATCAAGGGAACGAAGAGCGAAGGCCGCGGCAATTGATGTAAAAGTGGAATTTCCCGGGGACCAATTACATGGCCGCCGGTTAAGCCAGAAGAACTTTACCGGATCGTAACCAACGAAGGGGGATTATGGGTTCGGGTTAAGTATATTACACGCGAAATCATTTCGAGACTGTAGGAATGCGATCGGGTGGATGCGAGTTTAGGAATATGTGAAGAGTGGTTGAGTTTGGACTCGAGTGTTTCTAAGGCGCGAAAGATGAGATAACGTCGTGATTAACACGTTGAACGCCACGTCACCCATATCTGGGTGACGGCTATGTTTCTTGTAAACGGTTGACACTTTTCTAATTAAAACAAGATTTTTGAGGTAATTTATACTAATTTTATTTGTAACACAATTATGATAAGTATATACGATATAAAGTAACAATAAATTATAAAGTAAATATAACATTGCGCTGTTTATAGTCTGAGTCTTGGGTTTGGGTCCTGGGAGAAACTCCACCGATTTACGCTGGGCGTTCAACGTGTTAACACTATTCCTACCGACACTTCACGTATACCTATTCCTACCGCGACATTTACACGTTAGACAGACTACAAATTTCTCTCAGAAAATAAACAATAAAGAAAGTAGTGAATATTGAAAAATGTATTATACGTATATTTGAGAAAAGTCTAAAGTTTAACACTAGAACTACCGACAATTAAAGTGTATTTATTTGCATGGAAGAAATCAAATTGAAAATTACGTGAAAAAATACCGAATGCATAGAAAACAAATCTTTATTAACATCTATTTTAGAAAATCATAGTAAATTTTAGAAGATTTACCACTATGAATTTATAAGGCTGCTATGGATAATCACCAACTGGTCATTTTGACTGGTTTGGTAGTTCTACTGTTAAAGGCGATTCAGTTACATAGTATCTATGAAATTCTAATTGAAATTTTAAAAACGATCATTTGACCGGTTGTGGCAGGAATAGTGTTAAAGAATTTTATATGAACGTGACCAAATGCATCGAGTGAGAAAGGTTTAGAATTAGAAGAAAAGGAAACGAGTGTTTGGAAGAATATGTGATAGGGAAAATGCGACCTCGAGGCAGGAAGAAGTAAGAACGTCGTAGTTGCTAAGTTGAAAAGTCGTTTAAGTTGTTATTATTAAACTATTTTAACTCTTTAGGGCACGGTGGGATTAAAAATGTCCCACCTTTTTGATGGACTGTAATGCATGGTGGGACGTTTTTAGACCCACCTCGAAATATTGCAATAGCTGCATGCGCATCGGTTTATATTTAGTTTTATTCACGTAAAGCAGTTGGTAACAGCATAAAAAAATTGTATAAGTATGTTCGTTTGTGTTGGCAAGTTTCAACATGTCAGTAATTAAAATGCCATATATATTTGTTAATATAAATATAACAATTTTGTTTAATTTAAAACGCAATAAAATTTCTGTGCAACATGGGTCTATTTATTTTCTGAAATCCTGTGCCTCAAAGAGTTAAATACATTATTATATTCTAAGCACCTCACTTTATTTTACTCACACCTGAGCCCTACTAAATAAGTAAAAGTAGAATTTCCTATAAGCCGGAAGGCCAGATGCCCCTTCACTCTGATGCCAGAGCAATCGATCAAAGCGAAAGTATATGTTATCGAAATCGATAACCGAGATATCGACGATATCAACGTAGGAGCAACGACACCATCAGTCGGCACAACGTTTGAAAGGGTTGTTTCAATTGTTTTTTACGAAAGACGTAATAACAAAAAAGTTCTCCTCGGTCAAGCGTGAGACACGATAGATTATGGTTGTTCATTCGCTAGGTACAAAAATAAAAACGTGATTATATGTATTAAAAGCTGTTCTGCGTTCTTCTCTCATCTAATTACAATGGTACACAAGAACGAGGCGATCGAGCGAGCGGACGATGGAAAAATTCTGGGAATATCCGTGGAACGAGCTCCCGCGAACGATTTCAATGATAATGAATCACGAGAGACGCGATAAAATTATGCGTTTTAATTAAGCTTCCCGTATTTGATCGATCGTTTAATTTGCCGCGAAGATTTATATTAGAGTTCAAATTGCTTAACGTAAATCGAAGTCGATAATGCGTGGAAGTTTAAATATTAAAACAGGCGAACGTTCGCGTGTACGGGATAATGCGAAATTAAACGCAGGAGATGTTCATCGACTCTCTCATAAAAGCCGAAACGAATTTCATAATTTCAGATTTACGATAAATTGAATCGACTATTCGAAACGGGATTAAGCCGTTTGTTCTTCCGCTCGTTGAATCGTTCATTTTATCCGCTTCTCATCGGACGACGTGGAGATGTAAATAAAGAAGGCACGTCCAGTGAGAATTTACAGACGATGAGTTTATTCACGTTTAATATGATGCTCGTAGTACATTTTACGTAAGAAGTATAATCAATAGGCTCTTAACAATCTCGTTACGACGGTGGAACGCGGTGTACGCTGATACAGACAGTATTTACAAGACGCACGTACTATATACGCGGTCCACGTGTGTGTTTGTGTACGTGTGAATGTGTCCTCGTTCTTTCGCGCGTATTTTCACGCTTAGAAACGATTCGATTCGGTGTACGCACACATTGGCGGACGAACGAGTCGACGATGAGGAAATAAAAAACGGAAACGAAGAATCGTTGATGCCGCGTATACAAGGTGTTTCAGAAATCGTGCGATGGTCACGAGAACAGCGACGATTACAGTGGACCTTCGTATAACGCGAAATAAATACAGTACGTTAGAGATCTTATGGCTAATCTATTTAGTTACCTCGCTTTTTAAGTAAATTTATGATAATTAAATATTTCGAATTTTCGAAAGCAGTGAATACTTACGAAAAGAGTAATTCATTCGGATTATGTTGTATCGTGTTATTTGATTAGAAATTACTTGAATTTATTGAAATCACGCAATTCTTTGACTCTAAATTATTTAATTATTCGATTATCAAATTAAACGTATTCCTATTTCATTTTGAATTTGAATGAATATTTTCTGAAATAATTTCTCAAATCACTTTTGAATGTGTTATATTAATTGTGGCAGGAATATAAATTTCTTCTGAGCGACTTCAGCACATTGGCTCGCATGCGTGTTGTTCAAACGAAACGCACACGTTGTAATATGCCTCATGTATTATTGCACTTCAAAGAATTAATTTAAATAAAAAATAATTTGAAAACTTTTCGATTTCGTACAACGCGCAATACGCGTAGTTCATATAACACGAAAAGTGTCACTTGCGTTGTACGGAGGTCCACCATTATCACGGAACGTTCGAATCCGAACTCTAACTTCGTTTCGCGGATCTATCTGCATCCGGAAATTGATCACTACCAGAGAGGCCTGGTCGTGTTTACGCCTTAGGTGAGAAGGAAGACGGAAATTAATGCTGCTCGGTACGCGGCGTTCGTGAACGACGATGTACAAGCTGCAAACAGGCTTCCCATTAACTCCGTTAGCTGGCTTAATCCTTCGAACCGTTGGACGTTTAAGAAGGTAATCGTTGCAACCTCGCTGCTGGCGAATGAAAGAGGTTCGACCGAATTTCATGTCTTTCGCATAACAATTTGAAGGCTACACTTAATTATAGATTAATGCGAAACACAAAGAAGATATAATTGAGAATACAAACTATGAATTTTCATTTTTAACCCTTTCGCTACGAGCGTCGCCTATAGGCGACATCCACGCGACGACTTGTGTGTTCGAGTGCCGACTTTTAGAATTTACCATTCTGAATTAAATTACTATGAATTATAATTCGATGTCTAACTATCCAAAATTGTATTTTTATTTATAATAATAGCAAAATTTAGAATTTTAATTTGACATATCAATTACCCTAAATTATATTTTTGTTTATAATAATTGCAAAATCTCCAAATATGTTACTACTGGTCATCTAAAAATGTCGTTGTGTAATACTTATTGAAAAAGACGATCCGGAGAATGACAAGGCTGCACCGAAAGATGTAAGTCCGAACATCAGTTTACCGAAGCGCAACGTGTACACTTTTCGGCGCAGTCGGACGGAGCGCGCTGCCGTAGCGAAAGAGTTAATAATAATACAATTTTAGCCTGATCAATGTAAAGCATATAAGATACTTTTACGTTGGTTCAAATACAAATTTCTCCATAGAAAATATTTTTGTCTACTTTTCCATCGGAAATAAAATATTTCGGTGAACAAAATTAGAAACAGATATTTCCCCCTATCAAATATTTCACAGCTGTTAAGATTAAAGATAGGAGTTTTTTTTTTTAGAAATGTTTTACCTATTTTAAAATAGGAATTTTTACTTTTAATGTAATATCTGTGTTTTGGTTTTAACAACAGTGAAATGCTTTATTTTTGCACCGCTCATTGCGCCGCTTAAAATAGTGATTTGTACTTAATTGAAAAATAAATGTGTCCAACGTTTCGAAGAGTTGTTAGTAACCACACAGAAGTAGAATCAGGGAACAGGAAAATTCAGACACAGACAGATCAATGAAACTCCACGATACGCGACAATGCAACGAAGCGATAAGATTCGAATTCTCGGTTCACGATATAATAATATAAAATCATATTTTTCTATCTGTTACTCGACGAGACTTCTACGACATTCGCACACATGAACACGTTATTACACAGTACTGGAAAGATCCTTAAACGGAGACATACTTTGGCGAGTCTTACAAACAGATTTTCCCATGGACGTTCTATAATACAATGCCATAGAATAGACGCGATGGTTTAATTCGAGACCTTAACGATTACTATGATTATTTACACTAAAAGGATGAACTGGAACGCCATCGAACAGACAAGACATTTGTACAGTGTCAATTACCTTCGTTTTCTCTCTTTCGAATGATCACGGTGTACTTTCATTACAAATGAAACGACATAGTGGGCGATGATGAGTGGACCGCGTATTTTTATGCAAGTTCATCTTTTCGCAAATGTAACGAAATGGAATCTAAGTAAAAATATTGTTTCGCCCCTTAGATATTATGACGTGCACTGCACTTCTTTCTTTTTCTTTGTGTACATATTATATAAAGGGCTTCGGTTCGTTTACAAATAAAATAAAAGTAATGAAATTAAATTAATTATTGCATAATTTTTTCTATTATTTGCGCTTTGTAATCCTTTTCGTGTGTAAGTTCTCCACGGGTGCATAAAAATCCGCAGTCCAGCGATGAGGTTGAGTGTACTTCTTGTCAACGACGTTCTTGTTCATTGTTCGAGTAGCGTTTTACATGCATCGATTGAATCCACTCCATTTTCTCTATTCCTCTCTTTTCCAGCATGCACACATTCGTGGAACAGTTTCTTCTCTGTGCTCGAAGTATATCGTGCGGAAGATATCGACGCATGGTTGCTCTTCTTCGTTCGATTTTTAATCAACAGTTTAAATAAACAGTATTAATGAACATCTGAAGATAAACTCGACGGCACGTATTTTATGGTAATTAAATTTCATTTAACAAATAAATATTAACGAATGGGTACAGTGGGTACTGTACAATTTAATGAATGGAACAAATATTTGGTAATAACGCAATGTTCATTATTATTAACACGTAAGTTGATTGGCAGGTGGGTGTGAAAAGTAATTATCAGAGATACCCTTAAGCGACATCGTTCCTCGTATTCGATACTGGTCGATTCAGCTGTAATGCATTCATACCCCTGAAGCGGTTTCACAAAATTATCAGAACATAGGAATATCATTACAGAGACATTTCAATCTAACGGAAATCGAATCTCAAGCGATAAATTATGCATAAAAATGCAATCGAATATGCTAATCAGCTTTTTATTTAAATTGTAATTGTCACGCTGCTTAATGGTGCCTTTAGCGTAATTCCAATTATCCCTTGTGTATAATTAATGAAGTTAGCCTTTTCACACGAGTCGCTAGTTGCTAACAATTTCACGTGAACCCTAACTTCTCTGTCAAGCAGTTTTGTCACCAATGAAAAGAACAGCAATCTCTTTGCCCGTTCATACGAGCTTAGAAATCCGTAAAATCTTTCGATACCTTCACTTTAACATTAGCACACCATGAAACGAATCAAACAAGCAGGTTACGCGTCTGTTTACCCAAACTTGCTCGCGAAGTTCGTCGTCAAAGGGTTAAACATCCCTTAATTCGCACTTCCTCGGTTTCCCTCTACCGTAGCAATAACAACGATTATCTCGCGACGATTCACGCCCGCTTCCGCGAGAGACCGTCCTCTTTCACCCGCGAGTACGGCACGACGGAAGACGAAGGGTCTCGTGGTTGCTCGTTAATCTCTCCAGCTCGCGTCGTTGTCTTCCGCACGATACGATAAATTTCGTAGCGAGCTCCAATTAACGATTGAACGATTGCACGCTCTGCGAAGTGACAGTCGAGGGACTGCCACCTTCACCTCGTTCGCTCGCGCCACTTGTGAAAGAGTAAACCGCGAAAACTGAAGAAAGAGTATTCAAACGCATACACATACACTCACGCGCACAGACACAGAGCAACGTAAACAGTGGTGGATGGTTTCCGTTTCGCGTTCGAAGATCGACTTTTCGATTAGTCGTTCGTCGATCGTCGCCACCGTTTTCATAGTTCATCGAATCGCGATTAGGATCCAAACGCACACACATACACTCACGCGCACAGACACAGAGCAACGTAGACAATGGTGGATGGTTTCTGTTTTGCATTTGCAAGTTGACTTTTCGATTCGTCGTTCGTCGATCGTCGCAACCATTTTCATAGTTCATCGAATCGCGATTAGGATCCAAACGCACACACATACACACACGCGCACATACATAGAGCGACGTAAACAGAGGTGGATGGTTTCTGTTTTGCGTTCGAAGGTCGATTTTTCGATTCGTGCCTCGTCGATCGTCGCCACCATTTTCATAGTTCATCGAATCGCGATTAGGATCCAAACGCACACACATACACACACGCGCGCAGACAAAGAACAACGTAAACAGTGGTGGATGGTTTCCGTTTCGCGTTCGAAGATCGACTTTTCGATTCGTCGTTCGTCGATCGTCGCCACCGTTTTCATAGTTCATCGAATCGCGATTAGGATCCAAACGCACACACATACACACACGCGCACATACATAGAGCGACGTAAACAGAGGTGGATGGTTTCTGTTTTGCGTTCGAAGGTCGATTTTTCGATTCGTGCCTCGTCGATCGTCGCCACCATTTTCATAGTTCATCGAATCGCGATTAGGATCCAAACGCATACACATACACACACGCGCACAGACAGAGGACAACGTAAACAGTGGTGGATGGTTTTTGTTTATCGTTCGAAGGTCGATTTTTCGATTCGTGCCTCGTCAATTGTCGTCACCATTTTCATAGTTGATCGAATCGCGATTAGGATTCAAACGCATACACATACACACACGCGCACAGACAGAGGGCAACGTAAACAGTGGTGGATGGTTTTTGTTTAGCGTTCGAAGGTCGATTTTTCGATTCGTGCCTCGTCGATCGTCGCCACCATTTTCATAGTTCATCGAATCGCGATTAGGATCCAAACGCATACGCATACACACACACGCACATGCATAGAGCAACGTAGACAGTAGTGGATGGTTTTTGATTCACGTTCGTAGGTTGACTTTTCGATTCGTCGATCGTGGCCATCGTTTTCACAGTTCATCAGATCGCGATTAGGATCCAACGACGCGACGCTGCGCTGGTCCTCTTCGTGCGCGCGCTCGAATCCGGCTTGGTTGGAATTCAGGTTAAGGGCGCCTTCCCGACGAAGTGCCTGTACTTGTTGCACGCAGGGTACGCGCCCTCCCCGGAAACGATCGACAGGTTCGACTGTTGCCTCTCGCGGTGACACAGCGTTTTCTTCACCGGTTTCTTCGTGCCGTTTCCGCAGTCCAGCGCGTAACGCAGCTCGCTCGCCATCTCGGAGCACACGGACTTCTGGAAAGTTCCAGCAAACCACCGCTGCATCCTCTCTTAATCGCGTCGCTCTTCGAGGGGCATGGAGCCTGTTCGGTAGAGCTGTCGATTTGAATCGGATATCTGAGACACCTGGAAGTACTCCGAGTCTCGTGGTGTGCTCGAATAAATAAATGAGGCGATCGAGAAGATCGATTCGGGAACCGATCGTTATTCGAGCTTAACACTTAACCAACGGAATAGAGATGCCTTCTGTCCTTTCCATTGCCATTAACTCTATTTACTTCTGTTATTAGTTAATCTTGAACTAGTGTTGTTCACAGTTGGTCACAAATGCATTGTCTGCTCTTTCAAAGTACAATTTTTAATCAATTCAACACTAACTAATAACAAAAGTAACTAGAATCAATGGCAGAGTAAAGAATGATAGATCTCCCCGTTCGATTGGTTAAGCGTTAATGTTTCCACACGGATAATAGCAATTCTCAGGTACCAATTTCGTTGATTATCAAAATCAGTCGCAAATGAACGAAAGATTGCCGTTTCGAGGTGTGTATAATTTCATCTGTTGATTTCTCATTGCTTAGATATTTTATAGATATGATTTTAGTGTACAAATGCAACTAATTTTCAGACTTTTGCTGTGCGGGTATCTTTGATTATCGAAATCAATTGAAAATGGAACCTTGTGTTTTAAATACTATTTTAGCGTACACACAAAACGTTACTATACAATTTTTCATTGCCCAGGTATTTTGTTGATCATCGAAATTAATTGAAAATGAAACATTGTGCT
This sequence comes from Tetrapedia diversipes, assembly GCA_033822845.1. Classification (NCBI taxonomy): domain Eukaryota; kingdom Metazoa; phylum Arthropoda; class Insecta; order Hymenoptera; family Apidae; genus Tetrapedia; species Tetrapedia diversipes. The sequence goes on from JAOPTO010002156.1 coordinate 253,556, forward strand.
TTAAACATAATTTAAGCGTATATCATCGCTCAATTTTTCTTGCCGCGTATTCTGTTTATTACCTAAGCTAGTCACAAGTGACCGAAAAACAGTTTCCCAATCGACAGTTTAAAATTTCTCATTATTTATTCGAGTATCTCGTCGATACTGCGATAACCGAATAATCGTAGTTTAAGTGGCTATCCGAGTATCTCGCGAATCAACAGCTCTACTCGTCAGCCGAATGCGATGACGCGTGCTCGCGGAGGGCAATCATCCCTTCTATGAACTGTAGCTCAACCGGGATAGAAAGTTTTATCGGCGAACTAGCTTTTTATCGGTTGTAACGCGTTGCCCGAAAGTAGCTGCTGGTATTCTGTTTTTAACACTATTCCTACCGACGCTTCACGTATATCGATACCTACCACGATATTCCCACGTAAAACAGATTACGAATTTTTCTCAAAAAATAAACAATGAAGAGAGAAGTAAATATCGAAAAATGTATTATACGTATATTTGAGGAATGGTTTAAAATTTAAAGGCGATTCAATTACATTGTATCTACGAAATTCTAATCGAAATTTTAACCCTTTACACTCGGTTGTCCCCTCTCATGGGACATCGTGATCCTAGCATATGATAGTTTCGTAAATTATCAGACGTTAACTCAGACCCGGACGTTAAATAGCCGTATATGTAAATTTTAATATACGACTTAACTAAACTAAATGAAGTTTAATATACGTGAATCATAGTAAATGTTTCGAATTTGAAAATTTTTGAAGTTAGTATCATTAGATGACAAACTTTATTAGTCAGACTCAGAGGATATATAGTCGTATATGTAAATTTTAGTATATCAATTAACTAAACTAAGTGACGTTCAATATAGGCAAATCGTAGTAAATATTTCGAATTTGAAAATTTTTGAAGTTAGTATCATTAAACGACTAACGGTCAGCTCTCGAGTGCAAAGGGTTAAAAACGGTCATTTGACCGGTTGTGGTAGGAATAGTGTTAATGGATATTTCAGTTAACGGGAGAAGTTCATACGGAACACGTTTAACCCCTTAACCTACGATTTACGTTCGACAATTTCGGGCCGAAAATGTAAACAAGCTCGCGCAGCCTTCGAGCCGTTCGCACGACTTGTATCACACCATTACAGATTATTAATTTTATATTACCAATTTTTGTATAAATAAACTTTTTGTAGTACTTGCATTTACCACAATTATTACATCAGTTTGTAATTACTTATCAAATATTCCACAATTATTTATAACTTGAGGAGGACGCCGCCGTTAATATTTATATTAGACTCGATCATCGTATTACAGGTTATGCCCGTAATGTTTACGTTTGGTCCGATCATCTGCTACGGGCTATGCCCGTAGTTGTAGGTTAAGGGTTAACGAAACACTGTTTTTTGGCAAATCTTGCTGATGCTCGTAACTTTCCATCGTTTACTCTTATTTCCAAAAAATGTAGTATGTTTCAGGAAACTTTCATGCAGTTCGAAGAGATTGGACGTTTTAAGTGCAATTTGTTTACACACGATACCGTTTAGAAGATTAAAGTAGCTGTAATTAAATTTTTGCAGTAGAATGAGAACTTCGAGTCAGACACCGTGGGGAGGACATTATTGGTTGGTTCGTGTAACGCGTCATTGCATTAGGCTTGTTTCCGCGAGATAATCAATTCTGTTAGACACATACATGCCACATAAATTAATATTATTCTAAAAAGAATGAGGATAGGTGGAAACAAAATATACAAAAATAGTCAAGCAGGAGCAAATAAATACGTTCTTCATTGTTATCCTACAAACTTTCTTGTTATGAAAATAATAGTCAAGCTGCAAACAGGCGAAACGAAGTTTCGACAAAAGATACAGTTCGCAAAGAAGGAAACCATAACAATTACATTGCAAAGGATTACGATTACACCCGCATTGCTTCATAAAAATTAATTCCGTTTTCGTCATTGATGGAAATGAATTCGATTGAAGTTTCTGAATTCATCGTAATAAAGCAATTTTTCTATTTCGCATATTTTTCTCGTATAGAGACAGCAACATTTATATCTACATATCTCATAAATTTGTTCACACCTAGACACGATTCGCTTAACAATTCCATTTCCAGCATTGTAGAATTGCGAACACACCAAAAGAAAAAAATAAAATACAAATCGTTTATCCAAAAACCAAGAGGAAAAGTGGAAATAAAATAAAAATAGTATCTCATGCTGTACGATCTGTCAGATCGACAAATGCTGTGAAACAACGAGTAACAGAGATGTATTGTAGTAGGAAAGTTGCTCACCTCCTGCGTATCCATGGCGGGAGAGAAAGAGAGGCAAGAAACATTGCGACACAACTAACAATGTCATACTAAACTGTCACACATCGTGCGCGTGTCCATTCGAACCGTACGTGTGATTCGCTGTGTTTCAACGTTCTACATTTTCGATCGCGACCACTGTACCTTTTTTTTTTTTTTTTAATTTTTCTCCCTCCTTTCCCCGTTTCATATGATACAAGTCTATACGAGCCGAGACACACAGAGTCGTTTATCGCATAACGGAGGTTGCTCGTTTCTCGTTTACAAAGAATCTGCACCCTTCTTTTAGCGCCTAACGTTTAACAATCAGACTGTTGCACGTGGAACGACGAATCGATGATTTTCCGATCGAAACCGAAATTTCGCTTGCCAATTAAAATGAACTCGAGGAGACTCGATGTGCTTCCGTCGATAAATTTCAGAAGTCCCGTTTAACGTTAGATAACTAAATTTAAATTAGCGTTACTCTGTAACTGATCATTCGACTCATTGACTATGAATTAAAAACATGTATATTTTTGTATTTCTATTATTTATAACAAACAAATTAGCGTGATTTAAGGGATGTATTATAATATTTTAATTACAAGATAGAAAAGTATTAAAGAATTAGCGTTTACAATGTTGGCAGTTGTTAAAAGATCTTGGCAGATCTCGAATTCGTAAAGCTGACAGAGGTCGGTAGTCTATTAGACGAATGTTTAGTTATCTAGGGTTAAAACAGTACAGTTTACTTTATCCTGTAAAAATCGATATATTTACCGACGGTCACACCAATTTATAAAATACAGAACAAAATTTACCACCGCCGTTTCACGTGCAACGATAGAATATTTTCAGCTTCTTTCGTTTCTCACTTTCGATCCTTTTCCTTTCCTCAAAGAAGCGCACAGACTCCTCGTGAAATCGTGGAGCGATTCGCTCCTCGAGCTACGCAATTATTTACATACAATAAAACGTTATCAACCAGACACTATACATTAATTATCTATTCGGTATAAAATCGTGATTGTTCGTGTAAATAGTTCGTTTACTCTGCAGCACGTGATTCTCAGTCGCGATCGCGGCGTGCCCATTAGAAAAAAGGGAGGGGAAAAAACAAGCCACGCCGCGTCTGTTTAATAATTATCTTTCGTTTTTCTATCTCGGATTTTATATTTAACAATCCCGCCCCGAGAGACTGTCCCTTCTCTCGCTGCGAGGCATCAATTAGTCGGGTCGTCAATTAGTCTAAAAAAGTTTGATATGAGCAAATGGCAAACGCGTTGACCTTTCCAATTTCAGCGTCTGCACCGTCTCGCGGGTCCATCGTAGAGAGGGGCGGGAAGGAGGGGTGGTGGTGGTGGTTAAATTTCCGATCGAAAGGAGAAAAAGGAAACCATCAACGTCTCTTTCTCTTTTTTTCTCAAATCAGACGTTTCCTTCGTACCGCTCCCTCCTTTCCTCTCCTTCCGTCCCTTCCTTCACCCGCTTCCTCCTGCTTCCCTCCCTTCCTCTCTGCTTAATGAAATTCCAACGACACCGTACGTTACTCGGTAATAATTGATTGGCTAGTGTGTTCCGTCGACAACGTTCCGGCTAGATTGTCGGTCGAGATTACGGTTCCCGGGGGAAGAGAGGGGCAGTGGGGCAAGGGGGGTGCAAGTGTAAAACTGGAAAGGTCGAGGATCGTTGCTCCTTCTTTTTTCGTTCTTTCTTTCTTTCTTTGATTATACATCTCGTTTGAACTTTCTACAGTCTGTGTGTCTGTCAGTGTTCTCACACAGTTCTCGATCACCGATGGTGGGTGGTAGGCGGCGGTGGTGGAGTTCCTCCTTAGGTCCGTCGGGTCGGATACGCTTTTCTCGGGCATTAGGAATCTGTTTGTGTGTCTGTTCTCTCTTTATGTATTTGTTACCGTTCTCGTTTTCGTTCGTTTCTTTTGTTTTCGTTTCGACAAACGGTTCCCTACAGAGATTCGCCGGCTAGTGAAGATCGGTAAAAGCTTCGCAGATCGGTTTCCCCGAGGATTTCTGCTTCTAAAACAGAACACGAAAATGCTCGGGTAAGATTGAAGTTAGATGGTTACAGATCGATGAATCGGATCGACGCGGGACACGCGAAGCATTTTTGTTCTCGATAAGAAAAATTGAACGGGAACCGGGGGGTAACGACGGTTACCCGATCCGAGACGCGGGATCGAGTAATCTGTACGGTCTATAAACAATAGGGAGCGACACGAGAATGGACGAGTGAGAGACGGCGAGCGACGATGAAAGCCGATGGTAAAATTCCGGGAATAAGATTATTGGAAGAACAAAAAACAGTTCGTAGTTTGTTTTTATATTTTGTTAGCAAACACAGCGAGATCGAAATGAATGGAAATAAAAACAATGGGAACCTTTGTTTTATGACGAAACAATTTCAAATGGAAAACATGAAAAAGACTGGTTGCGAAAAATATAAAAATCTCTGTGTCACTGAACCCAATACCGCGTAATACAATTGTGTACAGATTTTTAACGCCCTTTTTTCAATAAAAAAGTATACACGCGCGTATGATTTTGATAGAGTTTTGACCGAAAGCGAAATGCGATTTCGTAAAAACCACGAGAAAAGAATATATATTGTTTCTCAATCTCTTACTTGTGAAACAAAAGCTTTTACAATTGTAAGTAATTGAAACACTCCGGTCACCAATGACCACCGTGGTGTTACAGGAGAAACCGTGGTCGGTTATATATGTAGGGGTGCCAAATTTACAATTATACAGTGAAATAATGGATCGGGATAAGTGTGAGTGTGTGTGTGTGTTGTGTGTGTGTGTGTGTGTGTGTGTGTGTGTGGCGTTCGTCATTTGTTCTTCGCGAATGTTCGATCCTAACGTGTAACGCAGGTACGTGGAAAGGGCCTTCTCGAATATTCGATGGCGGTTTATTCTAATCTGTAAAAAGGAGGCCTTCTCGAACATTCGATGTTGACAACCTCCCACCACCTGTTCTAATGCATATAAAAGAAGATGCGTGCCCACCGAGCGACATTCGACGATTTACCGGTTTTACATTTAACGATTTAAGTATCTATGATACAAGATTTCGACGATTATAAGTACATTCAAATTAATTCTCTTTCAATAAGCCTGACCCACAAATAAATTCTGCATATATGAAAACTTTTAATTGTTCAATGGGGCACTTTTACCTCGAAGTATCCTCTAATAATGATCAAAATGCACTGACTGTCAATTTTTATTAAACTATTAGAATCGTAAGTAATTGAAGAGCTCCGGTCACCAATGACCACCGTGGCGTCATGGAAGAAACCGTGGTCGGTCATATATGACTAACGTGGCGGTCAAAGTGTTAAACGAAGGGCACGACTGTCGAATATTTTTGATACGTGAAACAAGGCGCCTGTCGCGAAAAGGTTCGACCAACACCGGCACGCAGCACGATCTTCGGGCGGCACTCTAGCGCGGGTGAAACGATTAACAGTCCCAGATTCGAGGGAGTATCGCGGCTTCTCTGTTGCGGTCTGAAGTAGCGCGGTCCGAAGGGGAACAGCAATACCCGACGTTTGTTGGCTCGCGGAATTGTTTGCTCTCGGGTACGCGAGGTCACCGGCGCAAAGCTGCATATCCGTATTTGTGGACGAGCCCTTCTCAAATACTTGCCTGTTTGCCCACCGCTTGAACGTACGCAAACGGCAGCACGAATACATATTGTAGACACGCGAGCATCCCCGTTTCACCGCCCTCGCCGCGCCTTAATTTCATTGCTGCGCCCCTACGGAATTTTCGGTCGAGAATCCTTCGCCACCCCATCCACCCTTCTCGCGATCTCCGCGATATCGATGGATTTCCGTCTACGTTCTGAGGAAACACGACGAGGTGCGGTGGATGTTGCAATCAATTTTTTTTTTATGGTCTTGTGTTCAAGTGCGCGAGTTTGGAAAAATGAGTTCACACTATTTCATGATCCGTAATATTTTTACAAGTTACTGTATGACGTCTTGAGTTTCAATATTAGTGGTTAATGATATTACTTATTTTGAAGTCCGTTAGATTTTTAGTTAGGATATTTTCAGTTGTGTAAAAATGTTTTGTGTTTTACGAGGGAGAGAAAGATTTTTGTACGTTGTCGAGTTTATACAGTAACGGACAAAAGTATAGGATCGAAGAAAATAAATCAATTAATTAACTGCAAATTAATTAAGCAAATCAGTAAATAGTGTTTTACCATAATGACGATATAAATGAATAGATAAACAATATTTGCGAACTGTCCTGGCGTCTTAAACTTTTGTCCGCTACTGTACGTTCGTAATTAATTGAAAATATAATCGTGGGCATTGATCGGAGGTGATTGTGACGATTCGTGGTTCCAATCGAATTCTTCCTACCTATTTATTACGAGAAATGGTACTTTCGTTTCGCGACAACAAAATGGACTGGGTCGCCGTCAATTCCCGTTTACTCATAACGATCCTAACCCAAATACTCGAATTTGAATAATAAATCCGAATCAGGGAATTAAACGACTCCTTTATACCTTTCGTCCTCCTTTTCTTGTAATGCCTTCCGAAAGAAGAGTTTGTGAATAATTACTTTCCTCCGAACAAAGATACCTTTTTACTTATCTCGCGTTCTTACGTTCTTTTCCTAACAAAAGGCAACGGAAAACGAGAAACTAACGAGATCAGGAATATAAATCAGCATCACGATATCGATTAAACGTTTCTCTATCTGCACTCTCATCCATAGGCAATTAATAAGATCTTGAAAAAAATCAGTTTACAGTTTAGTAATAATAATTTCCAATTATTATTCGAATTCTTCTCATTTTTAATATGCTAATAATTACAATTTAATATTAATAAATGAACGATTAGAAAATGACAGCTTCATTTTGTATACGTAATATAAACTTTCTTACTATTTTAAGTTCACTAAGTGTCCTAATAACTAATAACTGTATCAATCGCATATTCACAAAAGTAAATAATTTCAGTGACTCGTTAGATTCCTTTTCGCCTGTCGCTAACTCTAAACGTGAAACCCTAAAGATTATACCACTCGACCGTTAACTATTTCACAATTATATTTCATGCACCAAAGGGTTCTATGCCCGAAAATAAATAAATAATAATAAAGGCTTGATAATGAACTGCAACGACATAAATACAGTAGCGGATAAAAGTTTAAGACGAGAGGACAATGTAGAACGTATTGTCTGTACATTCATTTTTATTGTTATTACGATGGAACGCTATTCATCAATTGGCACGGAATGCAAATTTCGTTTATCATGCCATTCCTTATAAATCAGCAAGTTTAATATCGCTGACTCTTAACACATTGTATGCCGGCCCCGCGAAAACGCGGGTTTGGAAGTCTGTTGCTTTAGCGCCGGGTTTGCGATAATACAACATTCTTTTGTTTGGCGATTTGTTTGTTTCTATTTTTCGTTATCGTTAAATTGCATATAATGAATATGCAAACCAATTTTAGTGTTTTACAATAATGTATAAAATTTTAAATATTTTCTTCACCTACAGTTTTAAATGCCTCAGATGCCACCGGCATACAATGTGTTAAACTTCCGTCAACTACTGTAGCAACCGCAGCTACCGTACGAAATAGTTTCAAGAACAGATACGCTTCGCGATCCGATGTCCATTCGTTTGTCACCACGGCAACGGCCATTACGATTCCATCGATCACACAACGAGAAGGCGATCAGACCCGAGTGGTTTTGTGGGTGCACCGTGACCATTAAAGAGGAACTCCACCATCGCGCGAACATCAACTGATGTATTCGCGCGGTATGTCTGGGTAGATCGCGTCGGGATCGAGGTGCGTGTTGGACGACGTTACTTCGGGCGCGATCACGCCCTCTTCGGCGTGCTATCTGACCTCACTCACCCGCTCCTCGATGGCCACCTTCCGGCTTTTCCAGACGAACTCGCATACCGCGATCACGCAAGCGATGCCCATCCCGCCCATCAGAACCACGAACACACCGCCGACGTTCGCCAGGCCGAGCTCGTTCGCTGTCGAGCTGCTCTTCGAGGTGTCGTCCTGTTGGCAGACGGTGGGCAATTCATTTTCGTTCAGTTTTGCGAGAGGACTTGGAAGGAGCGTGAGGTTCCGAAAATTCAAAAAAAAAAGATTCCGTTCACGTGTTTATTTTACAAATGCTAATTGCTAACTGACGACCGTTCTACCTGCTCCACTTTTTTGGATGTGTCGAGCGGGCGACACATTGTTTTGTTTTTAGCAAGAACCATAGTGTTATGGTCCTCGCAATGAGTCATCGCCGTTTTCGCTTACATTTTGTTTAATTGGTGCAACTTGTGATTATCAATTATACTCGAAGGAAATATCTTATAAATTGTAATAAATAAAATATAAGGAGTAATAACCGTTTTTGAATAATTATGGATAGCCTCACGTCGAACGGAAAATGAATTTAGTTTGCAATTTTCAATGTATTTTTATTCTCAAGAAATATTTAAACACACAAAGTCAAGTTTAATCGATAGAAAAATACTCTATTCACCTGCCGTTCGAAATAGTATTTTCACCGGAACTGTGGAGTATCCACTGTTTGAAATAACGTTTAAAATGTTTCTCCTATAAACGTTACCCAGCTGCGCTTAAAGGAAACTGGAGGGGAAATCAGAATTTCAGCGGCGCGCTTATCGACTGCACATCATCGTGCCCGTTGAAAATAAGAGAAGCCGTGATCGTGTTCGCATGCTCACCCTGCAAGATCCTCCGCCGCGTTTCTCCTTCCACCAGCGGGTCTTCAGCAAGTGCAGCTTCCCCTCCTCCTGCAGCTTCAGGATCGCCCCGCTTATGGCCGTCCTGTACGGCGAATCTGAACATCCAAAGTCGTTTTCAGCGACGCCTCCACCCCTCGGACAGCTTCTATCGCGCGCGTGAAACTTTTCGGGAAGCGTCATCGGGGCTATCGCTTCCGGTACGCGTCTCGTTTGTATTCCCGCGGGACCGGTCGGTCCGGACGATTTCACCGGATCGATTTCAACTGGGATCTCAGCCGATGCTCGAAACCGGGGGGATAAAGGAAACAGTGAGAGAGTTTTCAAAGTTCGAGGTACTTGTCTACCGATGTTTGGATCGTTGATGGGCAGTTAGGAACGTGTGTCATGGCGCCGTGACGCCATGTTTTTCTTGTGAAATGGACGGAAATGTTATTTACTTACATTTCTTTTTAATCTGCAAAGATGTGGATTTCGAAATGTTGTTTCAGTGTTTTGTGATATTTAGACAGAATTGTGAAACGGAGAAAAACACCTATTTATTTAAATTTCTTTTTAATCTGCAAAGATGTGGATTTCGAAATGTTGTTTCAGTGTTTTGTGATATTTAGACAGAATTGTGAAACGGAGAAAAACACCTATTTATTTAAATTTCTTTTTAATCTGCAAAGATGTGGATTTCGAAATGTTGTTTCAGTGTTCTGTGATATTTAGATAGAATTGTGAAACGGAGAAAAACGCCTATTTATTTAAATTTCTGTTTAATCTGCAAAGATGTGAATTTCGAAATGTTGCTTCAGTGTTCTGTCATATTTAGGTAGAATTGAGAAACGGAAAAAAACGCCTATTTATTTAAATTTCTTTTTAATCTGCAAAGATGTGAATTTCGAAATGTTGTTTCAGTGTTCTGTGACATTTAGACAGAATTGTGAAACGGAGAAAAACGCCTATTTATTTAAATTTCTTTTTAATCTGCAAAGATGTGAATTTCGAAATGTTGTTTCAGTGTTCTGTGACATTTAGACAGAATTGTGAAACGGAGAAAAACGCCTATTTATTTAAATTTCTGTTTAATCTGCAAAGATGTGGATTTCGAAATGTTGTTTCAGTATTCTGTGATATTTAGACAGAATTATGAAATGATATCGTTTATGATATTATTCATGGTTGAACACATGTACAATTTTAAGCAGAGACTTAATACCGGTGTTACGATACTAAAATTATATGGAAACCAGTGCAATACTAAAACACTGATTCCTTTATAATATCAAAACCGATATATTACCGAATATCGAAATAAATGCTGTGTACTGTTTCGATATTACGTTCGGTCATCGGGAGCCATTAAACTGGCAAATTTTCAGACTCTCGTTACGTTATATGGTTGAAAGACCAATTTTCTCAGGTTTGAATTTTACAATTTTAATCTTTGCTTAAAAAAATCTTAAAAATTGTAAGGAAATCGAAAACCAAATAAGTGCCCATAAACACAAGGCAACCACATCGATATTTCTTAATTTTGATTTCTATAAGGGTTACGAAGGTATAAATGAGAAGTAAGGGTATATGTAATATCGATTCTTTCAATTTCGATATAAACCTTTGATTTTAAGTACGTACTCAATTGTGAGGCAAACAAAGCCAAATTTTTAATCATCATGGTCATCAGTGTCATCTTTCAAGATTCATCGCGAAACCCATTAACGATCGCGATCGATCGATCGTTTCTCACGTCGGACAGAATATTTACCATAAATTGGTGAAAATGCCCTGAGAACGAGTGCGGGCTGACGTTCTTCTAATTCCCCTATAAATCCGTGGGAATGAACGTGAAAAATTATCTTTCCGATTCGCCGCCGTTTACGAGGGGTAGGTACCATAAATCAAGGATGTACGCGTCCATCGGACGAAACAGCTCGCGTCTCTATCTCACTGGGACCCATTCGTTCGCGTGTAATCGGCTAACACTCCAACGAACCGACGAGTTTATACGCCTGTCTATATCTAGCTGCCGACAGTGCTCGGTCGCAAAGTTCTCAGCATGGTTGCTTTCCAACTTAACACATCGGATTAACTTCGCGTGAATAGCTGTGCGGTACCATAAATGTAATGCAAAGTGTTATTCAAGCCCTGATTTTACACAATTTGGCTTATAAAATTCTAGTCGAAGTGTCGTCTAAATTTCTGAAAATGGTGGGAATTCAAGGTGTCGTTCCAATTTCTAGAAATGGTAGAAATTCAGTAGAAAGGTTTGTTGTTCTGGGTAATGGAATGAGTCGTTTTTTGGAAACACGCGCTAACTTATCAGTTATCAACCGTATAATTACTACTTTAACTCTTTGCACTCCGAATTATTTTTCAATCTTGCTGCCAATAACTCCCTAATATTTTAGGTGCTTTATTTGAAGTTTACTTCCTTGAGTGGTACTTATTTTTTCTATTAATTATATTAAACATAGCTCTCAAGCTTTATTGTAACCTATATTTGCTTAATTTCGTTAACTCTTTGGTCTTAAACTTAAATATTTAAAATGGCACTTTAAAAATGTCGAGTGCGATCGAACATAGGAGTTACTGTGATAAAAACTGACATCGAATCACACTCGACCTCAAAGGAGTGCAAAGGGTTAATACATTCAGATTCCTATCCATAAATCATTGGACCCACAGTATTGTACATACTTGTGCAATAACACAAGTTCGGGTTATAGTATATTTACACTAATTAAATATTCACAGTTATCATGATTACGCATACACTTATTTGTAATTATTATTTTAAAAACGTCCAAATGTCCGATGACTTATAGACAGTAGCGTATGTGGCATCGATTAGGATCGATTTTGCGTAGGTGTTACCCGGTTTGCACTTACTTGGCGGCATCGCTATGCCGTATCCCTTCGAGTCCAAGAGGCCGCCCACTTGAGTGAGATCGCAGTTTCTCTCGATTACGTATTCGATCGAGGTGGATTCCATTAGGAACGCGTAGCTGCCTTTCCCCTTGATCACCCGTTCCACGCCCTCGACGTTGCTCGTTGTAAATACCGTCGGCTTTGCCGAATCCATGAAGGACCACATGCGCTGGTACGTCGAGAAATTGGAATCCTGGATCATGCAAGGAACATCATGGTGGAGCACGCGTGCCATTAAATCATGGAACGTCAGTCGAAATTGATTAATCTTCAATGAGGCCTATTGCCCCTTTCTCGCTGTTTGTCTACGATTTCCCGAAAATCGGGGATTCCTTTAGATTCTGATCATGAATAGGTTGTTACGAATGGCGTTTACATTTTTGTCAGATTGAACAATGATTAATTTTATGCGTTTCCATATCTGCTTGAAAATTAACCATTCGATATGTAACATTTATACAGTTAATAGAGAGATCTTACAAGTAGGGGAAAATAGTAATTGGTAAGAGGGTCATTTCGTTAAGTATACCGTATGGTAGAATCTACAGAACCTGATGGAATTATTGAAATATCTACAAAAAATTGAAAAAATCCTTAATATTGTAAATTAAAATGATTAATTTATTTAGGAACTAAAGAAATTTAACTGTATACATTATTAATACGCCTCTATTCTCTTATTATTTTCGTTAAGAGCCTGAACTACACTTAATTAAGTCATCAAATCTGTGGAAAATCTTGAAACCTATCCCCCACAAATATAAGGGTATTATTATAATATTATTACTTTTATTCTATTATGTATACACTAATGAATTTGTACTCGTAAAATGAATAGATTAAATTAAATTAAATTAAATTTCAGACTTTAATGATTTTCAAATATGCTCTTCTCTCCGATCCAGGTGAGAGCAACCTAATAAAAAAATTAAACGAACCAATTTAGACACGAGTTTGCTTTCCTCGCTCGTTCCCGCTTCTCCACTGAAATCTGTTGCAATAAAGTTTCGTAACACCAAAATTAAACGGGAATTAGCGTTAAGTAATGGCTGCGATGTTTTCTCAAACAACACGCGCTTCCTTCCTTGTTTCTCCCTGTTCCTCGTGAAACTACGCTCCCTTAGCTTCGCTTACGTAGATGCAAAGCATCGTTTGATATCCGTCGACGTACAATTCGTCGGCGAAAGAAAACACGGTCTCGGGTGGGTTCGTAGAAACGATTCACGTTTGTATTGCGATTCGTATTATTGAGAAACGAAAAGATAACCGCTTGTTCCATCCATTCTCCCCACTTTTTTAGAGGCTAATTTAGAAATTTAGAAAACGCAGAAGATTATAGATACAGGATTGTCTCGTTGCGTTAATAAAATGTAACGATGTTTAATAAAATTACAAATATCTTTAATACAAAGATTCGAATAGAACGATATCGAACTTTATTTTAATTTGTAACACAATTATTACACAATATTAAACGTTATTAACCCTTTAAGCGCCGAATACTCTTGATATAAGTGCTTCAGAGGGACAGTGCGATATCGCTGGAGACGAAGAATTGTTACTCGTACACTAACAATCGCGTTGCAGTAAGCGAGAGATCGAAAAAATTGGCAAACTCATATTTTCGTACATGGTCTCTATGAGTAATTTTCGTCAGCATTAAAAGATTAACTGTCGAAATGTATGGCCACGGGAAAAGTCGTAAAGTGAAGAAAACAAAAATTGACAAACACATATATGCGTTCACAGTCCTTACGAGCAACTTCCGTCAGGCGCGTCCACAACACTCAAAATGTTAAACAATGCAAACTAATTTCTTTATTTAAGAAATTTCCAACATCCTTGCCTACGTTATATCGTTTCTGAATGCAGAAAGAGCGACCGGTTTTAGGTACCGATACAGTTTAGAATAGCTGCGAAATTAATAATCTAAGTTTATGTAAGTATATGTTAGCCACACCGCATTTTAGGTGGACGCTGAAAAAGGGCCTAGACCGTAATTTAGGCGAGTGACCTATTTATGACTGGGTATCTGGTATGCCTGGCGAGAGAACATGTTAGAAAGTAGGAATGCAACCCCAAAACGTCACTTGACGACTGGCGCCTCGAAGGCGTGCAGCCATCGGGCGCCAAGGGATGTATTGTTTATGTTAGTCGTGGGAAAGCCTAAACATTGCGAGCAACCCGACGTTGCGTCGCCAAAAAGAAAGGACCTTTTTCCTGTAGGATCTGGCCACGGAGTGGGGAAGGCTATGGAGCCTTCCGAAAAGAGAACTGTGACGAACCACACAGCACTTACCCCAGAACCGTCATCAGGCATAGTCAAACCTATCTTATTCATCTCGATTTTAAATTTCTAACATATATGTACCATTCACGTGTGATGTAGGTATCTCACTCTGTCGCGTTTCGTTTCGTTCGCTTTCTTCGTTACGCTAATAATCACGTTAATAATAAACAAGAATCTGGTAGGTGGAGCGGGCCACCGATTCCCCTTGCGTCTCGCGTCTTTTAGCTTGATGGAAGTCGGTCATGTTTTCGTTTCCCAATGGTACACGTTATTCGTGCGATCTTACCCTGAAAAAGGCCGCGGTGCTCCCTCCTTTGAGAGCCCCGTACTTGATTTTCGTCTGCTTAGCGAGGTCCTCCGCGCTCTCGATCGGCGAGTCCATCCTCTCGACGGTGAGGAACGCGGCCAAGTTGGCAGTGTACGACGATATCATGATCAAAGTGAAGAACCACCACATGCCCGCCACTATGCGCGTTGACACGGCCCTGGGAACAAGAATCGGAGAGGTGCACAGCGGGCAACTTCCAGGTAACGAACCGATCATGGAATTCGTTCATCCACCTACCCTCTCACAGGGTGTGAATTTTAAACAAGCACGCTTCATATTTGTCGGGAGATTGGACTTTGATTTCTTCAAACGAATGCAGCAGCGTTTGAAGTACATACTGCTTCTCGAGGTATCGATTGTGAAGTAGAAACGCATACGTTGCTTGGTATACGTATTGGATTACACAGAAGTTTCGTGCCGATTTCTTGTTGGTAAAATCTAAGCAAGCTGAATGTTTGAAACGGTAGAATTTTGTGAAGAAAATAAGAGATTTATTGACTGAAGCACTAGATTTGCTCGATCGCACTAACGAGCATAAAATTGATTATTTATGTTTTTAAACGAATATTTTTCATCGAATTTGACTATAATTTTGATGTGTGCTTTTCTAATAAACGTCTCCCTTTGTATCTCCTTAATAACAAAATTAATTAATATAATTGTAAAAAAAGCGAATTATTCGATTTAAAAATCGACATGAACTTTTTGGATAATCTAATACGGTACGTACGCATTACTTTTTCAAGAAATTATTAAGTAATTACAGCAGACTTTCGCGTCTACATTTCAGCCGTAATTTTAGATCTAGACTACTTCGACGATTATCTATGTCATCTAAATACATAAAAAAAAAAATAAATAAATAAATAAGACAAAAACGAAATGCATCAAGCTATTATGAAATTCATGCATCTAGTATACAATTTTCACTAAAAATAACGATAACTAAATTCCAATCCGAATAAAAAAAAAAAGACTACGATAATCGTTCGAGGATAGGGGCCGTATCGTAGGAAGTTTCGGAAAGCGAATGATGAATTTTCGTCTAACGAACAATGATAGTGTTGAACGAGTGTTCAACGCAAGTTGTTGCTGCTCCCCTCAGGCGATCATCAATCAAACCTAATCCGAACTGTTGCCCACCCATTTCATAAACCTAGAACCCAAAACAATTTGACCTTATAACAAAATCGTCGAGCAAATGATTCATTTCACACTACCATTCAGATGGTATATTTATGCTTGTATCCGAATTGCTGAAGGACAATGAAATTTGAATAACTCAACAGTTCCAATAATAAAGGTTAACTCGAAAACTAAAGTTGATTATGTCAATTCTGTTCAATTGTCAGCTTTTACCGTACACAAGAATCCTCTAATTTGAATAATTAAAATTATGCTCGACCATGATTCGGAAAGAGCCTCAGTTATAAATTGTCATACCCCGACTTGCTCATAAAACCTTAACGTTCCCTATAAAATAAACGATCGACAAAACGGTTGCCTTACCCCTCAATCGTAACGCAAACGTTTCATCCCTTTAAATTCATTAAGCGTACAACGAATTGCGAACGAAAGCATACGCAACCCATCCATTTTCTCCCATTTAAATCCAACTTATCGGACCTTCCCCGTTGCTTCGCGATACCAACCCGTTCAGGGGGGCTCCGGGGAGCAGCGGCAACTTCCATCGAGCGAAACGTCGCCGTCTTAGTCGTGTTTGTCGTCGTGTCTGCCGTCGGCGACGAGACAGAGCGGTGTAGCGCTAGCGATAGCAAAGCACGTCGTCGGCAAGTTTCGACACGCGAACGTGATCGGTTGCAGCAAGCCTACGATATAGCATATCCAGGCTATCGTCACATAACACTGGGTAGCACCTACGGCCCCGAATCCCCCCCCCTCGTTTCCCTACAAGCTTCTATCACTTTGGGTTCGCCCAGGTGAATCGACCGGGTGTAACTAGTTGCTGAACGCTCGTGTATTGCTCTTGTTGTACCCTCTATCATCTCTGTGTTAGTTTCAATATTCAGCGACAAATCGAGCGGAAAGTATACGCGTACACACGCACTCAGAGAGAAAGAGAGAGATAGAGGGAGAGAGAGAGAGAGAGACACGTGTTGGTGTTGCTGTCATTATTATTATTATTATTGTTGTTATTATTATTAGGTCGCTTGGCTGGCTGTGTTTCTCTTCGTTTCACTTACTTCGGCGCTATATCAGAGCCTTGCTGCATGAGCGAGCCTATGGTGAACCAGAGCGAGTTCATCAGGGTGAACTCGTTCTCGAGGACCTCGGACTGTCCGTTGCACGGATGGGGATTCTCCCACTCGTAGGGGCTGAACCTGCGGACACGTGAAAGGAGAAGGGAGAGGATTAGACGTAAAGAGTCGCAGCACGCGCGCGATATTGCTCGGTACCGGCGCCGTACACGGGGCGACGATCGATGGTGGTAACGCGGTCGGTCGAATGAGCGGACCACGGGGAGGGCGAGGGGGAAGCGCTTCGAATTCGTCCCGTTCGATCGCTCTTCCGGCACAGGGTGTCCCACGGTGGCCGTTGCTGAACTTTGTCGCTCGAAATGGTTCCTCTGTTTTTAGAATTACAACGCCACGCGACGTTCCCTGAATCGAGGTTGCTCAGCTTTGCGGAGGATTTCGGGAGATTTAGGTGGGGGCGTTAAGGAGACATTAGGGTCAACCTCGCGTTCTCTTCTTCGTTCTCTCGTTTCTTTTTTTTCTACTTTCGCTCCGTTTTTCGTTGGGAGAACAGCGCGTTGTTTTGTTGGTACCTGATTGCGGTTTTTTAGCGGGGAAGGATTTTATTTAAAGAAGGTACAAAGCGTCCTTTAGCTCTTGTCGCGAAAATGCTTTTAGCGTTAGACAGCAACGGTTGAAGCGAAATTTTAATCGCGCGACGTCGATAAATTTTCTTACGATTAAGATTGTATAAGCGTCGTCGGGTACTAATAGAAGAGCAATTTTCATCGCTTTTACTTGTGGTTATTGAGCGTGATTCTAAAGATAGAGGGATGGAGAAGCATTCTCATTAGTCATCACCACTCAACGGAATGGTACAAGTAATATTATTTTAATGTGTTTAGCTTCTGATTTTCGCAATCGATGTCATCAGTAATAAGCAGATATTAACATTGTGCGTTAAAAGATTATGAAGTCATTTATTTTACTTATTTATTACTTATTATATTATTTATTTGAGATTAACGCGTGTTAACTTTAAGTTTTAATTCAGAAATGTATAAAAATCTGCGATCTACTGATCTAACATCCTAACAATTTTCTATATTTTAATAGATACCTCGGATTGAATACTTTTAAATTGCATTCAAAACCCTGTCTTTCTTTAGAGTATTTAGTATCCAGCGAAACACTTTTGATCGATACTGTACAAGCTCCTACGCGTCGGAACTCTCGATCTCGCGAACCGAGCGACCTTCCTCGAACGGGGACCGGAACTCGATGCGGTCCGAAATAACCGATCCCGGCGGGCCATCTAAAAGTGATTTTACGAATTCGTTCCGCTGAATAATTCATCCATTCTTCGTTTTCCGTGTAAGGTAGAATCGGTCGTGTATGTGTGTGTAGGGCTGTGAGTTCGTGGGACGTGAACAAGTAAATCGTTACGAAAGCGAATAGTCGTTGGTTAAATGGTCCGTCATTATTTTTGATTCAAGGGGTCCCCAAAAAGATCGAGTTATGTGACAGATTCAAGTAGTGATGTAATGTTAAAATTTCCAATGGACAAAGCTGTATTGCGTTTGGAAAGTAGTACAATATAATAGAATCGCGTAATGGACAAAAATAATAATATTGAAATAATTATGTAAATGAGAGATGTTTCCTTTTTCAAATTATATGAAATTAACATCGTGCTGATTAACAATAATATAAATTGACGTTATCAATTGGAGGGGCTGCAATATTGGGTATAAGATAAATTCGGACAATAGCACAATCTAATTCAAAACTTTCAATACAATTGTCAATTTTCGTCATCTCCGTTTAAGTATTACGTTATATATTCTTTTAACCGCTGATGCCTTTATTTTAAACGAATATACACCAAACATCAAATTTACATTAGAACTGTATCGTTAAACTAAGAAGCGAAACTTTAATTTTGTAAATGGAAATCTCATTTCCGCTGAGAAAATTCGTATTACCGACTATTTGGAATACGTCTACATTTTATTCAGCTCCGTCGTTCACCACTCCGTAGTAACGAAACAGTTTGGGAACTCCTTTGCATACTTTCAGTCAACGCGATGCCACCCGAACTCGTAGAGAAGAACGTCGGTGCTTTCAGATCGGACGCACAACGAAATCGTCCAAGAAGGGAGGGACACGCGACGCGAAGAACGCAGCGAGCAGAGAAAAATAAAAGAACAAAAGATTAGAGAGGACCAAAGAAAAGGTGAACGGTTCCGAATAAAGAGGAAGTGAAAACGGGAGAGAGAAGAGATTCGAAAAACAAGGCGAAGAACGGAAAGAAAACAAACGATCAAGCGACCGTGATGCCAATCTAACGGCTTACTTGGGCAGAATGTCACAGCCCTGCCGCATTAAGGATCCGATGGTGAACCACATGCAGTTGAGCAGCTTGAAGCGATTCTCCAGATGGTCCGGGTTTTTGTTGCACGGATGAGGATTGTACCACTCGTACGGGGTGAATCTAAACTGTGATCAACTCTAGACAACGTCTGTCCGTTCTCTCAGCTGGACGCATCCGTCTTCCGCGGGATCGTTCGCCATTTACGCATGAAGATTAACCGCGTCGACGGCCGTCGGGAGGGGAAAAAAAGGGGGAGATCGAACGGAATGCGACAAGTCACCGTCCGCGTGCGTGCGCTCTCTTCCTTCGATCTTTATTTTTCTTGCTCTCGCAACCGGACCCCGAGTTCGATTTGTACATCGTCGACCGTGAAATTAAAGTCTGTACTCGCTTACCAACCAGACAGGTACTCGCGCGAGTCATCGGGAACTGAATCGGGTACTCGGTGCATGTTGCACGCAGGTAATTAGCAACGCGGGGACGAGTCGGAAATTATTCGAAATGTGGAAGCGTTTGGAATATTTTCTCCCTGCAACGGTAATTGTATATACGAGGGTAAGTCAATTATTATCCGCAATGTGGTTATATTTTTCTTTATGTTGACAGTACTGTCGTGAATCGTATATGACGCATGCATGGTTTAATTGTTGTTATGTCTGCACAAGTTAGATCCTGCTAGGTTAGCTAATTTGTCGTTGTCGTGCCGTTAACCGTGGCTGCTTCGCTCTCTGTTTGCACCAAAGAAGAGCAACGTTCAGTTATCCGTTTTTTGTGGTTGGAAGGTGTACCAGGCACCGAAATTCATCGAAGACTTTCAGTACAGTACGGGAACAGTGTATTGCATCAACGGAGTGTCAACGAATGGATTGAAAAATTTAAAAACGGTCGTACGAGTATTACGCATGACAAAGGAACAGTGAAAGAAGCGGTGTATTCTTGGCTCGCAACTCAACCAAAAATCTTCTTTTGTGAGGGTTTTAGGAAGCTTGTGCAACAATGGACCAAGTGCATTGAAAAGCAAGAGGACTATGTTGAAAAATAATGTACATGTATGTTTCCTATTTGTATTACAATTAAATTTTTAACCACATTGCGGATAATAGTTGACTTACCCTCGTACTTGCATCGAATTAGCTAAACGATACGTTGCACGATGTTGGTACAGGATATAGCTGATTGGTTTGGTTACTTTTGTTGGTAAAAATATGAGTATCCCATTTTGCTTTTGCACCAGGGAAAAGAACAGAAATGCATAACCCGTTTACGAAACGAAGTCAGTGAAACAGTCTCGAGCGTGTAGTTTAACACGTTCGTCGCCCAGCGTGATTCGATTGAGTTTCTCGTTGAGCCCAAATCCGATCGCATAGAAAACTGGGGTAAAAAATATAAAAATAGCAAAAGTTTTAATTTTTTATTTTTATTTTATGTATTTTATATTTATATATAGTATACTTCAATGCTTATTCCATTGAATTCCTTTTAAAATTCCAATTTAAAATCCTATTTAACTGTAAGAAAAAGAGCGTCACCCAAATATGGGTGACGTGGCGACGAACGTGTTAAGGCTGTAAAGATGGAATATTTAAAAGAAGCGAGAGAAGTTTCGTATTTGTAATTATCTCAAAAGATTGCTTCCAAAGAGCCACTGCAGTATGAGTACCAAATTGCTAAGCAAATTGAGTGCAGATAGCAAACTTTTAACTTTCGACCGGTTGTAAACGTTTTAATGGACTTAAGAACAAAAGGAAACATTGCGATCAATTATAATTTATACCAAAACAGCGCATGTATGTATGAACGGATATAATTTGTTTACAGCAAGCAACGTTGCCAACGGAGCAACAAAAATAATTCCCACATTCCGTATAATTTCTCTGCTTTGGGCATTAAATATCGTTGTAACGAATGCAAATTTGTGTTCCTATTCAGAACAGCACGAATAGAATATATCACGAGCATAATGGTTGGTAATTATTGTAGCGTTCTATCAATTTAATCCGCTGTTATAATTAGCGTTGTTCTCGTAACCGGTGATTTGCGCAGGAAATTCGTCGGGTCGTTGACGCAACGGAGGTCTGATCGAACGACGAAGTGTGTTGGGTGCGGCGGGTGGTTCGTCTCGCTTATGGTCGCGCGGATACGAAATTTCGCCGGTGCCGGGTACAATATTTTGCTTGTGGCTCGGTAAAAATGGATCCACTTGCCTGGCGAGTATGAAGAGCAGCACAGAGACGCCCAGATAAGCTGTCGCCATGTAAATCCAAACGTCGAGGCTGAGCGGGCTGAGGAACGAGAACAGATTCGGCGGCTGCTTTATGGGCTTACGGTACAGTATGCTGATCCCTGAAAATTTCATATCGCAAGCGTGAATTCAAAATCATCGTAAAATACCGGTCGGGAAACAATTTGTCGTTCATTAACGCTTAGCCAATCGAATGGGGAGATCCTCCATTTTTTTCCACAACAAAAGCGCTGCCATTGGTTCTATTTACTTTTGTTATTAGTTAGTCTTAAACTAGTGTTGTTTACAGTTCGTCAAATGCATTTTCCGTTTTTTCAAAGTACAATTTTTAATCAGTTCTTAATACGCGATGGACAGTGTTCGGTTAGGTGTGGCACCGTGCGATTAGTTAAACGTTAATAAGGATCGAGAATAATCTTTATACAAACTGTATAAATTTATCCACGCTTATTTCTAAACTAATTGCGTTGTTTGTATAACAGACTGAAAAATTAATATGCATTAATAGGATTCAACTGTACATGAATTCTCAAATGTATAATATTAATAGAAATCTTATGTCAACATTGTGTTATTAGTAGAAATATTGCGTTGTTAATATTTATTATTAATTGTTAATAAAAATATAATTCTACAATAATAGGATATACAACCGTTAGTTAAACGAGCTACTACGTAAGAATATTGACAATCGAAATAAGAAGTTCGCGTGTCTGGTAATTTAATCATTCCGATTTATTTCTCGTTTATTCTAGCCCACCCACAGATTTCTTTACAGTCCGTTCAATTTCTATTCCTTCCATCGCGTATCACATTTTCTACGAGCTGCGATCGAGAAATCCTTTGCCAGCTTTTCCGCCGGAAATCCGTTTTGCGTTCGAAGCTTTCGAAAATCGCGAAGCCGGCCAGCACCCAATCTCGTTGCATGTAAGATTTCGCGGCGGTTAGATCAATTCCCAGTCGATTGAGTCGGATTTGCAGAATCGTAGATCAGACAGATCGCTCACCAAGGTTCATGAACGGCATGGTGAAGTCTACCGCCTGCTCCCGATCATACGTGATGGTCAGGTCTGCGATCGCTAGATCCGCCTTCTGATCGAGCAGTTCTTTCATCATACCGTCCCACTCTTTCGTCTTCTTGTTGTAGGAACCGTACCGTCCGTCCGGCACCAGCCGGAACGTGTAATTGAAGCCGAGGATCCTCGATATCTCGTAAATCAAGTCGACGCTGTAGCCCTCGAACTGTGCGTTTCCGGTGAGCTTCTCGCTCGAGTCCTTTCTCATGCAGTATGGCGCGCTCTGTGAGGTAATGAATTCATATAAAAAATTGAATGCATTGCGTGCTGTGTGTGTGTGTGTGTGTGTGTGTGTGTGTGTGTACGTGAAAACAACTTTATAAATGGAATAATCATGGATGTAAATAGTCACTAGGTCTTTTGTAATCTTTCGTAATTTTTTGTTCTGTTAATAATTTTAACACTATTCCTACCGACACTTCACGTATACCTATTCCTATCGCAACATTCCTACGTAAGAGAGACTTCAAATTTTTCTCAAAAAATAAACAATGAAAAGAGAAGTGAATATTGAAAAATGTATTATACGTATATTTGAGAAAAAGCCTAAAGTTTGAAGGCGTTTCAATTACGTTGTATATATGAAATTCTAATCGAAATTTCAAAAACGGTCAATTGACCGGTTGTGGTAGGAATAGTGTTAAGCGACGAGCGATCCCTTTTCTCTCGTCTTACGAGTAATTTATAATTTATATTCTCCGTTTTTCTCGTGCGTTGAAGGGTTCATCGCGTATGCAGAATAAATAGATTGCGATTTGCTGTAAAATTGATTAAAGCGTAAAATACATGTATCTTGGGTGCTTGGATGAATGAGTAAGAAATTCTAGAATTTAAGGACTTTAGGTTTTAATAAGATTTGTTCAATTAAATTTGAATTCACCAAAATATTAACAACAACGTGCGAGTGCCGCACAACAACCTCATCATTGACTTAGCTCTTCAAATAGAAACGATTTTATAACATTTACACTATAAACATCGAAAAATAATACTTCATTTACAATGTAACGAAATTAATAATAGAATGCGAGATAAGATGATGCTGACAAGAGTGCGTAACAACCAGCGTGAACGTGTTTGAATACATTTGCGAATGTAAATTTGAACAGCCAGCTGATTGGATAAAGCAACGAAACTCAATGCATACGCGAAGCCGCGCATTCGACCCTACCACATTTGGACGAGTATGAAAATCATAGAATCACACGGCACCTTTCGTGCTCCAATGCTGCTTAATTAACGGCGGCCATGATTTGTAGAGAACGCGAATTGAATATGCATATGCGTGCTTGGGATTGAAAGGGTTATACCGTCGTATAGACAGCACTTCTTCCCTTCGCTAGAGTGTATCGAACCCGCATCTAATTTTTTTATTAGTTTCAAATTAATACCGCAGATACTTCCAAAGATTGTTTCGAAAGGTAACAAAAATGATGCTAAAAGATTCCAAAATATCTTACAAATAATTTCTTTGGATTTAATTTAAACATTTATACTTATAAATTCAAGCATAGACAGATATATAAGCAACGTTGCATATAGACATAATTCCGGAATTATATGTATAAATAAGAAATTTTAATAAATCATGACTTTACTCAATTATACACACACTTTCCCTGCCAATTTGCATCACTTGCCTATAGCCTGCAGCTACTACAGCCCACAACAACTCACAGAAATGATGACTCTTTCTCATTAATCAAAACACAGCGAATTAACACAGCCTGTTATTCAAGCAGATCTGTGAGCGTGAATCCGATCAATATTATTGTCGTAAATACAGAAAGGTTAGACGTTTAACCCCTTGGCATACAATAACATCTGGGAAATGTGATCATTTCATGTGCCATTGTAGACTTTGACGTCTCCGAGACGTTAAGAGCTGTCTACCTATTCCAAAACGTCTTGAAATGTTTCATATTTTACAGAACCACTAATTTATTATTTTATAATGTTGCTTAATATATCAACCTGATTAAATCTTGCATAGCAATACAAATTTCAAACCAAAATGTTCTGTTTTCAAGCTTGCACATAACTGTGTTCAGTTGAGTGTTCCAAATGAAATAGTATTTTTCGGACGCATCAAATTCCGTTTTATTTGTATGTCAACGGGTTAAAGAAGCCAGGCGTTAGGTTGTTTAAGTTTCCAGCGGCGTCGCCTCTTCGGGCCCAGCCAACAAGCACCCTTATCTTCGTGGCTGTGCACCGCGAAACTCGACGTCCTCTTTCGCCTGACACTTCTCTGCCGGGGAACTTTTCCAGCCAGTTAATACATTCGCGAGCAGTGCATTACTTGTCGTCGCAATTAGCGCGAGAATAAGTAACGCGGTCGGCCGGCTCGCCGTGGAAACTTCAATTAAATCGTGTATCCTCTCGTCGTATCCGGCTTCCTCCGGTTTTCTTGGTCCCCGCGAGAAGCGAGCGCGACGAGAAACAAGGAAAAGCGGAAAGGAGAGTGCGGTGGGGAACGGTGAAAGGAAGACACGGCGAGAAAGGACAGAAACGGAAATGGTGACAGAGGAATGAAAGGGTAAGAGCGGGAGAAAAATCGAGAGAGAGAGAGGGAACGAGAGAAAGAGAAAGAAAAACAGCAGAGCAAAAGGTGGGGGGTGGAAAGAGGGTGAAACGGAGAAAGAAAAAAGCTAACGAGCTGGCGAGAGCGGCGAAGGAAAAAGGAAAAGGAAGTTTCTCGCTTCCGCGAGCGGCGCGGCGTTCGTTCAACTCCGTTTCTGTTTCCTTTTCATTCCGGAAAAACAAACAGTCGGGGATTTTAACGATATACGAATGATTTACGTGGCACACTGCGGCAGCGAGGCGTAGGGGGGGGGGGGGGGAATTTTTAAAATTCAGGACGAAGGAGACGAGGAGATGGAGACCGGTTGGAGATTCGAGGAAATCACTTTAGTTGATTGAAACGAACCCGAAACGCTGGGTTTATACTTTTTCGCGAAGTTGACATTACGAGCCATCATAAATATGGCGCGCCAGCGTGGAACGTGTTTGTACGTTCATTTGAATACGTTTGCGTTAGCGTGGGTTTACGTTTGAGGGACGATGGCCCACCTAAGAAAATCAAGCCACTCGCCGAAGTTCTTCATTAGCGAAAGGGTAATTAACTCAGGTATAAATTAAAAAGTCTGGGATTAAGGGAGTACGGCGTGTATGTTACGTCCAGACTTATGCGGAACTTGAATTTTTCTTCGCTTCGTGAAGGAAAAAAGTGTGGAAATATTTATCGTGTAATTAGTCTTGCAGTTCACGTAAGTTTGATACTTACAGTGAACGACAGAATAATAGAACGTTGTCTGATTTTCAATGTTTCTCGAGTAACTTCAAAATGGTGTCTCTTGGCAAAAAGTCATGTTTTTATCAAGCAAATTTGATTTTATTGGGAATGATCGATACTACGTGTAAGATGACGTTGATAAAAATATTTGAAACAATTATCTTTGAATATTTTCGTGATTGTACCAAAAAATCGATACTTTTAATCGATTTATTTAGAGAACTTAATATGGTATACAATTGTTGCGATCTAATTTGAATCCGAAGAAACCCTTGTGTTTTCAAAAAACATAACTTCGTTCATCTCCTTTTTCCTACCTGTGTTACCATTTTATCGTACCCATTTTTACATAAAGAGATCACGTTTGCAGGCAAAAATGTAAATTGCGGTTAATCCTCATATATATTATGGAAGAAGGGCTGCTTGACATGGATAGGTGTGTAAAATTTGCATACGTTGCATTAATCTCAAGTAACACCGAAAATTACACTGTGTGCTCTCACTTTGTCGCGTAATGTACTTGACCCTTTCAGTATTAACGCTACTCATGTTTCTCAATTTAATAAGAATCTCAGAGTAACAACCACTCACCAGTATAGTAGTCACGATGAAAGTTTTGTTCTGAAGGTTCTCCACTATCTGAGTGTACTCCTCCTTGTAACTCCTCGTGAAATTTATGCCCTTAGTGCTGTTCCAGGTCCCTATCTTCTTCAAACCCTCCTTGTTGTTCAACTCGATTATGTCTAGGATGAAATCCGAACGGAACCCTTGATGATCGAACTTGATGATTCCCGTCAATCCAGTCATCTCGACCTAAGATCAAACCGTGACCGTGTTTCTCATGATTTTCGTAAGAAAAAAGAGACATGTTCATAAAAAATTGATTTGGATCGAAAAAAAACCCTAATAATAATATCTGATAGTTTTTTTAACACTGTTTTTACCAATTGTGCGATGTTATTGCTGCTGCTGCAGCTTTATTAAAGTGTCACTGTAACTCATTGAATACTTTTAAAAACATTGTCCATTCTATCATATGTATGTATGTATGTATGTACACCTTTATATATCTTCCGATTCATTAATCGATATCTACTGCACGCTTCTCTTACGATTTCTGTCTTTCACTTCTGTTTCTTATATAATTTATAATTTATTAAACAATAAACGGGTCAAGGCCCTTGGAGTGCATAAAATTATAAATAACGGATTATATCATAGTACGAAAGTGCCACAAAAACGCTAAGAATTACGATTACAAATTGTTGAACAGACAGATAACAATACCTTACATTTCTTTGAATGTTTATTTTAATTTTATGTTATTAATGTACAGTTCTCTCATTTATATGTTTGCCTTCTTATGAATATTAATAATAACGCCTAACAACAATTTTACCTAACCGGAAAAGGAAAATCTTCTCTTACATTTTCAAGGGCACATCTATCCAGCCTTATCCGTACCAAAATGTCTCCAAACTTTAATACCCTCCGCTCAATCCATACCCCGTCCCTTTGAGACCGCTATATTTCCGCGCGGGGGGAAAACGTCGCCCAATATTTACAAGCCAAGGCAATTTGAATCGTTGAAGTAGAGACCGCCGGTTGATCGCGTCCGTAACGGAGAAGCGGGTGCAATATGAACTGCATGTTTGCGTAACCAGGGTGCCCGATGTAATTAAACACGAAATTCTCGGTGACTAGTTCTAATCAACGGGTCACGAGCGCGTCCCGCGATTAAACGCGGCCCGAAATCACTCCGTGGAACGGGCCAACCCCCTTCCGTTCTGTTTTTCCTCTGCTGCCCCTCGACAACCCGTCCGGATCAAAATGCTCTACCGATCGGGCGGAAGAATATCCCCGTGTTTGTTCGCGCGAATCGCCGCACGACCGGACGCTGGTCACGATAATACGACGCGGCCGTAAGCGCGCGTCGCTAACAGGATTTATGACTGAATTGCGGGCTTCTATGCAAATTCGAACCTTTACAAGTTGTTCCTTTTACTATGCTTTTACTGTCTCGCTCACTGAATATTATGGCCAGCAATTTACTTTGAATAGTTTTGCAGGCTGTTTTTTCTATTTCCTCTTTTTTTTTGATTAATGAATATGCAGGTGTACAATTTGCCATGTGAACATTTGATACATTTTGTAGGACTCTGATGTACATTATATTTGATGTTTGTCTGTGTTGCTCGCTGAAATTGTGCATTTTGCCACTTTTTGTACACTCGCGCCACGGTTACACGGAGGGTTTCACAAGTCTTAATTTCGATTGATGTATGAATTAATGTTCAGAAAATGCTGGGAACTTTTCTTCTTTTGTTTTAGATACAATAGTGGACAAAAGGTTAAGACCAAAGTGTTAAAGAGAGTGAATTAATTAATTAATAAGAAATTGTCGGGTAAATAAAATTTGTATTCTATAATAATCGATAAATAGTATTATATCATAATGACGATAAAAATACGTATATGAACAATATTTGCATAGCATAAAACTATGTTTTGCATTGTCCTGGTATTTTAAACTTTTGTTCACTACTGTATCTGAAGATTCTACCGGTGCATGTGAATTTTCGTTGGTTAATCGTACGTTTCTCATGAATGCATAAAAACTTACAGTTTATATTCATTGCATCGTTTTCATTTTACTTCATCTGCAACCTCACATGCCAACGATAAATTTCAAAGTAAAACAGTATTGTTATCAGTGCAAAACGAAAACCTGCAAAACACTTTTGTCCCAAGAAAGTGAAAGCTAACGAAATCGAATAACGATACAACGTAAACGATTGATATCGAAGAAACACGATCATTTTATGATGATAATCGAGAGAACTTTATTCGACAACTTAATTATTGTGACCAACTTGGATACACGGATGAACTTTATCCTGTCTCTATCATTGAGTTTAGTTTTAACGCTAATTTTAGGCGACAAATTCACGTGAACCGTGTTTCCCGGTCGGAAACTGCGGCCCGTCCTCGGTCACGCACCGCATAATTAGCAAAATTGAAGGTAACACGGTGGCGAAGCCAGCCGAAAAGTATTCTTCTATTCATTCGTACATTATTATCGTATTACGCGCTGTGAAATCGCGAACGCGAGAAATTCACGCCGCTGCGCTCGCGTTTCGTGTTCTGCTGATAATAACGCTAACAGGACATCGTTATCGTACGTGGATATTGAGGAAAAAAAAAGATGGCGGACGAAGGTAGTTATCAGAGCCGTGACTCGTTATTGAGCCAGTAGATATCTCGGGTAATTGAATTTCCTGTATTCTTCGTGGTGGTTATCGGGATCTTTCGAATACTTCGCTCGTACTTCGTTGTTTAATTAACTTTTGCTTTACAATAATAACTCTAACAATTGCGAGTTTATTCGTTCGCGTATTGATTCTCAGAATTTGATTTGAAAAATGTTTATTCAAAAATTAATCCGTTTGCATTCGTAAGCGGAATAATCCGCACACGATGATTGTCAATTATCATAAATCGCGAAATATTCTTCTGTTACCGTTAAACATTTCGCGAGTGCGTTATCAACAATATAGGATTTCGAGGCTTTAAAAGAACTATCTCAGTTTATTTGTTGCAAAAATCTATAATACTATTTTCTGTTTAACACTAGATTGCCAGAGTGAGTCAATTTGACTCGTTTATGAATTGTCAAATTCAAGTATCATGTGAAAGGAATAGAATATAAGGGCGTTTGTGATAAATGTAATAAAAGAATCTGCGGAAAATTTATTTTAAAAACAGAATATATATGTAAAAATTGTTTTGATTAAACTTTCTTTAAAATAAAGTTTTATTTTTTCTTTAAAACTTTAATTTTCATGTTTGAGTCAAATTGACTCGTTTTAGGCAAAATAGGTATATACCCAACATCCGGCAATCTAGTGTTGATTGTTGCACGTTATTTTTAAATAGGATCAATAATAAACAAAAGCACAGAAGTTATCGTCGTCTCTCAGATGAATAACGCTAGTAGCGTATTGAGAACTGTGACGCAAATGAGTTAATTAAAAAAAAAAACACGTTTATTTGGTCCAATGTTTATGTTCGACTGAAACAAAAAAAAAGGATACATTGACGCGTAATTGGATTTGCACGGAAGAAAGCCGTTTGTGTTTCGAACGTTTCGATTTTCATACTATCGGATTCCAATTAAAACCGCTTGTTACACAACAACTCCAAAACTTTAACTCTCGTTATCTCGAAACGGTTCGCCGGAAGTGCTCGTGACCGGTTCGAGCCTAAATCGTGGCAACTGCTACGCGGGGAACTTTTCGCTGAATACACTGACGCTTCGAACGATTAGACTGAGAACTTCAACGATGTTCAAAACGCTTAGGCTGCCTGAAGTGTTGCATCGCGTTCAATAATGCACTCGTGGAACGTCTGAACTCGTTAAAGCTCATTCACTTGGTGATCATCGTTCTTCAGCATCTTTTATCCCGTGCACTGAAGCCATTAGTACCTCTGCTCGTATTCAGAACTGGGCAATTTGTCTTCCACCGGACGAACACAGCTACTAGTAATTGCTCGTAGTAAGGTATTCTAATCGCTCAATCTTCATATAACTCATTTAGAATGGTTAATGGGAATATACTACGTCGTCAAGAACCTTCTTTACAGTATACAAGAATATAAATTTTAATCCTGCGATTTCTGTGGAAACAATTTCTGTAAAAGTAATTTATTAAGAACATTCCGTTTCGTCAAAAATCCAAGTTCCAATATTTCTTCCTTACTACTTGCTTTCTAACATACTTTCTAAACGGACACACCGAATGCCCAGTCGTGAATCGTTCACTAGCCAAAGTTACGGTCTAGGAATTTCCGGCGACCACCCAAAAATATGCTAACACACATATTTGTAAGTAACGAGAAAACGCTATCGATACGCGTCTAGACGGTGTAACCGTGATTTCGGTGTATACTCTGCTCGTAGGTAACATAAATTGACCTTTACTCGACCGATTTCTGGCTTGAGCGAACCGTCACCGCCGCTGGCACGGGCGTCATCGCGGATTCACGGCCGCAAACCGCGAGCCATAATTTGTCAACGGGAACGACGACTTCGTTTAACCCGGGAGGTAAGTTTCCATTGTTCGACGGAACAATCGTGGACCGTGGAAGGAAGGAGTCGTCCGTCTGCGCGGCCACCCAGTTTCTGCGGATCGCCGCGCCGCGCTTGTGTTTGCACATGGCAGCAGTCGTGGCGCTCGTTAATAAGCAGCGGACCTCGAGAGGAAGGCAGGGACAGTCGGATTAAGCATATCGTTGTAATGACATACAGTAGCGGACGAAGGTTTAAGATCAAAGAAAATAAATCAATTAATTTATAAGAAATAGTACGATATATAAAATTCGAATTCTATGCTAATATTATTCTATCATAATGATGACATAAATGAGTACAGTAGTGGATAGAAGTTTAAGAGGAGGGAACAATTTAGAACATAGTTTTATGGTCTGGAAATAATTAAGTATTATAATAATTAAATGTTGTCTATTATGCAAATATATATCACTATTTATTGATTAGCACAGAAAGCAAATTTGATTTTATCATGTTATATAAATTAGTTAGTTTAATTTCTTTGACTCTTTGGTCTTAATTGCAAAGTATCTGAGGTTAATTTAAAAGACAAAACGTATCTCTGCCTAAATTACTATCTTTGCTTATCCCTCTGACTATCTGAATTTGCACAATTGAATTTTCATAAATGTACTTACGTATCAAATATAAAATATACACGTACGCGTACATTAAAAACTACACCGACTGAGAATACGGATGCAATTTAATACATCTGAAATTGAAATACGTATCTAATTCCTATATAAGCAAATATTCTCCCCAGGTGACCTGCTTCTTGCCAACTTCACTAGAACCCTGGGGTAGCTGTCGCATCCCCTGACGCGTATACTTGGCGATCCACCGCTTGAAACGACATACACTCCTTTCTCTGTCTACAGCATTTACCATAAATAGGAACAACTGTCTGCAAAACGCATACGGATAACTGAAACATCATCGAAGTGGTACCGCGAGACGTTTTTGTTCCCACTATCCTTTGTTTACGCGTCTATGCAATTAAGCTGCTTGCACGCGACGCGACGCCTGCTTCGCATACCTTGTGCCGATCTTGTCATTTTTATGCCCGCGCGGTCTCACCAGCAATCTGGATCGCGGTTCGAACGTGGCATTCGTTTAGCTGCGTGCAGGTATGCACTTTTTGAAGAACCGTTGCGAGGACGTTGCGGTCGACTGGTTTCAAATGAAGCAGATAATAGTGGAGTATGCGTTGGTTAAGCGTGTTAGCGTAATCAACGCTGAACGTATACAGGGTGTTCGGACAGCCCTGGGCTTAAATTGAAAGAGTAACTCCCTGAGACATTCTAAGACGAAAATCAAGAGTAACGATTTTGCGTTTGAGGCTTTGTTTGCGAGTTATAACTAGTTAAAGATATCGTTTAATCCGGACCGTTCGACGCTTGAGAGCGGGTAACCGAGGCAACTCGGTCGGTACGTCGCTGAGTCCACAGTGATGGTCAAGAGTCGAACGGTCCGGATTAAACGATATCTTTAACTAGTTATAACTCGCAAACAAAGCCTCAAACGCAAAATCGTTACTCTTGATTTTCGTCTTAGAATGTCTCAGGGAGTTACTCTTTCAATTTAAGCCCAGGGCTGTCCGAACACCCTGTATATGCGATATGTATGTGGACGAATTTTTCTTGAATTACAAGAAAAGCAAAGTTATCTGTAACGATTTTCGTTGTCGAATTAATTTTGACTTAAGTTTGCGTTAGAATATAATGGCGATGTTAAACGCAAGTTAGCAGAGTATTTGATAGAAGAATTTGATAAAGTAGAGAAGCAAACATTAAGGCAAAAGTTAGACAGTCGTAAAGTTTGAGGGAAACGAGTGATTTTTCATACAGGATCGCTTGTATCCTCTTGTTTTTACCGTTGCAAACGATGAAGACAGAGATCTATCGTTCGAGTGCAGAGTTCAGAATTGAAAGTGAAAAATTCAAAATCGAAAGTGGAAAATTTAGAATCACAAGAGAAATTACGATTTTACGAATTTTCATCATCCTTTAACCCCTTGGCATACAATGACATCTGGGAGGCGTCATTCATTTCATGTGCCAAGATGTATTGAAATGTATTATACTTTACAGAACTATTAATTTATTATTTTACAATTTTACTTAATTATCGTCCATTAATATTACACCTCAGCCTGATTAAATGTTATATAGCAACGCAAATTTCAAAATAAAATGTTTTGTTTCTAAGCTTGCACATGACCGTTCAGTCGAGCCAAATTAAATAATATTTTTCGGACGCCTCGAATTCCATTTTATTTGTACGTCAAAGGGTTAAGCGATTTTGTTCCCTTAAGCTCGTTCATTTTTGTTTCTGCTTATTAAACATCAGCGACCCAATATCTCTGCGACACAAAAACGAGATTACCGAGTCAACCGTTGATGAATTCCCGGCAAAAAGCTCGATTTGCACGTAAATGGCGTGAAAACGACAAATTGACCCTTAATCGTGTAAAACGAAGTAATCGGATCGCGAAATACTGCCAACTTCGACAATTTAAACGGGATCCCGCGAGACGATGCACCGAGCTCGAAGAGTGTTTCTGCAAAGGCCGCAGTGGGGCGAGCGTAAAAATGGCTGCAGCTTCGAAAGCAGCAAGTTAACCCCGATAACTTAATTCCCGCGTCCCCGTTGCGGCAACCCTTTTCTTTTCCCTTTGCCAATTACGTCATAGGCTGCGCGTTCCCAGTAGAACGCAGGCGACGTCATCACGGCAGGGGAACATCGTTTTCTGATCGTTCGACTCGTTTTCAATTGGAACTCTTCCAACGATATCGCGATCGAATTAAGGTTCCGATGGAATTTTCAACCTTTGTCGTGACATCGTTGGCCAATCGCTCTTTGAACTTCTCCCCCGCGAACAATCATGGAAAAATATACAGTAGGTCTTATCGGGGCGAATGAACGAAACGTAAAATAAAGTTTTGGTATGCTGAAATGGGGATATTTTAATCTACACTCTTTGACGCCGCGTCGAAATGATTCCACTCTTAAAGATAATTGTGAACACTTATCTTTGTCTCCACTGAAAAAGTAATAAGCACAATTTTAATTGTTGATAAAGATCTAGTATTACGTTTGAAAGATGCAGTGAATACTAATAGCGATTATAAAGATATGATAAATTTTTTTTTTTAAATTACGTCAAATTTACGTCACGTCACTGTGAATGGTAATTTCAACTTTTGCGATATTTTATTTAATCGCACACTTTTCAACTATCTTTAAATCTCATTCGGGAATGTAAAAGTTTTATTTTTCATCTACAAGAAGAAGAGAATGTTTAATGCAAATATCTTATACCAAGTTTTTCAATTACTATTATATATTTTCACCCCTATCGTTTTCGAATAATCTATTGTTGCATTCACAATTCAACATCATTACGCTGTTCATGTATTTGAATAAACAGGTTAAATACTCACGATTCTCATATAGTTTATGAGGGAATATCCGTGCGGCCAGGTATCAGTGGATTCACAGGACAGCGGCTTGATGTCGATCTGCTGGGACGTGTCCAGATCGTGCAATGCTTTCGCAAACAGGTGCACCGCGTCGTACATCAGGGACGTTTCAGTCTACAGGAACCAACATCGAAAACCGAACATTTCACTTCCATGCCAATACACATATTTTTCAGACACGCCATAATTTTGCGACCAACTTACGCAATAACTGTATCATGTAAACTAGATCGTGAATTTCATTATATCACTCAAATACCATCTTCAATAAAAATACGGTAAATATTCGTTTCTACGAAGCACGTTTATTGCTTTCCGAAATCATCGTTCACGCGGTTAAAAAGAAAAGTAAACCACGTTATTCAGTATTGTTCGATTCGAAATCGATATTAATGAAAAAAAAAGTGAATCGCTGCTGAGTTTTATTTAAAAAGTCGTTAATTTAAAAAAAAATTTAATTTTTGCTTAACAGACTATTAGTAGTTTCCTCGTATCGTACTAAATATTTGTAAAAATTTTTTTCGTGAAGAACAAAATTTGCAATCGAATCGAGGTTAATCCGAAACTAATTTGAATAAAAATGAAATCGTTGAAACTGATGGAACGCCTTCCATTTCAGTGATATTAAAGAAGTAAATGCTTGCTGTAGATTTTTCACGATTTCAGTGGAAGCTGGCGCCCGCATTCCTAATTGTAACCCATTTGTATCTCGCGAATCACGGGTCTAAATCTTCTAAAAGTACCATTCAAGCGAACGTCGTCGCGTGTTTCGTGACTACGAGTACTTCTGTTTAGGATTGGCAATATCTTTACAGGACTTTACGAGACATCGTACCGGAACCATTTACCGGAGAAACCAGTCTCGGTTCGTTCGTGTGTGGCGCCACAAGATTGCCGGTTGGATAGTTAAAGGGAAATTAAGCGATCTAGTCAACATAGAAACTGTACGCAACTTTGTTTTTGCGTGCGTTCGTTTCAATTTGCATGCGGTATAATCGACGTTATTCCCGTTTCGGTAAACGGTAACATGAGAATTTCTGATAATCATACATAACGAAATTAGATACAGTAGCGGACAAAAGTTTAAGACGACAGGACAATGCGAAACATAGTTCTATGGTATGCAAATATTGTTCATCTACTTATTTTTATCGTCATTACGATAGAACACTATTTATCGATTAGCATAGAATACGAATTTTATTTATCTTGTTATTTCTCATTAATTAATCAATTCGTTTTTTTTTTTGACCCTTTGGTCTTAAGTTTTTGTCCGCTATAGTAAATATGAACCGTGTATTTTGAAAGTGATATACAGTAGTGGACAACAGTTTAAGACGACAGGACAATGCAAAACATAGTTTTATGATATGTAAATATTGTTCACATACTTATTTTTATCATCATTATGGTAGAACACTATTTATCGATTAGCATAGAATACAAATCTTATCTACCGTACTATTTCTTATTAATTAATTAATTCGTTTTCTTTGACCATTTGGCCTTAAACTTTTGTCCGTTACTGTAGCAACGGCAACGTGGAATTTCTGCAAAAAGTTCGTGCAATTTAATAAAGTACTAAACCGAAATTGTTCCGTATTGATGTTTCGTTTCGTAGTCTCGTCGTTTCGTGTTCATTAATAATTTCCAAACAGGAAGCTTCAAAGCGCTCTTATTAATTATGTAACTACCCGTAAACGCTACAAGTTTGCTCGTCGAAATTAATAGATCTGCTAAACATGCGGACGGTCGACAAAAATTTCTCGTAAATTTCATTGAATTTAATGTTCAACAACGATTCTGTTGGTAACCGTTGGGAGAGAATTTTCAATTTGTCGGACGGGTAATCTTTTACAACTGACCAATTGAGGATAATGTATAATTACATGCGAGATTAAACAATAATTAATAGTATCCTACCTTTATGCAGGTGAGGTTGTTCTGCTCGGCGTGTGCATGAAACAAACATTATTCATTATTCAATTATAAAATCTGCATCGATCCATCGCCAAATTATGCTACTCTACAATTACGAATTCAAATACGCGGAACAACGTTTAGTGCTTGTAATTACGAGTCATATCTCGTTATTAAGTATCGTTCTTGAAATAAAAATGAGATGTATGTATCAGAGAACGCTCTCCTACTTTAATCGTAAAAATTGCGCGTGCCTTCTATTTTCGTCTTAGCTGCAATTTTAGAACGGCCTGCTCGATCGTTACGTTGAGCATGTTCTAATTTCGCAATTACATTTAAATTGCACGGGGAGCAGCAGCGAATAGATACAGTCAGCTGTAAGAGCCTTCGTGCAGCTACTAAATTTGAAACGTTTGAAGGAAAATAATAAGAGCTTGAAATATTTAATCAATGTTATTCAGATTATTAGATAATAATAGGCGGATTCTAAAAAAGTGACGAGAGGTCACACGTTAAATGTAATAATGTAACTGTACGAAAATTTAAATATATTCATTATGAGTATATCATAATCAATTATACTTGTAGTTTAAAATAATGAATTTTGAGCACTTCAGTATGACCAAGAAACATTGTTATTTTCTTCAGAATCAATTTTAATTTTCCCTGATGAATGCGTTGATATTAATAAAACCTCAAAAATTCTTGTTCTCTGTTACAATCTTCGCATGGCGGATGTACGATTATTTTCATTCAACTATAGAAATATTATATGAAAAATTAAAAATATGATATTATTCAAAAACCAAGGTCTTGAATACTACTTTGCAATCCGCACACATAGATAGGTGAGAACATCATCGAGATCTCTATTTAAACTTTAATTTTTTAGACAGAACAGAATCTTTTTTCTTACTGAAGTATATCTTCAAGTCTACACTCTATAAATAAGTTTGTTAATTTATCGTACGTTAATCTTCCTAGTATATAAATATACACGAAAGTGTATTAAAAATTTTGTACAAAAATTCATCTGTCACATAATATCCAAACGTATTGAAGTTTCTGTTACATGTCAAAATTATCTTGCACATTCGCCACTTATCTCACCTTCAAAACGTCTATCTTCCGAAGATTAACATTTGATTAGTGTACGAAGACTTTTGTTGCTGACTGTACTTAAATAAAATTATTCGCGCATGTTTCGACGGTCTTATTAGAAAACGAAGCATGAAACGATAGGAAAAAGGAAGTTCTAGGATCGACGGTGTAGCGTAGCAAATAAACGGTTGTTGACGTTTCTTTGGTGCACACGCGATCGAAAATTAATTGTTTCTGCGTGCACAGCCACGAGGAAAACGCACGGTAAATCGAAGCGCAGCCACGGCCCCTTCACCTCGTAACAGGCGTTTCCTATCTATACTTAGGAGTTGTCGATAGCAACATGCGCGCACCGGTTTATCTGTAATTCAATGGATACGTTGGTCATTTGTATGCATCACGTGCACGCGATCCTAGTTAATTAGCGCGATTTTGTTGAGTTCCAGCCGTGTTGCCGCTGGCAGTTCGTTGAACACGACAATCGACGTCTTCTGTAGAGGTGTCTTTATTGCTATTGCTCGGTGTTGGAGATTGCACAGGCATTTTTCGTGCTATTTTTAACCGACTAATTGGTATTAATAAGAGCGGGTACTAGATCATTCCGACCGCCATTATGGTATTCAGCTGCTCGTTTTGAAATAAATTGTAACATCGTCAAGACTACAAATTTTTCTGTGCAATAAGATAGTTTTCATAATGATTTTACGTCGATACGAGCATGTATTATTAAATTCCATTTTGGTAAGCCCTTAAATTACGTAAACACCGTGCAACATCACCATCGAAATCAAAATCTCGATTCTCGCCCCTACGACAGAATCTGCGAAAACATCGAAATTGCAGCTAAACGCACGGCAGCCGTGTTTCATCGATAAATTTTCAACGAGCATACGGCGCTTATCTCGATCCATGACTTTTCATCGATTGTACACGCTTAAAGGGAGAAGATCCTGCAGATCTTCACCGTTAACGAAAATTTTCTTCCTTCCAGTTACCCCTTCCGCCCTATCTTCTTAGCTGGTTGCCAAGCAAGTCTTGCTCTCTTTCAGCAGCAAGATCTCTTGTCTTTCGACTCCGCTAAGATCGGTCACGTACCATCATTTACTCGCATCCGCTCAATTTTCCTGTATCCATGTGCACGCGTATTTACATACTTGTCGCTGGTTGCCTAGCCGGCGACTCATACGGAATCGCTAATGCGACCACGCTGGTAGCTCCCATTTGCTTCATCTCATCCAGTCTTCTCTTTCTCTCTTTCTCTTTCTCTTTTTCTATTCCTCTCTTTCTGTTTTTCTTTTCCTATTTCCCTCTTTCTATTTCTTTCACTCTCTCTTTCCCTCTTTCTGTTTCCCTTTTTATTTCTTTCCTTCTTTTTCGCCTCTCTCTCTCTCTCTCTATCTTTCTCCTTCATCTCCCTTCGCTTCCGCCCGTTTCTCGCCAGTTTCTGTTTCACGGCTAACGACTTTCCGTTACCGTGTAATTGAGTTGAATTACGTCGAACAATAAACGGGATTTCGTATTCGTCGAACCGTTCGCCGGTACCCACTCGCGAAAGTCTCGTTCGATTCCGTTCGCTGGAAATTGGAGCCCTTTTTCCTGGCAAATTTTTTCCCCGGAACGAGGCGGAAAGAAACCGAAGGGTCGACGTGCTCTCGCGAAATAAATCGGGTTAATTGTACGTACAGAGAATACGAATTTCCTCGGCCATGCAGCTGGATCGACCGAGCAAATTAAATAAGGTATTCGAGACGTAGTTATTCCTGATATATACAGTAGCGGACAAAAGTTTAAGACGACAGGACAATGTAGAAACATAATTTTATGGTTCGCAAATATTGTTTAACTATTTATTTTTATCGTCATTGCGGTAGAACATTATTTATTGATTGATATAAAATACAAGTTTTATTTATACTGTTATTTCTTATTAATTAATCAATTTATTTTCTTTGACCCTTTGGTCTTTAACTTTTATCGGCTACTGTATGTATGTATGTTACCTTCAAGCTGCAGATCTTTGCATCTTTGAGTTAGAAATTTGGTAAGCGCGATTTAAGGAATGAAATTCGAATAAATACTTGTTACACTATTTCAATATTATAAGGTGTATTTTGTTTCGAATAATTTGCACCTTCTTTTGCATATTGTACGCGTTCTGCATCTTTTTGCACGTTCGCATTTTACATAAATGCATAAGAATCCGATGTCTGATTATTCACTATAAGTAGAAGTTACTTTGAAGTTACATCATATACTAGTTAATTTTTTTTGAAGAAGGAACTGCCCTTTCCTTAATTATTTCGTTGTATTGCTAATAAGTAAGATAATCTTCTGGTTTATTTTCAGCTTGGATAAGTGTTTCTTGAAATAATTTCTGAACTCACTTGAAACTCGAATAAAAGAATACTTAGAAAAAATTAATTTAGTTATCCATCTTATACACCGTCTTCTTGGCACTGTCTTCCTTTCTCTCTCTCTCTTTCTCTCTCTCTCTTTCTCTCTCTCTCTCTCTCTTTCTCTCTCTACGCCTTTCTGTCACGGCTGCAACTCCGTAGTCTCAGGAAACTTCTTCGAATGTTCAATGAATAAATCAGTTCAGCTATGAAGAGGCCACTACCGCACTAAGTTCGCCGACGGACTTCCGCTTGAATATCTATTTCACGACTTCCCTCGGTATAACGTAGATTTCTTGATCACAATAACGAATGAATCACCGGCACGGACAAATTGTTTCATCCACTCCCGCGCGATACATTTCAATCGCGCTTTAAAAGCGTGTTTAGCGGTTGACTCGTTTCATTCGGATACAGTTCCGTTTATAACTCAATCGGTTGGCTCTTGTTAACGTTGAGCGAAATAAGCGTTCGACTAGGTTTCAGACAGATTTCAGAAAGACAATATAATTCTTAATTTTGTGTAATGCAATCAACCGTTCAAGTAAGCTATGAATAAAAATAACCTATAATTACAGAAATACAAAATATGAATAAAGATAATAACTCTAATTCAATAAATGTAGTTCTATAATTCTGTAAGTGCAAAATGTAAATGTGCAATACATAATTACATCATTATAAAACACATCTATATGAATTTCACCAGTATAATATGATTACATTCACAATTACATTAGCATAACCATAGATGTTTCCCTTTCTCAAATTTACCCGCAAACCTGGCAATCGCAGATCCTCCTTTAGCGATCAATCGCTTCAAACCCTTCTTTTTACGACAATCAGTTTCCAAAAAGATGTCCAAAAATGTCAAACAAGAACACAATGGATCCGCCATCCTTCGATTGCCCTCTTCCATTAAAAGATTCTCTACAAATCACTGTGAAGCTCTCTAAGGCGGTTTCCCGTGCGTGCCAGGAATCGATCTTTCGTCGCGATCTGTTCGATAGCGGACCGTTTTTCACGGCAAAGGAACGAACGACAGAGAAGCGGGTCCCGACTCGCCCGTCGAAACGTTGTCTCCGCTAAACGGCCGGGGAAGAAGCGAATTTAACGAAGTCCCGACGAGAAGTGCATCCCGAAGCGCGGCCATCGGTGGTGCTGGCTTCCGCGGGGTCGTTTCCGTCGCGTTATGAACGGGTCAGGGATCAAACAGGCGTGCCTCCTCCGGGAAAAGAAATGAATGGAAGGGTATAGGAAAGGTAGAAAGGCTGTAGGTAAAAAGGTATAAAGCTCGGCAACCCTAGAACGCCCCGGGGCGCCCTCCATGCGGCTCGAGCTTCCATTATTTAACCTCCCCCCCCCCAGTCTCCCAGGCGGACCACTGATCTCGTTCAATTGTTTGCGCTTTCATAGGTGAACCTGTGATCTTATTTTCTGCGTTTCTATCGGCCTTTCACGAGGGTCTTGGCTTAACGCGCTCTCGCAGCCGCGCCGCACAAGAAGACACTCCATTCGCCGTTGCCCGCGAATTATTTCTGACAATGATCCGCAATACGTGATCATTTTTATTTCGATAGCGTTGAAAGTTGGCAAACGAGCACACAAATCTAGATTTTCAATGCGAGGCTAAGCCACGTGGGTGATTTTGTTCGCAGAGTACGAAAGCGATGTCAGATTGTTCGCAACGAAACGCAGAGAAATCGACCAACGAAGACATAACCACGGGATTCATATAGATTACGGTTATGCTATCTGAAGGGAACCGTATTAAAGACAATTTGAAATTCCTTAAATCTATCAATTTGTGGAATAAAATTTAATACTTGTAAGAGGAACCAGATAATCAGGGGTGACGATGGCCAAAGTGGTCATTAGGGCCACCATAAACCAGAGGTCCCCAATAACGGTTGGGACCGAGTACGCGCGAGGCTCGATCACGGCCGCTTACACTTTCCAGGCCCGCACCAACGGCGGGTTTGTTTTTCGGGAAAGTGCAAAGTGGGGATGCGCCCATAAAAGCATGAGGAAAAGGGCATAAGCAGTTTTAGTAAGATAGAAACCGTATTGTACGAACGAGAGACGATTTTGTAAAAGAAATAAAGTA
The DNA here is from genome assembly GCA_033822845.1 of Tetrapedia diversipes. Lineage (NCBI taxonomy): Eukaryota > Metazoa > Arthropoda > Insecta > Hymenoptera > Apidae > Tetrapedia > Tetrapedia diversipes. The sequence continues at coordinate 295,474 of JAOPTO010002156.1, forward strand.
ACCCTCACATACTGATTTTACGAAATAACAGCGCCGTACAACCGTCGCTAATGATCGAGATGTTTACAATGCGAACGAAACGTTTGCCATTTTGAAAAATTCCGTATTTCCTTAGAGCGTTATCAGTCTTTGATTACGAACAACTAAACAGTTATAAGTATAAGCGATGACGTACGTAAATCGTTCGTTGAAATCTGACGTATGCATCCTGAATCTTGAAAAGAATAATCGAAAGCCATCCATCAGATTGGTCCATGAGTAACGTTCTTTCGTAAAAAGATTGTTGGAAGGTTTGCCTGCACGTGGAAGAGGGTGCATGTAATTTAGCGTTCTTTTAGGGAAGCGAAAGCTGGCGATCTGCATGCGACAGATGTTGCTTCCCACAAAATGGCCGAGCGTTCCGAATTCACTGCTCAACATTTCCCTGGCTGATGCCGCACCAGATGCGATACGATCTGTATTCGTGATGCCGGTTCACGGTCTGCTCGAAAAGCTGCCAATTAGGAATGTAACTTTGATCGCGAGCCTACTTTGGCTGAGCACCGCTATTTACTGGTAAAACGGAGCACGGTAAAAGTTTCGCGGATTGGGGTAAACTATGTAAAATTGTAAAATACGAGAGAATTTCGTACGTGAAAAAGGAACACGTGTGTAAAATACGAGAAATCTTTTAATTCGGAGAAAGATTAAAGGCAACGATTGAAAATTATACGGAAATTAATTGTGTTGCAATAATTAATTGCATTTTATAATAACATCTTATAAGTTTGATATGCTACTCGTTCAATTCAGAGGTTTAAAACTGCATAGCATATAATTAAAGTACAAAACCGTATAGAAATACGCGATGTAATGTAATACACGAAATTTTTTTTGTGAATACAAAATATGAACGTTGTTTAATTCTAAACTAATTTAAACTTTTAGCACATGTAACACGAATCCAGTGCTATTCATACAAAATTCTGAACTCTTTAAATATTTTTATTACCACTCCGATTGCTTGCACAAATTTCACGAAGTAATTTTTATACTTTTTTTTCAAATATCCTCCAACGAATAAAATACCCTTCGAAACGTAATTACGAATTCCGTGTCGTGAAATGTTAAACGAAATGTTTAGAATAGTGGATTAAAAATCCTGAACACTTCTCCACTACGGTCACCTGCATTATCGATGGTTTTGGTAATTTCCACGGTTGCGTTTCACCAATTCAAGCAAACAGAGAAAGTACGGTTACCTAATGGGAATACAAGTGCGTGTGCATCTGCGCACACTGCACATGTGCATATGTAAATATATATATATCTGTATAGGTGATCACAAGCGTCCTGGTATCATGTAATACGATGTCATTTCGTTGGTGGGTTTATATGCGGCAGAATGAGGAACACGCGGAGGAAGTAGGTAAATTGCATAGGCAATTTCCGCGACGAAATTTGTGCGATCAATCGAATGCCACAGTGGAATTAGTTACGAATTCAGTAGGCCTATGACAGCAGCAATAAAACGCGTTTAATTACCATACAACAGTGCTTCTGCACTTTTTTAATACCACGTGAATTATAATTGTACAATAAACAAATGCAAAATGCATTGCAAATGAAGTTATAACGAACCTTTTATTTATATATTAATTAGTGCTTCGTCTATACACATGAAAGCGTTAATAATAATGTTAATAATAACAACTTTTATGGAGTTGCAAATTGTAAGCAAGACCACTGTAAGGGGTATGTAAGATAATTGTGTAAGTAGTAGAAGTTTAAATAAGGCGAGACAAATTTAACAGTAGTTCTACCACAGTTGTACGATTCATGTAACATTTATTATCTGTACAGGGATAATGGTAAGAAATTCGAGCTTTGTAATTTGCTGGACAAAGTTCCTCATGCACCGGATTCTTCCGGATTCACTGTTTCGCTACGAGAAAGTCGGTAGTCGACTTATTTATGCGAGTTCCACAGGGCGAAAAGTTAAACGCGACTTTGTTTCAAAACTCGAGAGTCAAGACCGTTACAGCGTGGAAAGTCAAACAAAGGCCAAGAAAATCCTGGGATATTTAAAATCTCCTGCGAAAACAAATTTTCAGCTACGCGAAATTCGATAATTAAGAAAATTAAAAGCAAACAGATGAAAGTACATAGTATAAAGTCTCCCCGTTACCTGATAACTTTTTTTCTCTCATAAAATGTTCCACCGTAACAAGATTTTATAAAAGCGATGCGATATTTTCTCTTTTCTTTGTTTAACTTAAATTAAATAAACTATTAAGGAAGTTTTATAAAAGTCCCCCCCCCCCTCTCTCTCTCTCTTTCCCTCGATGGAAAATAAATGTTCTTCCAACCCAGCGAAAAGCGTTGAAGCTACTGAAAAGGAACAGCGAGTTTAAACTGTGGATAATATAGATAAAATATAATAAGATACTTAACCCTAGATTCATAAACATTCGTCTTTCAAACGAACATATTATATTGATAATTTTCGTTTTATAGAATACAAGGCACAATAAAACACATTTAAAATCTGAAAGATTGTTTATTGATCATTAATTTTCCTGAATGAAACAGAACACAATACTTATCCCGAGCAATCGAAGTTCATCTTTTTATCTCTTTCGCTTTAAAAGTTACAAGCGTTTATGTTTTTCGCGATGTTTATGAATCTAGGGTTAAGATAATTCAAGATATCTGTTTTAAACGAACCTAATCGAACGTATCGAACGAGAGCAATTAAAAATAACAAACGAGAAAATATGTGCGCGATAGAAATGTTACACAATATTGAAATTTTATTCAACTGATTTTTCTTCAGTTCTCCTGAAACAAAGCCACCACGTAAACACAAGTTTCGCTTCAACGCAACCCTGTTTCAACGCGCAACTTCTCAAAAGCAGGACGTTATTCGCAACCGTTACTCGTTTTCGCGAAAATATTCGGCACGCGACCGTTTCATCCATTTGCATTCTTGCAACAGCTCTCGCATATGTTGCCGGAAAATTCAATTTCCGGTGGCGCCGTTCAACTTTCGAATGGACGGTATCCAATTATCCGTTACATTCCGCCAGCTTATTCCTGGTCGCGCGTTTGAACCAGCGCAACGACGCGATTCCGTGGCGATTCTGCAGGTTCGCGCGGCGGAAGAAGATCGATCGGTGTCAAGCGGATTTGGCGCGAAGAATGCGAAATTAGAGCGTTATTACAACGGGCGCGTGTTCTTGCAACCTTTGACGCTGGTCATAAGTTATACACCACGAGAAACACTGTACATGAAAAGAGAACACTACACAATACTATGCTAAACACAAGATACGAAAAGTGTAAAAACCTTTAGTTTAAGACTATTCCTACTACAACCGGTCAAATGACCGGTTTTAAAATTTCGATTAGAATTTCAGAGATGCAACATAACTGAATCGCCTTTAAACTTTAGACTTTTTCTCAAATACACGTATAATACATTTTTCAATATTCACTTCTTTTCTCATTGTTTATTTTTTGAGAAAAATTTGTAATCTGTATTACTTGGGAATGTCGCGGTAGGAATAGGTATACGTGAAGTGTCGGTAGGAATAGTGTTAATCTTTCAGGCACGGTTGAATTGTGCATAATTACGCATAAACGGTACAGCACTGCAATATGTGACGGATAACGCCGTTCTCTATGCGAGTACATTGGAATGAAATGTTTGACGATTAAATTATAATTTTCTTCGAAATATATTACGCATACTTTAACTCTTACAATTCATTATTTAATAATTAATAATACAATTGGGCATGATACATAAAGAGATGATATCCGCGAAAGTCACTATAGTAGTTCTTAACGTAGTTCCTAAGAGGTTAAGGTTTACAAGAGTAAGGTATATCTAAAAAAAAAAAAGATGCAACGGGCGTGTTGTAAAATTGGGTTTATTTTATAAACTTTATTACAAATCGTAAAACACAGAAAAATCGAATATGTGTAGTGAATAATAGAAAACAGAAAACATTGAGTGATAAGAAAGAATATGTTGAGCGTTGAAAGTATCTTTTCTATCGAACGCTCCTCACACGTCAAGTTGTTATGTGAGTACACGCGCCCCTCGACTTTCGCACATGATTGGTTCCTGAAAGTGTGTGCGACTGTTGAATGTTCGAAACCAGAGGGATGTGAAAAAATGTGCACCAGAAACTGTGTTTTAAAGTATCGATCGGGATAACATTGTAGCCTGATGGCTAAAGTCTGATGTCCCCTGAGAGGGGGCAGCCCAGTAGCCCGGTCGACTCACGATGTCCACTCAGAGGGGACATCTGACTGCAAAGGATTAAAAAGCTGAATTTTTAAAAATGTGCGAAAGTGGAATGTGTGAAAGTCGAAAGGCGCCTATAGTTGGAGATGAAAATCAAGGACGTGGATTATGTTGAACGTTGACGTTCTGATTTGTATTTCCTATCGACTTTTTGGTTCCAGGATGAAAATTCGACTGTTTGACAGAGTTGTTGCCACCAACCACCAACCACCTCTTGCATTAACAAAACTTGCTGATTGGTCCTTCCAAATTTGGAAAAATACCAATCAGTGAGCCTAAGGTTCGTTAAGCACTCCCCCTTGAGTCCTTAGTTCGCTCCTGGAGGAGGGGTATCTCAGTGCTAGCTGCGAGGGTGGTGATGCTGGCTAGCAACGACAGAAAATTCCTCCAGGTTCTGACCTTTGGTCTTTTACCGTAACAAATTGTGGCGACCTTCTTACACTCGCCACTAGGAGGGAGCTAGCGAGCATCTTTCTCGCAAGTGCTCGAACCGAGTCGCGGTTCCTGTATGTACGAGTTCTGATCTGTCCCCTCCTATCCCTGTGTCTAAGACAGAGGCCTGCTAGGTAAGTCTTACTGATGAGTCCACTAGTAGGTCCCGGACGAAACACCCCTTCCCATTCCTTTTCCTCCTCTCTCATTCTACACAACAGCCACAAAATGTATGCCAGAACACTTTAAAAATTCCCCCTTTTATGGCTATCCAGAACGAGAGAAGCGAAAATCTAATCACTAGAAGCTTAAAACTACACCTTCTCTCGTCAGGTCATAAATTAATCGTTCAACAGCATGCCAATAAACTGAAATCCTAAACTCAAAAATAGCCTCCGTTTCGCGTCCATTTCATAAACTGTATGTAGCGGGTAACATGACGGCATTGACGCATTGTGTGTCTCAACGGAATAAATGTCAAACGATAATGTCAGAAACACTCTCCACCTATGTTAACGATGCACCGAAGACTGAAAAGGCAAAAAAAGAAAAAGTCGCTGGCACTACGAGCGTGTCCCCTCCACGTAGATATCGACCTAAGAGACAACGGCCCTTGATGCTGCGCCCGCCTAACATCATCGTTACATTCTAACAGGCCGATGCGTCCAGCCAGCTCGCCTCGTAGCGCAACAATCTTCGCATTTGCATGCATACGGGCGAAGGCCTGATGAGTTCGAGCGGGCTTGTTCAACGAGAAAATTACATCGACACCGCAAGCCTGTAACTGTTAAAATCCTTCGCGCCGCGCGCTAATTAAGTTCGTACGCGTGCACGGTGAAATTTCAGCGGGGCGCAACCGTTCCGCGCGACGCGACGCGAGAAAATAAACAGCCAAGCGGATTTCCACGCGTTACGCCGCCTTCCTCAGATTCGTAAACGGTTGTAGAACGCGAAACGCGTTCTAATTGGTCTGAAACCGTCCTTTTTGAAGTTCCGTTGCGTGGTATTGTACGTACCATATAGAAAGTTTAACGCGGGAAGGGCCGTTTAGTTTTTTCATCCGGTGGTTACGAACGTAAAGCTTCAGAGGGTGTGTAATAACAATAACGATAATAGTAATAATAAACGTTAGTAACGACGAAAAAGGGAAACGCGAAAGGTGTTTGAAAACGAGGAAAATTTTGTTAAGGTTACTTTATACAATTTTCACGAAAATAGGAGAATATAAATTAATTTGAACACGGTTGAAGATTTCAGATTTAACAAGACGTTTAATCATTTTGAACGATCGTGCAGGTGAATTCGCTGGTTTAAAGCTTGAGACCACTATGCCTTTCAAGGAGTGTAACGATTTAAAAATAAATGTTTTTAATTTGGTAAGTAAATTATTCTATTTTACCTGCAATTTGGCTTTTAAGATTGCGTTAGCCTGAAAAGCATTTTCGTTAAATATTTATCACGGTATAAACAAAGTATTACTAAAAGACTTAATATTAACGACGAAAGAATTAGCGAAGAATTTGATGTATGAGCTAATCGGTCCCAAACTTTTAACCAATATTTTGTATCGCAAGAAGATCCGATTAGTAGACAATATGAAATGCTTAGTACATTGGCCTACCTTGTTCGAACTTTGTCCCATATCGAGTTCCCGATTGTAACGTTTCTCGCCGTAGATCCAATCTTGCACGACCTTCTGAATTTCCGGTTTCTCCGGGTCCACTAATCGAAAGGCAGTGATATTGGTCCCGCCGTGCTTGAATTCCTCCAGATCGACGCTGTGCAGGTCCTGCAAAGAATTCGGTTCGCTATATGAATTTCTCCAACCGATAGGTGACTTTTTGCATGCTATCCAACCGAGAATTTTATTGCTTTCGAGCTACAAACATTTAATATCACCGTTCCCTGGTGTTTACCGCGAATCCTGAGATTTATAGAACGTATTCCGCTTGCGAATGGAAAAAATTGTCATATCTCCGATACCTCGAATTATTTCGTCTAAGACAAACGTACACAAGAACATTTTGACGAGGAATTTGTGGAAATCATGTTAATAACAGATAAAACGAATCTTGGTGTAGTACAGAAATTGGAAACAAATTTTTGTTCGATTAATTTCTCGCATAGTTTAAGTGATTTGCGAAGTGTATGATTTTTCACAATTTAATTTATTATTAATACTTTTTATTAATTATTTTATATTAAACACGTATTACTTAAATCTATTACTACCGGGGGAGCCCAAAACATGTTATACAGAAACGCCCTGCCACAAGGTCGTTGAGAGAAACAGTAAAACTACCCTCAGATATCAAAACCAACCTAATTGACCAAAAATATGAAAAAAATATAATTAATTTTTTGGAACAAAACAATCTATTAAAAAAAATTGTAAATTAGCTGCTTCTAAAGATGAAGCATTCATTAAACTCTAACAACTTAGCCCAATTGTAAAATTCACATATATTATAAATGCATGTATTTTAGCAAACGTGGTTGTTAATGACTGCTATCAGCCAATTCTATAACCTTAAATAAATAAATTAAAGAAAAGAAAAGAAAATAAAAAGTCCAACCAAAAACCGCAGAAGTCTCTTACAAACGCATACAAATACGAAATATTACTATATTTCCATCAGTGCAGCATTAATTTACAGCCTCGATACATAATTTATTTACATTCACTTGGTATTCAAATACTTCTAAAACGCCAACGCGTCCATTGAACGCGGTTAATTACACAATATTCTGAACGACACGCGTATCGACCAACGGAACGCTTAGCCGACCATCATCCCGTAGAACACCGAGGCCACCGCCATTTTATCGGCGATCGCCGCTTACAGACATCGGAGCTCAATTCAATCGGCTTCCTCGCATAGCTCAGCCCGTAAACGCGTCTCCGGCCGCGCTTCCGAGGACAGATATTACTACGGCGCACGGCGGCTATCGGCAGAAATAGAGATATCTCGAGAGTACAGAATGGAGCGCAGCTTCCCCTAGCGAGCTATCTATATCGCGTGTGGCAGCCGGCGTGATTTAAAGTCGGCCAGCCTCAAAGCACCAGCCCCCCCCCCCGCCCCTCGGCCTGCGTGCGTCCACCTTTTCGAATGCTCAAGTAACAACCCTCCGCTGCCATTTATTATCCTTTGTCCTGCGCGCCTCTCTGGCCGGGATAGATAAGTTTACCGGTCGCGGATCCGATGTCCCAGCGAATCGCCAGATCGCGGAGCGCCGCGATACACAGCCACTGTGGCCGATCGATCGTTCCGCCGGTGATCGATCATCGCCTCGCCTCGGGACATTCGCTCGTTTCTTTGCGACTCGTCGCTCTATTGCCCCGAGCGACACGCTGCCTTTCGCAACACTCCATGGAATTACGATCATTTGAATGGCCTTTGGTGGGTTCAAAATGATGGAGAAGAAATTCTTTTTCTTTTTACGGATTTCGGTTTGTTTATGATGGCTTGCTTTGGTCTTGTTGGGTCTGATAAATTTAGATTCTTCAACGGGAGATTTGTATAGCGGGGTATTTTATATCGTTAATCCGTGATTGAATAATGGGCCATTTTCAGACATCACAGAATTATTTTAATATTCATAGATAACTAATGAAAAAGATCGAGAAATAAATATCGTTAATCCGTGATTGAATAATGGGCCATTTTCAGACATCACAGAATTATTTTAATATTCATAGATAACTAATGAAAAAGATCGAGAAATCTTAACTCATGAGTTAATTCTTTATGTTATTTAGAAGTTTGGTAAATTGCATGTTCTTTTAACGAAAAACTGTAAAACCCTGCTTCACCGCATTAACACTATTCCTACCGACACTTCACGTATACCTATTCCTACCACGACTTTCCCACGTAAGACAGATTGCAAATTTTTCTCGGAAACTAAAGAATGAAAAAAGAAGTGAATATTGAAAAACGTATTATAGGTATATTTGAAAAAAAGTTTAAATTTTAAAGGCGGTTCGATTACGTTGTATATATATGAAATTCTAATCGAAATTTTGAAAACAGTCATTTGACCGGTCGTGGTGGGAATAGTGTTAAAGTTATTATCTTGCTATAAACACGGTTTTGTGTGAAAATAATCTACATATGCTTCATATATCCTTGTTTTAAGTGAACATAACGAGCAACAATTACTTTTGTTACTTATTTACTTTCATTTATTAGTCATGCTCATTCTATATTCTATGCCTCTGGAATCAAAAATATCATTCAACACCAAACAACAATAGTTAACAATCAATAGCGACACTCGATTTCCTATGAACTCCTCTAACAAATTTTCTCCCTTCTACCTTTTAACCTAACTTCTCGCAACCTCTCGCGATCCCTCTTATCGCTCGATTAACCGCGACCATCGAATCAAATTCATGGAACAACTCCATTCCCGTCCCCCGAAACAGTTTCAGCAATCAAAGGCAACTGACTCGTAAGAAGTACGCATTAACGGAGTCGACGGATCGCCTGTCGTTGAATTAAGCCTCGGCCCATGAAGCAGCGACTCGCGACGCAGAGTTATGGGGCCACAAATTTCGACGCGGCCCCACGAATTCCGCGACGCCGACGTATTATCGCATCCCGCTGGTCATTACGGTTATTATGCCTGTTACGGTTATGATGATTGTTATCGTCGTTAGGCTCCCCGTTGCCATTAAGCTTCTTATTACGAGCATTTAGTAGGCGTAACACCGAACCGCCAGCTCTGACTCCTTATTACCGTCCGGTCGCTCAGCCGATCCTCGTGTTCGAATTATCGTATTATTCCATGCTCGCTATTTTTATCGAGCCTCAAGGGTTCGATCGTTTGTTTCAATTATGACACGAGGATCGACCGTTGTAATCGATTAATTCCGATGTTAGCAGAAGGGGACCAGGTACTTTATATTCAGTGGCGTTGAGTGTATTACGCTTCTCAATATTTTAGATTTCAATTTTACTGGACAATGTATTAAACTTCAATCGAGATTATTTCTCTCGACAAATTTGTTTCTTTCGCGATAAATTAAAGAATCGTAATGCTGAATATATCCCTAAATTTTGGAATATCTTTTAATCCTTTCAATGCTATAAACTTTAATTCGGATTATTTCTTTTTACAAATTTGTTTCTTTCGTGATACATTAAAGAATCCTAATTCTGAATATATCCCTAAATGTGAAATATCGTTTAACTCTGTCAATGCTATAAACGCATACATGCGCCTGACTAAAGCTGCTCGTATGGACTCGTACAAATGCATTGATGTATTTTTCAATTTTTTCGGACTTCCTCTAATTATGAAGAACGATACTGCATCTCCAGTGATCGCAATCGCTAAATACATGTATTATCAAAAGTACAAGCAATCGTTGGAAACGACACCAAACCAAAGTGTAAATAACAAAAGAAAGAATTTATGAGTCTGAATTTCTACTTTCTCATTTCTTTTTTAACGCTTTGCCGGCCGCACATTTATCGAATCACGCAGATTCTATTGGTCGTCAACGGTGATATTTACGCAATCGTTCGTAACATAAGCAGTTGCAACATCATTATTATCAAAAAAGGCGTTACGATAACTGTTGCACCATTTTTATTGCATAGTCTCATGTTTTTAAATTATACAAACACCGAAATAAAGCATTATCGCTGGCGAAAAAAAGTCACCCATACGTGACAGCGGCCGACAAAGTGTTAGTATACGCTTTGTCTCTCGTCCTTGATTTGTATCCGCAATAACTTCGATTGCACGCGATTGACCGCGCCTATTGAATTTCACGACGAAAATGACTAATTTTGCTTCTCCTTTTGATTGCAGCTCGTATTGTTCCGAATGCAACCGAGCCGTCACAATTTTATCGGTAACAAGATACGCGAGTTTAATGAACACACCGGTATCAACGTGCGATTACAGTCCGTTATTTCGAACTTTATTTACCTCCGCGGCAGAGGGTTTCGATTATTAATCCATTACCGACGCATCTCGTATTGTTTTACTGTTCACGGCGCATCGTTGATACCCGTTTTATCGCGTTTCCCGGCATTCGACTCGTTCTTCAGCGAGTTTTCCCAGAGATACATACGTAGGCGACTTGATATTGTTGGTGGATTAAATAACTAATAATGATTTTTAGTATAACAAATATGTAGTATCGTAGTTAATTTTAGAGCATAAGATAAAGTAAGGTGTGAACAGCGGGATTTCAGACTTGCTTGGGGAAAATCCTTGGCGACGCGCGAGGCCCTCGGAAAAATGCCCAAATATGGTTATACTTGAGGAATTTTTCCGGGGTACGTGGTGGGAGAAAGGCCAAGGGTTAGCGACAGTTTTCGCTGGTCGTGTAGAGTTGAACCGGACGTTATACCGAATAGAGTTGAATCGGACGTTATACGAATAGAGTTGAATTAGACGTGATACCGTGTAGAGTTGAATTAGACGTGATACCGTGTAGAGTTGAATTAGACGTGATACCGTGTAGAGAGTTGTTAATTAACCCCTTGCACTACCGCGAATTTCTGAAAAAGCCGTGCCAAACTTGGCCGTCGGAATGATTGCGGGAGGTGCCGAGCAGCGGAACTCGAGTGGTACAATTTGAAACACAATACCTTACGACTGAGTTACATAGTCCAGCTCTCGTATTTACTTCACACGATGAAAATCTTTGAAAATTTAAATGAATTTGAATAAAAAATTTGTAGAAATACTTTAATTATTACATATAATAATAATAATAATAATAATAATAATATAAATATAAATATAAATATAATAATAAAGGAAATAATAAACACATCAGAAATAAATTTTAATATAGAGAACCGAGAATGGACCTGAGCTGACCCGAGATTAGGATCACGAGTCAGACTCGTGATATTCATGTTTGGCACAAAACTTTCATCACGAGTCAGACTCGTCAAAGTAGTGCAAGGGGTTAAGTAAATTAAGTAAAATTTGTACATAGTATTGTAATTATATTCCTATAATCGATAAATAAATATTATTATTATTGTAACACTACAAATATAATTGTAATAATAATAATGATAATAATAAGGTGATAGCACTATTTTTAATTACACTCTTTACACACTCTCTCTATATAACTCACTCTCTATTACTCGCTTTTTACTCTACGATCGTCCGTTACGGATTGATTCGTTCGCACTCTGTCTCTCCACTCCCGCCTTCCTCAGTCATACAGTATACACAACAATTAGATGATCATACCGCGCACCACTCATTACACATACAAACGATAACACTCACCTTTTGTCATTCTCTCCAACCTGTCATACTCACTCATCCACACAAACATTTTTCACACCTTTATCATCATACTTTATATTCCATGGTGACCAAATAAGGTATATGTATCACAGATATATACCAATTGCATCGTAGAAGCCGAGGAAGTGTAAAATGCTCGAATGGATTCGCGCGTATTTTTCCTACGCGGGAAAGATTCTACTTTGACCAGGTCTCGTTAACAAATCGTCGTCGTCGTTGTTGCGAGCGATAACCGGTAATTTCATCCAATAATAGGCCTTGTCCATAGATAAATCCCTTTCTCTTTGCTCATCGAATTACGAAGATTCTAACATTCTCGGTTTACAGATAACGAACAGCTTGATTTTGCATAACTGTTCACTGATCAGCTGTTTATACTCGCGTAAATCTCGGCGAAACGCGTTTGGTTCCGGTTTTCGGTACATCATTGAGAAATATCGATCATCCTAATCTAACGCGAACGGTGTTTCGTTTGGCGAAAGAAAACGACACTCGTGTTAGTTATTCGAATAGTTCATTAAAATTTTTCCTTTTTCTTTTCTTGCTATATCAATGCAATCGTATCGCTTAACTTATCTTACGTCGTACTTCCTATTTCATGCTAATTTGTATGCACGATGAATATTAAAAATCGAAGGTTCGTATTTACGACACCTGTTATTATGCATTTAACCTTTTTTCGAAAGCAAATTAATTTGTTACGTGTTTCTTTATAGCATGACGAAGGAACCGGTTGCTCAGATCACGGTTACCGATTATCAACCACGTATTTCCTTCAATAATAATAAATCTGCCGGCAGAGGTAATGGAAAGTATGATTAGGAATAACAGTTTCGAGCGATTAAAGAGAGTAAGCATTCGATGCGTAGGAATTAATGAGTAACATTTATATACTTATCAGCACTCATCAATACTGATGCATTTAATTAACAGTTCTTTCAATGCTTCTTATACTGTTACTTATTACTTATACAGAACCCGGCAATTACTGTAAATTAAACCTTACACAATAATTCTATAAATAAATAATAATAGTAATAATGATAATAATATCAAATAATTTTAAGTTAATGCTATTCATTTATAACCTATAACTTTCTCATATCCTAACCCAACCGGAACAAGAAAGTCTTTACAACCCTAGCCCCTTTCAAAAGCTACCAAAAAATAACTTCATACAATTCCAAACGAAACTCAAACATACAAACATAACACACCATACGTATACATACCTTCGAACAAACAAGAAACAATCTCACCCCAAAGGCGGTTCAAATTCGAATTTCACGGTTAGTCACCATAGATATGAGTAGAAGCGATAAAACAATTTGAAATAACCCATAATTTGTCGAGCTATTCAATTTTCAACACGATACTGTTTTTAAAAAAGATGCAGGAATTAATCGATTTATGTAAAGAAAGATGCAATTCGATAAAAGAACAAAGTTTCTTAAAAGTCTCTATTACATTTGTATAAATGCGATCGAGTGAATGCGAGTTTAGGAAAATGTGAAGAGCGGTTGAGTTGAGCGATAGCCGTGTGAACGTAGAATGTTTGAACTTGAGTTTTTCTAAGGCACGAAAGATGGGCACTTGGAAAAATGTCGCGACTGAGGAATTTTGGACGAACGCGACCGAATGCATCGAATGAGAAAGATTTAGAATTAGAAAGAAAGGAAATGAGTGTTTGGAAGAATATATGATGGGAAATTAACAGTTGCTAAGTTAACCCTTTGCACTCGGCTGTCCCCTCTCATGGGACATCGTAATCCTAGCATATGATAGTTTCGCAAGTTTTCAGACATTAGTTCAGACCCGGACGTTAAATAGTCATATATGTAAATTTTAATATACGACTTAATTAAGCTAAATGAAGTTTAATATACGTGAATCATAGTAAATATTTCGAATTTGAAAATTTTTGAAGTTAGTATCATTAAACGACTAACAGTCACCTCTCGAATGCGAAGGGTTAAAAAGTCATTTAAGTTGTTATTATTAAACTGTTTTAAATATATATTAACCCTTTGCACTGGGTGTCATCTCGAACGTATTGGATGGACGTATTCTCGGTTCCTCAAAATCACTATTTTGTTTTTATATCTTGGTAACTGTACCATATTTTGATTTGATATCTTGTGCCATTTTAGTAGAAAACTTCACAGAAATATGTATTTCTGAAAAGATTGAGCTAGGATAAGTTGATTCCCCGGAATCACTAATAAATTCTAATGTCCCCCTGAGAGGGGACAACGGAGTGCAAAGGGTTAATAATATTCAAAGCACTCCGCTTTATTTTATTCACACCTGAGCCCTATCATCTCTCACTGTACTAAATAAAAGTGAAGTAAAATTTCCTATACATTACGCGATCTGCTAGCATAATCTAAAACCAACACTGGATGGCAGGACCTGACAATTGTTCAATCGAGCCTGTCTGCATCACGCATTTTCACGCATTGATCACGTGCGTTTGTCTCACCTCGTGATCGGTCTCGTACAGTCTATAAATGTCGATAATGGCTAGGAGAACTTCCCCTACTTATGCACAGCTCAAGGAAACGTAAAAACCGCTCATTGTCAGCGAAGCCAAGAGGGCTGAAAAGAACACCGGTTATCGAGTCGAACGGCGATCGATAGCTATCGTTCCTCGTGATTTACCCCGGGCCCGCGCGACCCACATACGTAATCCCCGTTTGTCTTGCGACAGGACATCCTCACGGGTTGGATAAAAATGCGGCGAGCACGCTTTGAATGCGAAGCGTCCCGGTCCCGAGCGACTCCAGCGTGAAATGTTGCTCGAGATGTCACGTCGCCGTCGAGGTGGAGAACGTTCCGAGGAAACGTGGCATATGAAAGATTTTTTGACTGACGGGTAGGTTTGTCTACACGGAGCTGTGGTGAACCGTAGTGTGCTCGACACTCTGAGTCAATTCGAACGGTGGAGCTTCATTTTTTTTGAGTCTTGAGTACCATAAATAAGTAGAGCCCGGATTTTTATGCAATTTTCAATGTACAATGATGGAACATTAAGGTAAACGGGCTTTGGTAAATTCCGATAATAAATACGAAACACAAATATGTTTAATAAAAGATCTTGGGGATGAACCACATAAAACGGAATACAAAAAATTGTAACGAAAGATAATAGAGAATAAAGAAAAGAAAAAATAGGAGCAGTTTACATACAATCGATGAAATATAACATGATAGTCCTAATGTCATAGGATCATCATAGATGCAGCAATTATATAATTATTTATTGATTTTCAACATGCAGAATAATAAGAATATAGAAAATATTATAATATTTACAATAATTACAATAACCTAATCTACAGATTGGGTTCATATTTTAATGTTTGAGAGATGAAATATATGAATCTGTATCTTGGATTCGTATGATAATAAAGGAATAATATGATAATATAGAACAATTAATTTATTTTTCATTTTTTTTCTCGACTGTCTGAAGCGTTTCATATCGAGATACATATTGTTCATAGTTACCACGATATATATTGTTTAATTAGAGGGAAATAAAAACTGAACGGATTGCTGATGGAGGGATGAATTTTTTGAGAACGACGTGTTTTATATAATAATTAAAGCGAAAGCATATTGCCATAGCGCAACGAATAATTACATTTTCGTGCCCAATAAATTGGATTTGTTTCGTTTTAAAACATCAACTCTAAACAAATTTTATTCGATCACATATAACACCTATTAGTCGATAAAAGTGACTACGTTTAACACCTCGAGTCTGCAATGGCAATTTTTATTTTTTCATGCCATTGATGAAATTGTTATAAACGATTTTAATCTTGTCAGTGACAATATGGTTGATGAATATCGGATTATATCGACAACGCACTAACAACAAATAAATGCGCGAGGAAACGGTTATTGGTAAATAAACATTCGGAAATGTTTTTTGTTTACGTTGAAAATCGAGTATTCATACGGTATATTTTGAAACAAAAAAAAAAATGAAAACAAAATGAAAGACTTGTTTGACGAGATTATTAACGATGAAGGTTTAATTAAACATTCCATGCAATACCTGTTCTCGATTGTATACACCTTATTGCTTGTACCTGATTCTAAGCTGTTCCTCAGATTACAGTAATCGTGTGATGCGCATTATGTAAGTGCATACGTTTGCTGTTTACCATCGATAAGATGTTATTATTCAATCGTCGTCGAAATCAACGTTACAGAATTGTATGCATCGTGACATTCTTTGTGCGCCACCGACAAAGGTTTCCCATTTAACCCATCGATACGTAACGCAATGATGTTTTTACACGGATCTTTCAGTGGTTGCAATCACAATAGATAATCACGTGCAGCTGACAACGGTACAACGCAACACCATTTTTCCGTCAATTTCATGAACGGAGAAAATATCGCGGAACATATTCTAGGAAACCGATTGACATTAAAATTCTCGAAATTATGCTGTTTGTTGCGTTATTATTATTCATTATGCCAGCGACGGTCTTAGACCCAACAGGCCCGGGTGGTCGAACTAAGCACAGGCAAGGCCATAAATGGCTGTCGCAGATAGAGGGCTGCGACGGCATTGCACCACTTCTCCCGACGTATGTCAGCGCAGGGGTTGCGCGGCTCTGAAACAGCCACTGAGCGGGGTTCTGGCCCCCGGCAGTGAGTGGGCCCCATTCGGACAATGGCGTGGGGGAGTATTGGAAGTGTTCTTTCAGAGTTCCCGGTGCTCCCCTATTTCGCTGTAGTAGGCCATCGTGGAGGTTTTAGTACGTAAAAATCCTACATAACTTCGTCACCCCCCTCCCTCAGGGTGATAGGGTATCTTCCGAAGATTTCCTCCACGGAAAAAAAAAGGCAAGGCCATAAATACGAACCATAGGGCACTTCAAGCCGTCACGCGCCTACGCTGACAAATTTCTAACAGTTGTTCTCCGCATTACATATAGACTAGACGTTACCTCCGTTAGATATAAGAGTTCGTAATTTTAAATAAAGTACATTTTATCAATTCGCAAGTATATTTCATCAAATCACAATCTACCGTTCTAACGTCAGCTCTACGACGCTCACCACTGTTCTTAAATTGTGTGTCAATTTAGTACAGAAATCGGATTCAACATTTAATACATTAACTTGAATCTATGATTCGTATGCTGTATCACTTTATTCAGCGTTACACGACTACTAATAACTAAACTTTCAACAATGAGTTACGTGAACTTAGTAGTTCAACATCTTACTATTGTTAGTTTAACTAAAAAGCGTTACGTGATATTTAATTGTAAATTATTTTTTATTATATATTTATTGTAAATTACGTGTAAATAGATAAGATATTGAAGAAGGAATATTTGTCAGTTGTAGAAATTACATTTAGATCGATTTGATTAATTTTTAAATTTACAATGACGACAAATTTGTTATAATTGTTTATTAAAATATTCAATGCGTATTAATAGCATCGCATAAAAGTACATAGCGTTTACGCAATTTGAATCATGTTACCATCCCTAACGTTTAAAGCATTTAAAAATTATTTACTTTTGACATGGCTTCAAACAGTTTCCGCTTAACAAGTATTAAACCGATCGCTGTACAAAATCAAGGACCGTGAAGCAACGTATCGAGAAGTAACAGGCTCTATAAATTACAAGGTACACCTCTAAATAGCAACACGGATGCTAGACACGTTTTATTATCATACTCGATTCTTATCACTTGTCGCGTGTTAAGCAGAGCGTGTTATCAATCGAACAAGATCGACCAGTTTCGTTCAGATCCTGAGATAAACACGCGATTACGTCGCGGCTGGTTAACGAGCAACGCTGCGAAACGAAACGATTAAAAACCCAATGGCCGGAAGGGTTGTACAGCTGAACGTCTAGTCCAGCGATGGGACCAAGCACTCGCGAAACCAAGTTAGCTTCGATATTGTAGAATTTATTTGTGGGTCAGGCTTATAGTACGAGAATTAATTTATTAGAAGCTTGGATGGTACTTATAATCATCCCATAGTTAATTACAGAACCGGTAAATCGTAGATTGTTAAATCGTCGAATCTCAAATCGTAGATTGTTAAATCGTCGAATCTCAAATCGTAGATTGTTAAATCGTCGAATCTCAAATCGTAGATTGTTAAATCGTCGAATCTCAAATCGTAGATTGTTAAATCGTCGAATCTCAAATCGTAGATTGTTAAATCGTCGAATCTCAAATCGTAGATTGTTAAATCGTCGAATAGTCGCTCGGTGGGCACGCACCTCCTTTTATATGCATTAGGATAGGTGGTGAGGGTTTACCAACATCGAATGTTCGAGAAGGCCTCCTTTTTACGCATTAGAATAAACCGCCATCGAACATTCCAGAAGGCCCATCACGCGCATCTGCGTTACACGTTAGGATCGAACATTCGAGAAGAATAAATGACCAACGTCACTCACACACGTCCCTATCCATTCTTTATTTATTTAATTAGGATTTGAGCTCGGATACTCTTAAATCCGAGCATTAATAAAAATTCTGAAAGGATTTGAGTCCGTTCGATCAAAGTTCGATTGTATTTGAAAGTACAATAGCGGACAAAAGTTTAAGACGAAAGGCCGATGTAGAACATAGTTTTATGGTATGTAAATATTGTCTGTATATTCATTTTTATTGTTGTAACGGTAGAACACTGTTTATTGATTAACATAGAATGTAAATTTTGTTCATCATGCTATTCCGTATAAATTAGATTAATTTCGTTAACTCTTTGGTCTTAAACTTTTGCCGGCTAGTCTACGAATTGCTTACATTTCTCGAAATACTTACAACGGTTTTGAGTCTATCTCGTTAACGTTCGACTTCAGTTATCATTCCCTTTCCGAAACATGTACTCGTGAAGAATTTTCAAAAACTTGACCGTAACATTCGAACCTACTTGTAATGTACGATGCTTGATCCCATCGCTAACCACAACAAATCTTTATCCCCCATTCAGTGGCGAACACCAGCCCCCAGAGGCATACGCGGTGGATCATGGAAACCGGGAAGAATGCACATCCTCGTCCTCGCGTCTGAACAAATACCGTCTCTAATTTACATTTTAATGGATCTAAATTGAAATCTGCTAGACACCGTCGAGATAAATTGTGCCCGGGTTACACAGGCTATTTACCTTTTATCACTTATTGCCGAGTGGCGAGCCGCGTTCGGTCTGCCGAGCAAATTGCGAATTGCTAATTATCTGGAGATTCTTCGAAAATGGAGAGAGAGAGAGGTGCTTAACGGTTTGTTTTGTTTGCACAAGAATTACCGCGGAAAATGTTTGCGTTTCGATGTAGGATAGATAAAATGGAGCTTCGATCGTGAAATGAAATCGTAATTGAAATGAAATGAAAATTAAATTGTAGAATAAGGATTGCAATTTTTTTTTATTCATGCATCTAATTATAATGAAGCGACAATTCAATTACTGGTTTGATTTCTGGTAGCTTGAAGATTGTGACAGAGTGATAAGGTTGTCGAAGTTCACGTGTTCCAGTAAACTGATAAAAACTTCAGCAAATACGTAAGAACTTAAGCCAAGAATTTAATTATGATTTAATCCCTATAAGAAGAAATAAGTTGTTTCATGAGCCAACGGTTGAAATTAATTAAAACCCAGTTCTGTTTCTTCTTATTTCCAACAGTCACCTCTTTGGTGTCCTCGTACTGCCTTCTCCCACTCTCTACATCCCTCTCGTCAAAATCTGATTTAAAATATCTTATTTAAAATCTTATTTAAATAATCGATAAGCTGAAAGATTACTGCCTTCAACGAAACTCCGATGCAACGTTTACGGAACTTTAACCTGTAGCAGCCAGCATCAAATCAACTTTAACATCATTTCGAAACTCTCAACAGATACTCAAAACCTTCCTTCGAAGCGAGCAAAAAGAAATTCGTAAGCATTATAAATCGAAATAAACGACGAACCGATGAAGAAGACCATCAGAATTCTTTAACCCCTTGACATACCACGAAGAGTTAGGGTCATCATTCATTTCATGTGCCACTGTAGACTTTGACGAGTAGTCTGACTCGTCAAGAACTGTTTTCAGCGAACACCAATGGCGTATATTATTAGATGATTCAATTATTTCACTCGTGCATCGATTCTGTTTTATTTGGAATTTTCAAGATGCTCCCCCTCCTCCCTTTTAGAATAAATCTCAAAACAAAATGTTTTGTTTCTAAGCTTGCACGTAACTGTTCAGTCGAACCAAATTAACCCTTTGCGGACGAAGCAGTAAAGAAAATAATTACGTCGCGCATTTGTGTTATAAAAACTAAAACTGTATTTAAATAAGTTTTTTATAAAATCTAACAAAATCATAAACAAACAAATTTAGGCCAACTTGACTTCTTAGACTAGTATATCCATGCGTATCTTATACGTGTCGTTTACGACAGACAAACGCCAGCCGCAGCGCGAGAGTTGGGCGGATATATCCGACACTCGTCCGCAAAGGGTTAAACAGTATTTTTCCATCTTATTTGTATGTCAAGGGGTTAAGCGCGCAACGTGATTTTTCTGGCGGAAGAAATTAGCTTCGCAGCGTTTGGCCGCGCGCTCATCCGCGCAATCGAAATCATTTGCAATTAGCGCTTCTTAAAATTACCAACGACGAGAGGAGTTAAACGAGCGGGATGTTTGCTCCGCGTTAATTGCAATTAAAACCATAAAATCGGCGACGGACAGGAGTAAACATAACTTTCCGATACTTGTGACTCAGCCAGGTACCTGTCCCCCTCTTCACCCTTCTCCGCGACTTATGTACATCGTGATTATCCAACCGGGTCAACGGATGCTTCGAAGAAGCCCGGACTAACCGTGGACAACGATAAATTGCTAATTACTTCCGGCCGGCTCTTCGCGTCAACTACAGCGAGAGCACAGAAAATCCCCTCTCTCTGCTGGATGAACGTTTTTCACGGGAATTGCGTAAAGGTGAACGCCTTAGAAATTTCCGCGAAAATTCTAAACCATTTGTTCTTCTTTTTCTTAACCCACACGCCTTGCCTTATAATTAACGAGCACGATTACCTTTTATTCATTGCCATTGCTTTGAGCTGCATTTTTATAAGCAATCTTTCACGATATTACGTGTTATAACCTGTTTTAAATGGTTAAAAAACGCAATTAGAATGACTCGTTTAACCCTTTACGCTCTTTTGTCAAGTGTGACTCGACATAGGAGTTATTGTGACAAAAACTGACGTCGATTCACACTCGACAGTTTTAAAGTGCCAGTTTAAATATGGATATTGTCTTATTTTTTAGTTAAAGAATTTATAAGATCCACAAAGATGAGTTACAACAAAGTTTGAAAGCTATGTTTAATACAATTAGTAAAAAAAAAATTGTTTAAAAAAAGTACCACTCAAGGAATTATCCTTTAAAGTAGATTTCAAATAAAACGCTTAAAATACTAGACAGTTATTGGCATTAAAATTGAAAAATAATTCGAAGTGCAAAGGGTTAAGCGTCATGAATTTTTATTTAATCAAAGTGCAACGGTTAATTGCAAATCACATGAACCGATTAAACAGTTCGAAAGACGTCCAGAAAATTTGGTATTAACATTAACTGGAACCAGGTTTCCGACAGATTCATTTCTACGACTCCAGTGCTGTCCACTCGAAACGGAATCGAAGATGCATCGAAAAACATTTCACATGCACTCCGCGTAAACAAGATATCCGTCTTCATTTAGAGTAACGCAAGAAACAAGGTTATTTATGGGGCTGACTCGATAAACGTAAGCTCGCGAAGAGCAGCGAGAAGGCTCGGCGTGAGCGAATTTTCCAATTACAGCGAGCAATCCGAAGAGAGAACTCCCTAACCTGCTGCCTCTTCGAACAGATACCAAGGAATAATTCCTGGACGGAACCCTTTTATCCCTCATTTCTGATCCAGCCGTGAATCATCTTCCAGACACATCCACCGAATAATTGCGAGGCACGCTGGTGAACGGAGGGGAGGTTGAAACTACAAATTGCCCCTGTATTACGAGTAATTTATAATTATACGGCCCGGCGAGCAATCTTCGACTATGCTTTTCCCGGTGCAACCTGTTATTTCGCGAACCCGACTAAACACACCTAGAACGCCGCGGAAAAGGAAGTAGTTGTTGAGACTATCCGCGGTGGCGGCCATCTTGTCGCCATTCTCGAAACGCTTACGCTGAAAGTGAGCGGAGCTGCGTCACTTAACCCCTTGGTATACAAATAAAACAAAATTTGATGCGTTTGAAAAATACTATTTAATTTGGTCCAACTGAACGGTTACGTGCAAGCTTAAAAATAGAATATTTTATTTTGAAATTTTCATTGCTGCATAACATCTAATCAGATTGATGTATTAACCAGTTAGCTGTGATTGACGAGTATACTCGTCATGCGTAACCATTGGCTATTTAAATTGTAATTTTTATAAAAAATAAAACATATTCTCAAATTTGAGAAATTTGATCAAACTCACAGTATCTACTCTAGAACTTCCTTAGTGTCAAGACAGGTAACAAATATTTTGTCATACTCGTCGTTGCTCGATTTTTGCGACACGTATAGGTGCGCGCTCTCAAAAGGGGGCGCCACAGCTAACTGGTTAAATAACACTATAAAACAATAAATTAGTGGTTCCGTAAGGTATGGAACATTTCAAAACATTTTGGAATATGTAGACAGTTCTTGACGTCTCGAAGATGTCAAAGTCTACAATAGCATATGAAAGATGAAGTTATTGTATGTCAAGGGGTTAAATTCGATTGTGTAGTTCGTCGCATCCAGTTTTGTTTGATTTAATGGTGGCTGATAATGGCCGACTCGATGCAGGATGGTCAGGAAAGGACTGAACGCGATTAAGTAAACGAGACAAGTCGTTAAAGTCATTTAATCGCGTCGTTCATGGGGATAATGGTAGTGTTAATGGAGGGAGGGGGAGAGCACAGAAAGTGTTAAATGTATCTTAGTTTCATGTAAAACTACATGTAGTGATGTCGTCGGCGGGATTGATGACCTTCATTATATTGCCTGATACAGTATCGAATACAAATATTAAGACAAGAATAGAACCTAATCTCCTGTGTTGTATAGCAAATATCAAATGTCAACATTTTCTACTCTTTTCGTTAATATCAATATAATAAAATTTTATTATTAAAACATCCATCTGCGATTCAATTTTATTACTACTACGGGAATTCCTTATTAATTTCGTTCACCATATATTGACGCACATTAACCATCTTCATTGGTTCTTTAATCTTACGCTAATCTTTTGTCCGCTACTGTAGCTCGTTGAATACATTTTTGCATGGCTCCCCGCCTTTGCCCGGCGACCAAACAGCCGTAAGCGCTTCACCGGTAATTAGAGAAGATGAAGCAATTTAGTATTCCCTGGAAGTGTTTTCTCGCCTCTGTCGAAGCGATCAGTCGAGACGTCCCCGCGTGCAATCTTCCATTCGTCACGCCTCTCCTAATGCATCATCTTATTAGCGTGGGGAAGAGATATACACCGCGGCAGACGTGATTGAGTTGTTCGCCTGACTTCCCTCGAAAATGATCGCAGCGTGCCTATTATAACGCGTTACGTCTTAACCACGTTTTCCTCGATCATTCTGATCGCTCAATGTAAACGATCCAAAAGAAGCGTAAAACTCTTTGCTCGCTTGGCGCTTTCATTGCCATCATCCACCTTCCTCGTCGTCGGAAGAAATATTTAAATAACACGATCGAGTTGCCGCGTCGCTGGTAACGGCCAACAGATTGCACCTCGTCTTTCGCCTGCCGAACGTAATCGAAACGGGTAATCGGGTAATTTTCGAAGAAGATAATCTGACGGAAACTTTGATCGCGCGGCGAGCAAGAACGAAATTTTGTCCCACCGTCGATGGAGTTTTCACGGCGGCAACTAGGGTAGAAATGGGTACCTCGCGACACGATATGTCGATTCGATGCATCAATCTTCGTGGAACTTTATTCTACGTAGCTTTCAGTTACCTGGTGTCGGGGGAAAAGTTGAAAAAGAAAGAAGATATCGAGGGACGATCGGCGATATTGCAGCGATCGCGCCCCTAGCCATTCTGGGACAACACGTACGACGATTTCGCCCTTTCCGCCCTCCCCCCAGACCCCTCCTTCGTACAATCTGAATCACAGAAATCCGTGCAGACTGTTCGAACCTCCGGGATATTCTCTTTGCGCGAACAACTACAAAGAGGACCGGTCGGTCTCTTACGTGCATTAATGCAGGAACGTGATCGAGAAAATCGAACGAGAGACCGTGTTCTGTGTAAACACACACATGCACACACGTACGTACACACACACACACACACATACACGTGCCTGTGCCAAGGATATCCCCGGTACCTTGGAGCCTTGAATCGACGCTGCTTTAAGAGCTTCTTCAGCGTTACACGCTTCTTTTGTTTGTCAGATCGACGGAAAGATACATAAAGGGGGAAACAGGGAGGCGTTCTACGAGAGACTTTTTGTCACTCAGAATGTGTAGGGAGCGGATCAAACGAGGGGGCGCATCGTTAACCTGGAGGCCAGAAGTCTGTGATTACCCTAATGATCATCGCGATAGTCGGTTTTTTAACGAAATTAAAGAGCGATCTTTCGAGGATCAGCGCCGGCCGGAAACAAGACATCGGTAGATACTGTTTCACGGTAATGATAATTATCCCGATGGAATGGCCACGTCGAAGGTTTCAATAGGGTACAAAAAGCGGTTAAAAACGTTTTTTGTGTGTTCATTATGCGAATAAAAGAAAATCAATGAAATCTACCCCCTTTTAGTGTACGTGAAATTTCATGTGATTATAGTTTGACATAGTGTTCGATCTCTAACTATAGATTGTATCGATTAATTACAACAAGTGGAATGTTTTCTAAAAAACGGAAGCTATAAGATTAAATTGTGAACCTGATATTAATACGAAACGTTTACCCATCGCGGATTCGAGAACCGACGATCTTCGCGAGCCAGACTTCGTACACATACACCTGGTTATCAGTTCGTTCCCGTTCGGTTATCGATAATTTCCCCAGACCTCTTTGACCCGAACACCCATCGATTCCGATCACGAGTGCACTCACGAGCACGTTGGAAGGATTCAGGAAAATTCGAGTTGGCTATGAACGAGGCCACCCGGTGAAAATTAGCTTGCACGCACAGCGCACGTGGAAGACGTGACAACTGCAATTTCGAAGCTGATAGGCGGAAATTATGGTCAGTATTCGAGACACCGGAAGCGAGTTCGACGAAAAGGTGAACGTCGAGGGAACTGCGAGTCCGGCATTAATTGCGTTCTCATTCAATTAAAGGACTCACCAGGGAGGTGATGAGGTAGCTGTGATAGTCGCTCATCATCCCTATTTGCTGCGCCTGCTTCAACACGTCGTAAATCCTCTCGGTGGAGCAATCCAGCACAATGTGCGACTCGGCCGAGTTCTTTATCTGCTTCAGCAACGGCCTGAAACAGAGGGAAAGCCAAGGGTTATGTGGTGCGGCTGTGCGATACGATGTCCTCCTTTTCCTCTCTCTTTCGCTGTTTCGCTGTTGTAGAGCGTACACTCCCGCTCAACAGCTTTGTCAAAAAATTCTACGCTTAGATACTTTCATTATTAAATGTGTTAAATCATGAACGAATAATGCAGTAACTCAGAGATTGGAAGAAAAAAGACTTTTATTGTCTTTTACTATAAATAATACGCTCGTTAACAAAACCACCTCTACGACTCGACATCTCACGAAGGAATGAAACCGCCGTGGCCATGGCGTAGGACATCATAGCCGTCCTCGACAATTGACGAGCGCCCGCCGCAAACATTATCCGCAATAATTCGGCCGTTGTGCCTGTCGAAACGCGCACGGCGCGTTCGTCTTTTTTTTTCTTTATCCTATTTCTAACGGCCGTTTCCATTTATAACAAAATGAATAAAATCATACACATAAACTTATATTGCGTTAATCTGTAATAATAATTGCTTATAGTGGAGCATACGGATAATGTATAATAATATACTTGTAGAATACTGATTCGTGATTTTCAAATATTATCTGTGTATTCATTTTTATTTTCGACTAAGTACCATTCTACTAATTCTTTAGCGAAGAACGAGTTTAGAAATGTTGACAATATTGATTCACAATTACATGAAGTGATCATAAAGAACAATGTAGGTTGTTATTACTAAAATGTAAGTGTAATGTATTCCAATTATATTATGTTTACTTCTAATTATAATCAAAGACGGTTATGTTATTATAAAACGAAAACCTCCCTCTTACGTCAGTACTCAAGAAGAAGTTGATTTATTTCGAAATTGTAGCTTGCTGCGAACTTTTGAACGACAGTGTACTTCGAGGGCGCTTGTCGCCGCTGATTTCCGCTATTAAACGCCGCGAGAGGTCTCTCCGCGAAAGGAGCCCTTTCGCGCGCCATCTTCTTTTTTTTTTACGAACCCGAAGATATTA
Source organism: Tetrapedia diversipes (assembly GCA_033822845.1). NCBI lineage: Eukaryota > Metazoa > Arthropoda > Insecta > Hymenoptera > Apidae > Tetrapedia > Tetrapedia diversipes. The sequence continues at coordinate 322,015 of JAOPTO010002156.1, forward strand.
CGGTCGTTCGGTATAATTTGCGAACAGGATGTTTTCGAGGAAGCGATGGTATTACGGTCGTTTCGCGGGAGAGGCTGCAGCTGATAGAATATTCTATTGTGCTCTCATTTCTGCAGCGCAGGTTCTGTACACCAGGAGGGCAGAGAAGTGCTTCATCTTTGAATAAATAATCGTGCTTTTGTAATCGTAAAGATCTTCTCTTTTTGTAACAACTTTCTTTTTGTCGCGGTGGTTCTCGAAGAAGCATTCAAAGGATCTGCGTTTTCTATTATTTAACGAGTGAAACAGAATTAGGTGAGGAAGCTGTTTAAGTGTGTCAATTTGTACGGTGAATCAACCATGAGTTTTAATAACTTCCTCTCCCTCGCTTCCTCTCCGGTAACTCGTGTTTCTTTAATTTATCCGTGCTAGAATCCAGTTTGTTACGAATAGTACACTATACACTGTTGTTTACAGATTAAGATAAACAAAAACAATTAGTAGAGGTCAGAACTTGGAACGTGTACCAAACATATCCCTACTTCGATCTGTATAACTTTCAGTAACTTTATCCGATATGCTGTTCCATACATAATCCTATGCTATATACGTTATGAATGAATAAAAAATTTACAATTTTCAATTATAAACCTGTGTTTGCTATTAGAATTACTTTTTGCGCGAATTTCGGGACACCCTTTATAATTACTGGTACTAGAATAAAATAAAACGAAATTACATTCTATTTTGGCATACTGATCAAATTCTGTTTGTCAACCCCGGCCTACGGTACACATTTCATAAAAGCATCGGCGCCGCTATACAATTTCCATCTTCATCGACCGAGTAAATAACCTAATAAAAACGAAATCGAATCAGAAGGCTGATTGCGAATCGCTACGGCTGACCTTTCCGCAAGGCAGTTCGCACGCACTCGTTCACGTAGCCCGCGTTCCCGCGGGAGCCGAGTAACTTCCGATTCCGGGCCCGTGTTCCGTGTACTTCTGATCAAAATTTCATATCTCGAGCATCCTCTCCCTGGCCTTTCGCTCGCCTCCTCTCATCCAACATGCACGATAATGCGAATCTCCTTATGCGCCTGCTGCAGCTTGGACTGCCGCTCATTCCGCGAATTTTTCATGCGTCTATGCATAATTTAGCGACAAGTCTCTTTTATGCGCCTCGTTCCAGCCCGCCGTCCTTACGACGATCGAGTCAGCTTTCGTCGAATCCTCCCCTCTAACAATCGCAGGAACCCGGAAATATGTATTTTTATGCCCGAACGAGGGGTTGCTTGGATTCACCCTCACCACGGACGTTTAGGGTGTCGCAAGCAAAGATAAACTTGTACATTGTGAATTTCTGATGTTGTTCCGATGAATTTTGAGCTTTGTATCGAATCTAAGCAGTATCATTCATTCAATTCACTTTTAACACTAGAATTACCAGAACAGTCAAAATGACCAATTGGTGATTATTCATAGCAACCTTATAAATTCACTGTGGTGAAGCTTCCAAAATTTACTATAACTTTTTGCAGAAGGTATGAATGAAAATTTGCTTTCTATGTATTCGATATTTTTTCACGTAACTTTCTCTTTGATCTGTTCCATGCAAATAAGTACACCTTAATTGTCGATAGTTCTAGTTTCCAACACTTAGCCGACCAAATGAGGAGATATTCCATTTTTTCCTCAACATAACGCCGCCATTGATTCAATTCACTTTTGTTATTAGCTGGTCTTGAACTAGTATTGTTCGCAGTTCATCAAAGTCTGAAAATTTGTGACACTATCATTTGGCGACTAACGGTTGCCTCTCGGGCGTAAAGGGTTAAAGTGGGTAAAAGCAGGATTTATCCGGACGAAACGTAGCGATCCTGAGTTTTACGGACCGAACTGCTCTTTTGTGCGATTCGCGAGCTATTAATACGGCCATTAAGAAGTTCGAATAGGAATGATAAATCAAGCACAGGCCAGGCTTCTTTGTTCGCCGGTGTTCGTGTTCCGCGAAATCCCGCAAGACTCGGGTAACGATGCCACGTTATGATGTTCGACTCGAAAGGGGGCGTGAATTTGTATAACACGGTTCTTAATTATTTTTAATGGATGTACCGGCACGAACGAAGCCTGTTTAATGAATTAGTTGCTGTTTTGGATTGCTGGTTATACTGCAGTCTGTGGTACGGCACCCACGTTATGATGCTTGCAAGGTTAGTATCTTTGTTTGTGAGGGTTACTTTATTCTTTTACAAAATAGCCTTTCGTTCGTAAAATACGGTTGCTGTCTTACTAACTAACTATGCCCTTTTTCTCATGCTTTTATGGGCGCATCCCCACTTTGCACTTTCCCGAAAAACAAACCCGCCGTTGGTGCGGGCCTGGAAAGTGTTAGCGGCCGTGACCGAGTCTCGCGCGTACTCGGTCCCAACCCTTATTGAGGACCTCTGATTTATGGGGGCCCTAATGACCACTTTGGCCATCGTCACCCCTGATTATCTGGTTCCTCTTATGCCGCGTCCACACTGCTGTTCGCGAACAGCGAGCAGCGAGCAGCGAACTCCTCAGCGAACAGCGAACAGTGTTCGCTCGGGAAGCGGTACATCAAAGAAACTGTTCGCGAGCTCGAAGCGTATCTGGACGCGTTTGTAACACAGTATGTGGCAAACGCTAATAGCGAACTGCCCATGAATTCAGAGCGAACAAGCTTGTAACTGTTCGCGAGCTCCAGTCTGGATATGCTGCGTTTTCCGTTGGCAAACAGCTCGCGAACCGCACGCGAGCAATTCGTGTGCTGCTCGCGAGCTGCTCGCGAACTGTTCTCTTCTATGTGGACGCGGCTTTACGTGTTTCTGTCCCATTATACACACGTGAAAAATAATTCAAAGAGGATAGAAATGTTATGCTTGTACTTGGTGTTAAAGAAATGGTGTTCGCAATTTTAAGGATTTTTGAATTTCCAGGAGAGAAACAGAAAATGTTTAATCAACATGGTTGATAGAATCGTCAACTTGGATGAAAACATTATTAGCGAATACATTTGGCGACTTTTTCTCCCTTAGTAGAGTTCAGGTTTACTCGATAATATACATACGTAACTTATTGCTAGGTTAATTTAATGCAAAACAATCGCACTGAAATTGCATCGAAATTAAGTTATAAACGAAAATGGGAGAATTGAGTTTTATTCGTGTTCATTTATTGGGAATCGAACGTGGAGAAAAGTGGGTAATTGACTTTAGCAAAATCGAACGCAACGCTCTGTTATTCAATGTACTGCCTTTTTCTCACGCTACAAATATCGATTTCCAATTTTTACCTAGAAATTGCGACACGATTTAGCGATAAATAAAATTTGCATATAAGAAAATATAAAATTAACGTAATCTTTCTTACCTGTTCAAGCAATAATAATAATAATGGTCAAAAATATAATTTTATTACTTCGAGCAATAATCATAAGTTGAACAACTGAATGTTAGCTGTAACTCAATCTTTGTTGTTAAACTTTAAACAAGTTATCAAAATTCATTAGCGTTGATTGCGTGAATTCTATTGTTCGGAAATATCAAAGGGACTAAGGAAATGAGTAACGAGAAAGGAATTTTCAAGTAGGTTCCTCGACATTCAATAACGAACTGTAGTAACATTGTTAAAAGTAACATAGACGTGTAACGTGTAATAATGCTTTCTACAACAATATTCCGTTGCAAACGCTGGTAAATTGTTTATTCGCTATTAGTTTCAATACAAACAGGCATGCCAAAGGAAGTATGAAATTCAATGCGTATTCACCACTTCAAATCAATATAATATTGCAACAATACTCTACTCGACCAAATAATAATCACGCAAACAAATGTTACATTTGTTGCGTTCGAAGTGTGTTTATCATTTTATAAATCCGAATCTGATGTTCAATAATTGATTTAATTCCAATAACATGTTCAAGAATTCGAATTTAATTAACGTACATATTGCACATTGTAAATGTCAGAATAACGCGTAATCATTTTATTTCGATATTATGATCATCTGGAATTCCGAATATACTCATTTTAACGTGCCTAACGTCATCATATTGTGAGATATATGAGTTACTTAACGCTATCCACAGGTTTATTATCCAATGTACCTTTTTATCTCACGGATTGCAGGTTCTTTATCATTTAACGTCGCTCTCGACGTTACTGATTCATTGTCAACGTGAAACAAAGATAAATATAACTATGAAGTTATAAATATCACAAAAAGCAACATATTTCGCTACTAAAGATAAAGCATAGAACCCTATAATTCTACTACATAATTCTACGATATCAACTTCAAAGATTTTCAAATGCAATATATTTAATAAGATTCGATTATATTAAACTTCATTTAGTTTAGTTAAGTCATTTACTATAATTTACATATATGACTGATTAATCTCCGGAACTCACTAATAAACAAACCAACTAAAGTCTGAAAATTTGCGAAATTATAATTTACAGATTAACAGTCGCCTCTCAAGTGCAAAGGGTTAACTTAGAAGCGAAGTAAGGCACGGTTAAAAAATTGTAAAGATACAAGTTAGGCATTATTACGCCCAAACAATTAGTACCCTTACGTATATCCACAGCAGAAAGCCAATAACAACGCAGCGAGCGTTTATCATTACCTATCGGTCTAATCATACGCTAGCTGGCGACGGTTAACAAAACGTTTCCCAATTCCAGGATCCTGTTTGCAAGCTCGTTACAATCGTTTGATAATTACTACAATTCCGAGCAGCAATCGTACATCCCATTGTCGCTCGGCACAGGTCTCTTATTCCACGCGCCCCGAAACGCAACGGTGCGTCGCGACGCTCTGGACCGCCGCCGAAGCGATTCCCTTTGAACCGATGCACCGTGAACCAGCGCGTTGTGTCGCGTCGGTTGGTCGACGTTACGACGCCAGGGCGTCGGGGCGCGGCTTTAAAAATGCACGTCCACTTTGTGCAACGGAGCCCGTTTAAGCATCGTCCAGCAGAGCGCGTTTGTCCGAGCGTGCGAGCGCTAGCTTCGTTCCTTCTTTATTCAGCAGCGGTTTCACGCTTCCTGGACGACGACGACGACGACGACGACGGCTGTGCTCCTATCTGCGGTCTGGCGCCGGGGGGGCGGGCAGCGTCGCTTTTTATCCGCCACGAAGCGTGTCCCTTCCCCTCGCCGCGCCCTCGATCAGCTCGAGCTGCCAAACAGTCAGCCTGGCTAAACAATATACAACAACGGATCGTTCCGCTTTACAACGCGTCGTAAAGCGGGATCGGCAGGAAGCAGGAGGCGACCGATCGTTCTCGCGCGACTGCGAACTTTTACGAACTCGTCAGCCGCGAGCACAGGGTAATCCGGCATCCCGAGAACGTTGGCAGCCCTGGCTTATTCCCCGCGATACCCGGGAACAACGGGTATAAAGTTTGCATTGGGAATGATAAGGAATCGATACGACTTCACGGAGAAAACGAATCATCCGACGTGACGCAGCTGTGTACTCGGTGTGCCTCGTTCTCGCCTCTGTCTTCTTTCGTTTACTTCCGTCGTCGTTGTACCCTGTCCTCTGAGACATTCTCTCGCTCCTGTCGTTTCCTCCCTTTAACTTAATGCTATTATCGGGGCTCTATTCTCGAAAGGCTCGAACAGAGGTCCAGCTCCGCGGCGTAAGCCGTGCAACGTCTCTTATTGCTGTCGTTGCGACTGCTTCTTTCCTTTTCCCTCGCGAACAGGCAGAAGAGTCTATCTCTGTCCGCTTCTCTGTCCGTTTCTACGGTCCGTTCCCTCGCCGCTTTTGCTCGACTCGTCACCGTTCTAGATGGCTTTCGAGATACGTTCCCGGATAGCCGTCCTCGTGGGAGGATAGGCTGGGACCGAAAGATACCGATGCGGATAGGTTGGCGGCGAGCCCAGTCTATGGGAATTTTTTAATCCGGGAGCAGGGCTGCGGGGAACCAGAAAAGGGATCGACGCCCGCGTTTTTCACTCGATGAACTCTCTGGTCGGTCGTGAAAACGTGGCATGGATGAAAGATAAATGAAGAATCGCGCTCGATGGTTACCACGGTAATCAACGGCGTCTATTGCAATACGATTGACGAAGTCTGTGGTCGTAAACTCTATACCTTAATCCTTTGCATTCCTTTTGTCGAGTGTGACTCGACGTGAGTTTTTATCACAGTAATTCCTATATCGAGTCACGTTCCACATTTTTAAAGTGCCATTTTAAATACAGTAGCGAACAAAAGTTTAACACCAGAGTCAACGAAATTAAAGAAATATATGTTACAACAAAGCTTGAGAGCTACGTTTAATAGAATTAATAAAAAAAAAAGTATTACTCGAGGAATTGTCCTTTGAAGTAAACTTCAAATAAAGCACCTAAAATACGGGGGAGTTATTGGTAACAAAATTGAAAAATATTTCTGAGTGCAAAGGGTTAAAGTTATTTTACTGTTACGGGACAGGGAGACGAAAAATTATACTTCTATATTTCATGTATATAGGAAAGTTCTATAAAATGTAGAACGGAAGATGGAATTCAGGTGTGACAAATAAAAGTGAAGCAATTAAACATTTAATAAAGGTATATTTAAAACAATTTAACAAAAACAACTTAAACGACTTTACAACTTAGCGACTTTAACACTCTTTCTACGTTCACAACCAAACCTTTCTGTCTTCACCGTCCAATACTTTCTGCCCCGCGCTCGCATTTTCCCCGTCATATATTCTTCCAAACACTCGTTTCCTTTCATTCTAATTGTCAACCTTTCTCACTCCACGCATTCGGTCACGATCACCCAGAATTTCTCAGTCGCACTGTTTTCTCAAGTTCTCATCTTTCACGTCTTAGAAACATTCGAGCCCAAACATTCTGCGTTCGCACGACAATCGCCCAACTCAAGTACTCTTCCGACTTTTCCAAACTCGCATCCGCTCGATCGCATTCCTACATGTATTTATCATTGTTATTATATGTGTTATTGTAAGCTTTGTGAAACTGTAAGTTCCAGTGTTATAAAAAGCATGCAATGTGAAGTACATTTTTAGTTTATCACTATTTGTATTAAATAAAAAAAATTAGCACCATAGCATATTGTGTGATTAATTAAAAAAATATTCGTTTATTTCGTTCAGGATTTCTATTATGGGTAGAAGGTGAACATTCCTCGAGTCTCAAATAACCCATCTTTATCTGTTGGACGTGAATTATATCAGATGATGGTCGTCATCAGGTTTTGTACCCTTTTTAAGTCTCTTCGATGAGAGAATTGAAACTATAAATTGAGCACTAATTTAATCACGCGAAACTGGGAATCTGCTTAAAACAAAGCTGGCTGACGAGCAGGAATTAGCTGGAGAAACTCTAAAACTGTCCCCACTCACGGTAGCACCAAATTAATTTAGTGCGGCTGACTTCAGCTCGTTCTAATGCACGCGAACTTTTCTAAATCCACGGAATTTGCTGAAATTCTCGTCAACTAGCTTCAACACATGTCAGCTCATTTACAATTTGTTCCAGACCACTTTACGACTAGCATTAATTTCGCGGTATACGGTAGAGAGCATGAGGGTGGATTAGTTTCAAACGAATGAAAACGATCCACCGTTTATGCTCGGAACACTGGTTACAAATGACGAATAACTTTAAGAGCATACAGTACCCGTCAAAAGCTTTATATGGTACTATATATTTCAATAAATGCAACATTTTTATCTTTTTACATTAAACGTTATCGAAAGAAAATTTTCATACTAAGCCAAACTTCAAGGTAATAATTGTATTATTCGCAACAAAAAATGATAATTGATTCTTCCTATAATATATTTGAAAAAATAACAGATTAATAATAACAAGCCATAATGTTAGTAATAGTTTTAAACACAATGTAACGGAAACTTGTAGTATATGCTATAATTATCAATTACCTGTGCACTTGATAAATCTTTAATGTCAATTCAATTAAAAATGAAGCTTCGTCTAAAAAATATCACCGTACGTTTAGAAGCTGAATAGATTCACCCTTTTAAGGATTGCATCTTTCATTCTGAGACACCTTTTTATATTTCATAAAATTTGACATTTATTTCCTCTGATTCACCAACTTTGAATCCATCTCGAATTCTGTTAAGCTCGTCAACAAATTTTCAATGCTCCTCGCTTAAAAAAAATCTAAGCACGATTCATTTGTACAAGCCATACGTTTCAATAGCGATCATTCACAAATAACCATTAGGTTCTCGCGTGTACGTTAATTGTCCTAACGTTATTTACGGAGCATGAATTATTCAGTGGCCGCTATATTTCAACCGCGTGCCGACACACGAAACGGCGGGGGTTTAATACATACAGTCCGCATCAAACGGACTACGAATACGACGGTTTAGTCGGCGAAACTCGGCCACGCAACTCGCCCGGCAATTTCAAATTCGTTTTGCAGCTCCTGTGAACTTCCGCGGTGGAAGTTGAGTTTCAACCAAGAAACCGTCCCGGAAATTCCTCCGGCTCAAAAACAATTGTTTGGGATAATCGTGCCGTTTCCTTCCCCTATTTTCGTTTCTTCGAAGCGTAGAGGCGTGATAAACCCCGTGGCATACAAATAAAACGGAATTTGATGCGTCCGAGAAATACCATTTAATTTGGATCAACTGAACAGTTATGTGCAAGCTTGAAAACAGAACATTTTATTTTGAAATTCTTTTTGAAAGAGGATAGGGGGGAGTATCTTGAATATTCTAAACAAAACAGAATCGATGCACGAGTGAAATAATTTAATAATCTAATTATACAGGGTGTTCGGACAGCCCTGGGCTTAAATTGAAAGAGTATCTCCCTGAGACATTCTAAGACGAAAATCAAGAGTAACGATTTTGCGTTTGAGGCTTTGTTTACGAGTTATAACTAGTTAAAAAAATCGGTTAGTCCGGACCGTTCGACGCCTGAGAGCGGGACTCTCTCCACTGTGGACTCAGCGACGTTACCAACCGAGTTGCCTCGGTTACCCGCTCTCAAGCGTCGAACGGTCCGGATTAAACGATATCTTTAACTAGTTATAACTCGTAAACAAAGCTTCAAACGCAAAATCGTTACTCTTGATTTTCGTCTTAGAATGTCTCAGGGAGTTACTCTTTCAATTTAAGCCCAGGGCTGTCCGAACACCCTGTATATATTTTTTATTTCATACTTTACATGAGATCCGTTTTTTAATCGAGTATCTGGCAACGCTGCATACCTCAAACAGTTGACTATCATGAAACAAAACAGCATCGACAAGATATGTCATAAATATGTCTTGATAAATATTATTATAACATTTAGAGAACAAGAAACGGCTTATAATTACTTCGTAGCTGAAAACAGCTGTTAACGAGTCAAACTACTCGTCAAAGTCTATAGTGGCACATGAAATGAATGACGACCCTAACTCGTCATTGCACGTCAAGGGGTTAAACGAGGTGTTTCCGAGAGAAATGGAAATTAAGTTAATAGAGTACAGGTGTGAATGATAGACACGGGAATAGAGGACGTTTAAGTTTGAGCGATAATGGTATTAAGTCTGTTGCGTTCCAAGGATTTTGTTGCAATCGATCGCCCGGCAATTTCATTAGAAAGAACCGATTTGTAGGGGAACGGTTTTTTAACCGTAAAAATGGAAAAGATAGAGTAGGCTATCGGTAACAGTTTCTTCATCTGTCGTTCAAAATTAATGAGATTTCTTAGCGAAACGGAAACTGGCCTGGGACAAAAATGTCTCAAAGGCCGCAGCAGGATCAACGTTAAAGCCATCAGGATAAAAATTATGGGGAAAGCCATCGGCGGATCTTTTTAGACCCAGGCAGTCGCTGAGCGATCATCCGTCTTAAATTAAGCTCTTAGATGTTTTCGTTAATTAATTAACTTGACTCAAAAATCGTGACGATAATTACATAGGACACCCTGTATGCACAGTGATAAGCTGCAAGAATCAATATTGGCAATAACGAACATAATTTCCCTTCAACTGTCATTACCATGAACCAATTTTGTCAAGATTAGAATTTCTTACGCTGGAACAACGCAAAGTTATATCAGATATATTATTTCTCTACAAAATCCTCAATAGCCACTTAAATTGTCTAGAAATTCTCAAATTGCTCAATTTTAGTGTTTCAGCGAAGACTACTTGTAATACGCAACTATTTTATATTTCGTTGTACGAATGTCGCTTTACATTCAATAACCGGATTTTTAAACAAGCCAACCTGCTCAGCAATTCACTGAATTTATTTAACGACTCACAATATTCGTTCAAAAAGCATACCACCAATGTTGTCCGTAGCCTTTCTTTAAACACACATAATCAGATACGACCACTCGATATATTGTATTTATCTCATACCAAAGGGTAATTATTCGTAAATGAAATAAATAAATAAATAACTACAGATAAAGCACAGAAACAGGTTACCCTCCCTTTCACGAACGCATTAAAGACGCTTTAAAGAAATATCAATCTTCCTACTTATGCAAATCGGTAAGTCTTAATTTGCGCCGCTCCTTCCGCCATTTACATGGCCTCAGTCTTACAGCTGCGAACAAGAACGTTAGTTTCAGAATTTCCTGTATCTCTTTGTCTATCGTTAAACATATTTAATTTTATTCCCGTGAAATGTCTCATGTCGCTCCTGCAAATCTAACAACCCTACAAAAGTGTACAGTGGCTCCAAAAAGTATTCGTACACTGTATTACAAGGAAATTCATCTACTTCCGAAATTCTAATTTCAATGAAACTTCATATGCATACAGAGCATGGAGCAATTTTTGTTTGCGGCAAAATATCTTTTAAGGGGGCTGATAACGAACCTCGAAGTTTCAATGATTGTCCACGTTTTGAATACAAGCATTTCTGAGCTCTTTTTCTATGACAGAGCGACAGAGTATTAAAAATTAAACATTTTCAATTTGAAAGGTTTTGCCCCATCAAGTATCATTACAAAGTTATCTTTAAAAGATGAGAAAAAACTCAGAAACTTAAACGCTCGTTTCACTCCTTTAAAATGACATTTAGATGAAAAGAAAAGATTAATTCATACGTATACTATTACGATCTACATATCCACAAAATTTTATCAAATACTTCTATCAGACTCAGAATTTCAGGGTTAAATGAATTTATTTGTGACATAGTGCACGAATACTTTTTGGAGCCGCTGCACGTTCTCGTCGAAATCGTGTTGTCCCTTCAGATTCGACAGCGATGACCGGTGTTCGTTAACAGAAAGGCGAAACTTCACGAAATCGCTCCCGGAAATGGATGGCGCAATTTTACGTAATGGAAGACGCAAGGGGCCGGGGCAACGTTTAATCGCCTTCGATTGTCGAGTACGCGTGATATACGACTCGTTGCGGCCACATTTAAACCTCCTCCTTCTCTTCCCTCCTTTTTTAATGCGCCACGGACGACGCTGGAATTCGGCCATAAGTACGTACGCTCCCGTAAATTCGCGTGGACCGAGTGAACGTCCACTAATGCACACTGCGCGTCGTGTTGGAAAAACTGCTGAAGAATTTCGCAACGGGGTAATATCGACCGGGATGAATGGAACAGCGTGTGCAAAGGGAGGGAATTTCGGGGGTTATGTAAACAGTGAATTCTTGTACGAAGACCGCTCGACTTGAATTCTCTTAACACTAGGCAACATATGTACAACATTTTTAAGTTTTATTTCATCGTTCTTTTAATATTAATAATTGTATAAATAAATTGTTCTTATTGTAAGCGATCTCTAGGACGACCACCGTAGTTGGGCGATAAGAGGGTGTCTCGTTTTACAACTGCGCGTTGGTTCTTGGAACGGTCGCCACAGTTCGGCGATAAACAAGGCATCTTCTTACGATAATGTATTAACGATAAGATGGGAGACACCGAGCGCTCTCGTGGTCCTGCCGGGCCTTGATGGGTCGACGGCAGTCAGTTAATAAACGTACTTGAGAAAAGAAAATCTTCCGCTGCGCCTATTTTTATTTCGTCTCCTTGTGCCTACTATATTATGCATTTAGGTTATATTCGTTGGCGGAAGTATTTTACGCTCGTTACTGAAGAATTTCGCAACGGGGTAATATCGACCGGGATGAATGGAACAGCGTGTGCAAAGGGAGGGAATTTAGAGGTTTACGTAAACAATGAATTCTTGTACGAAGACCGCTCGACTTGAATTCTCTTAACACTAGGTAACATGTGTTTAATATTTTTAAGTTATATTTCATCGTTTTTTTAGTGTTAATAATTGTACAAATAAATTGTTCTTATGCATTTAGGTTATATTCGTTGGCGGAAGTATTTTACGCTCGTTACTGAAGAATTTCGCAACGGGGTAATATCGACCGGGATGAATGAAACGACAGCGTGTGCAAAAGGAGGGAATTTAGGGGGTTACGTAAACAGTGAATTCTTGTACGAAGACCGCTCGACTTGAATTCTCTTAACACTGCGTAACATGTGTTTAATATTTTTAAGTTATATTTCATCGTTTTTTTAGTGTTAATAATTGTATAAATAAATTGTTTTTATGCATTTAGGTCATATTCGTTGGCGAAAGTATTTTACGCTCGCTGTTGTCTGTCGCAATGTAACGAACGTTTTGAGACGAAATCGAAAGATGTGATGTCAAGTACGTTTTAAACAAGCTTCTTTACTTAAATAATTACAAACTCTGTCGATACTTCGTTTATCGCGGTTCAGGTAAGTTATCTCTTTCACTTTTCACACTAGGTTTACGGTAACCGGTCAATTTCATGGGTTTAGAACTTCATAAGCAAAATTTGCAAAAACAATTAATGTAATATACTAATGTAATAATGCCTAAATTGGAAGGTTAGTGGGCCAAACAAACTTAGAACCTCAATGTTACTCTTCGACAACGTTTATTCGACTGTCTGTTCGAATTCGTCGTTGGCCATTTTTATTTCTGCGAATGTCAGGAGGGGCACCTGTGTTGACAATAACATCGGCAGTTTGTTGCCCTCAACTATATGTATTATTCTAAATGAAGATATTCGATCCTGACTCATTTTGCTCACGCTAATTATTCCTAACGATTTTTGCTAACTTTTATCGACGGAGCGATACAGATATACCCAAATCTATTTCCCTTTCAGTTATGTAATTTCAAATTCTGTTCGATGTACACCTTATTCTTTAGTATACGTATATTGGAAATAGATGTACAAGAAATGTCCGTAAATCTAGTATTAATACCAGTGTGCAGTAACGGATAAAAGTTTAAGACGGCAGGCTGTATGGTATGAGGACATAGCTTTATGGTATGCAAATATTGTTTATATACTTATTTTTATCGTCATTATGGTGAAACACATTAGCATAGAATACGAATTTTATTTATGGTGCTATTTCTTATTAATTAATTAATTTGTTTTCTGTGACCCTTTGATCTTAAACTTTTATTTTATACGCGTTATTTCTGCACTGGTTAGTTATAGTTATCACCGACTATTTCGAATATCTGTCTGAGCTAATTCTGGTGGTGGATATACTTCAATATTTAACAAACTTTTGTATGAAACTTTAAGAGATCTGGTCCGCTTCGAAGAGAACCGGAATGGTGAACCATCTCCGATTGAATCGCTTCAGAAACCGATTTGCAGAGTTCTTCTAGAGAAGTATCTGCTTGGAAAGGCTAAGTACTATGGAATTGTCTCGGAGAAGTTCGTTCTTATGTCTAGAGAACGTGACCCGTTCGATATTTTTAGGATTAAGCATTCTTGTTTACTTTGAACGGTTTAGTTTACCCGTTTGTTTCGGAATTTAAAGATCCTCTCTATTTTAATGTAATAAAACTCGACGTTTATCGTTGGTTGACGAATAGGTCATTGCTTTTTGGTACAGTAAAATCTTGATTATCGGAACCAAATCGTAACACAACCGTTCAAACAGTTTAAAACTGTTTACCTATTGACAGACCACGAATTTTTATGCATTTATACGAAATTCGAATGCGCGAAAATTGCGTAAAATGGCGTAACGTGCAGAAGTATACAAGATACACAAGTTACACACAATTTATAATAATTTGAATCGAAGTTCTAATAACCGATCGCTCTCTCAATTCAAGTTTCAGTAACCTTAATTATACTGTATTATAAAGCAAGGTTACCAGAATGTTATTAATCGTTACTTCGACATTTTAAAATTACAAGCAGGCAGAGTGGTCTATGTTGTAAGTTAAAAATAAATGTCACACTTTGGACGTCCGCGGAGGTAATTGGATCATGCATTTTTCTAAAATTAAACAGAGCGTTCAAGGTTCTCCCGTTTCGCAGCCGCGTATTTCACAAAGCAAATTTCTGTGAAACGCGCGCAAAGCCCGGAGAACTGACCAAAAATCCCTGCTGGCCACTTCATATTCTCATTTACGTTCACAATTCTCTAAGAACGACCCGTCGAGAGAACTTTCGCCTTTCATAATGGATAAAATTAGTTTCAACATCAGAACAAATTAGTCTCCATCCGAAAAAGAGTCGAAAATCCCGGATAACACGGTTACGAACCTAATTAACCTTTTGAGTGCTATGGGCGCATATATGCGTCTGGCAGAAATTGCTCGTAGGGACTATGGACGCATATATGCGTCTGGCAGAAGTTGCTGGTAGGGACTATGGACGCATATATGCGTTTGTCAATTTTTGTTTTCTTCATCTTATGACATTTTCCGTGGCCTCACATTTCGACGTTAACCTTTTGGTACTGACGAAAATTGTTCGTAGGGATCATGGACGAAAATATGCGTTTGCCAATTTTTTCGATCTTTTGCTTACTGCAACGCGATTGTCAGTGTACGAATAACAATACTCCATCTCCAACAATAGCGCGCCGTCCCTTCAAAGCACTTAGTCCAAGAGTATTCAGCGCTCAAAGGGTTAAAATTTTGTAAGCGAAAATCTCGACGAATATACCGATAAAAAGTTTCTATGCCTTAAAAGTGTTACTATAACTGTAGTACTTTGCTCATATTCATCGAATCGCACGACAAGAACAGGATTCTGATTTTTCTCGTGCATTCCGCGCTGATAACCACGTTTCCTGTCCATTTTTCGAAGCGACTCAAAACGGCATCAGCGCGAAACGAAGTTTGTTTATCATCAAAAGTGTACGCTGGCTGTTCGTTTATTTTCAATTAACTTGTTTGTCAGGAATTACCGTCACGTACCATTAACGCTGCTCTGTCCTTCGTTCTTTTCCTGCTTATACAGGATGTCCCACATAAACGTACCTCCCTAAATTCGAATTTACTTTGGTATAATGAATAGCAAAAGTATTTGGCGTATAATCTGAATGCTGTTGAAAAACGAACACACTGCGAAGTGAATTTTTGTTTTGTCCGAATGTTGTACTATTAAAATCTAAGATATTAATTCGAAACTTTTGGTTACTTTTATTTCATGAACTGCTTACTTATAACCCATTGTATAATGATTTGCGACTTATACATGATTCGAACTTGAATACACTTAGTACTGTATCATAATGACATTTATTAGTCAAGATTGCTGAATCTAAACGATAGTTCGAGGAAGTGGTATCTTTTGCGTCTATCGTATCCTTCGAAAGTATTCAGCATTTTCGCAACGAGAATTCGGAATTGGAAGAAAATTAAAAAATAAAAAGAAAAATTGAAATTATACGCAAACATTATTATAACAATTGTCTTCATTTTAATGAATATTAAAAATATTCGTCAGTATGAGTGCGATCTTGAAAGTGATCGCAAACGTTCGACCAACAGTGTTAGGTGTCCACCTTCAGGTAGGACACCCTGTACACCAGGTCTCTCCTTCAACCGAGATATCGTTCTATCTTTCGAGTAAATTTATGCAAAACTTGACAGCAGTTAAATGAGCCGTACGACGGGGGATTATCGAGTTACCAGGGAGCAAAGAAGAAGAGTGTCTCTAATATCGGCCGGATTCTCACGTGCATATCGGTTAGAAACTTAATTTCCGTTCCGTGACGTCCACTAAAGATGGCCGCTGTCCGTTACGTACGTCACATATCTACCTGTACGAGCCGATTTAAACGGAGCTGATTCTTAAGACTGCAGATTGTAAAGTTACAGCTAAATGGTGGTTGGCTGGAAACGAAGCTGAGATCGTGGCGCGGAACGATTGGATATCGATTTTCGTTGACCGGAAACGGGCGCCGCGCGAAAATTGTCGCGGAAATGAATCGGTCGAAAGAAGGACGCTCTCGAACCAGTTAAATTGCTTCCGTGACGAACCATGCTTCGAACCCGCCTTCTAATTAATTATTCTAATTGCGGTATAACTAGTATCTCTGCCGCTGCGATGCGTTTGGCGTGAAATGATTTTCAAACGAGAGAACTAAATATTACTTCTCGATCTGAAACGTATTCTAGGTTTCTAGCATACAGAGAAATGTAATTAGGATGAGGATTGCTAGAAAAATGTTAATTGAATAAATATCGCGATTAACAGAATGAAACGTTAATTTCATAGAGGATTACTACGTTTCTTAGACATGTATGTGTATTACTATGATAAGTGCATAAGATCCATCAAGCGTTTAGAATGTTTGCGTTTTGTTTCAAATGTGTGAAATTCGACGTGTTTTGATTTTTGTGATACCACTGTTTAGAGAAGATGGTCTGAAAGTAAGCTAAATATGGAGCAGATGAAGTCTAGGATTGGATTATTAGGAACAGTGTGAAATTATGCCTGAAGAAGGGAAGCTACAAGAAATAAATACTATGTTGACACGTTTTATCTAGAAATACATTAAAATGTATATCAACGCGTGTAACATTAAATCTTAGGGTAAAAATGCTAGCTAATATCCAGATTATCTTCTTTACATACAGTAGAGGACAAAAGTTTAAGACCAAAGGGTAAAAAAAAACAGATTAATTAATTAATAAGAAATAGCACGATAAATAAGATTCATATTTTATGCTAATCAATAAACAGTGTTCACCATAGGGACGATAAAAATAAGCATATGAACAATATTTGTACACCATGAAACTATGTTTTGCATTGTCCTGTCGTTTTAAACGTTTGCCCGCTACTACGTCTAATTATCCTCTTCAAACCTCACAATTCACCAAACAGTCCGAAAAATGATTTCAGAATCTGTCGAGGAAAACAACAATGTTAAAAATATATAAATGTATTTATTTGGTGTAATAATTCTCCGATCCCATTCGCACGTCCTATTCTCAATCAATCAATAAACTCACGATCCTCATTCAATTTTTTTCATTCTCTACTCCATTCACTCATATTTTCATGCTTCTTGTTTTCCATGCATTGCTTCTCATTCTAATTTCTTGACCGTTCATTCTAGAATCTCTTTCACACAAACAAACATACACACGTCAATAAACTAGCAATCACCCTCACAGAATCAACCCCATCCGACAAATACAGTGGCTCCAAAAAGTATTCGTACACTGTATTATAAGGAAGTTCATCTACTTCTGAAATTCTAATTTCAATGAAACTTTATGCGTGCACGGAGTATAGTGTATCCTGCGTCGAGCAATTTTTTTGGCGGCAAAATATCTTTTAACGGGGCTGATAACGGATCTCAAAGTTTCAGCGATTTTTCACGCTTTGAGTACAAGCTTTTCTATGTTATTTTTTGATGACAGGGCGATAGAGTATTAAAAATTAAACATTTCCTATTTGAATGGTTTCGCTTCATCAAGTACCATTACAAAGTTATCTTTAAAAAATGAGAGAAAACTCAGAAACTTCGACGCTCGTTTCACTCCTTTAAAATGAAATTTAGATGAAAAGAAGATTCATTAATTCATACGTATAGTATTACTTCTATCGGACTCAGAATTTCAGGGATAAACGAATTTATTTGTGACATAGTGTACGAATACTTTTTGGAGCCACTGTAGAAACTCTTGCAAATGACGAGCCTTCTCAATAACAGCAGCGTGTCGCGCTGAACCGCTAATCGAATCGTATGATCGCGTGAGAAACAAACCAGCGAACGCGTTCGTGACGCGCAAGGAAACACTGTTCCGGTTGTATCCGACGGGCATTAATTGTCCGTTACCTCGTTTCGCTGGCCTCGGCCTGTTTCACCTTTCATCGGCTTGTCCGTTCTCAACGTGGACAACGCTATGACACGAAATACAGCGACGCGTCGTGTCCGGTTCCGTTGAATACTTCGACGTGAACACGAGCTTGGACGTGATTGAATATTTGTTGGGTGTTCGTAATGAGGCAAGAATGAAATGTTTGCAATGTACAGAGAATCTGAATCTTGTGACAAATTGTCAGACGACAAGTTTGAAAAGACGTGAAGCGGTCTGTTATGTACGGTTGTAAAGTTGATGAAACGAAAATTGTGGAATAGTATATTTGTTAAAACCCTAGTAACCGAACGCATGGCTGTCTTTCTGGTAGCTTGATTATGGCCATTTTCCTCCCGATTCCTTAAACATTTTTCCATTTTCTCTGATCCTCGATAGATAAGTTACTATAGAATACTTACAGCCTTCGACGGGACAATTACAATCTTTGACAAAATTACACTACGAAACTTTGTCCAGACACCTTTCAATTAAAGTTAATCGATTAAGTCCGAAAAAGTCATTTAGGAAAACTCTTCACGTATACAACACATCAAACGCAACGTCTCGGACATAATAGAATGACATGTTTGAGAACTGTTTTGAATTAGGTTGTAGTAGTCAGTTCTCGACACAGTGGGATATAAAAATCTGTAAACTACTGATCGACTAACAAACTAATGACCAATAAATATTATAATAATGGTAAGTCTTGATTAATGCGAATTCAAGTAATACGATATTCAATTCAACACGAATTGCAAAATGGCACTAGGTCGCGTTTGAAGATTCTAGAAGAATGCGAATGAAGATTTAATTAACACAAATACACTCTATACTACTAAAATGTTTTAAAAATTAATAAATGTGTTTCCACCTTCTTCAAATAATACCTTCAGCTCCTGGGATTTATTATTCACACTAATCGAAACCCACTCTGCGCTTTAACTTTCTTTTGAATCTAGAGTTTGTAGTTTATTATCTTCAGTTTTTCAGTGGCAGCAAAGAAATTTATGCAGCAACGCAATACAAACTTGTCAACGAAAACCTCACGCGTGCCTCAATATGTTCTGGAACAGAGCACATGAAAACAACGAAGTAGTGACGGACACAGAGGGTGAGCAAGGTTCTTGGTTCTCGCGTTAGTCACCCCTGAGACACCCCTAGGGAGAATCACTGCGTTGGTTATGGTGGAGTCGCAAGCGTTGCGCCTTTCTTTTCATAAATCCCTCCAGAGGTTTGCCCGATGGTAAATCCGTGCAATTCTTCTAAAGTCCAGAGAACTGTGCATCGCTCTTCAGCTGAGAGTTCTTGTATGTGAAAGTGCTAGGTTGTCCGGAAGGTTCATGCTGATTTTTAAGCAAGAAAGACAAACTTCTGTTCGAAACAAGATAATAAGGACTAGGTAAACTAGGTACGGTGGAATGAATGTGTGAAGGGTAAGGATGCACAGTTATCTGAAACTACGAGTATCTGAGCCTTGGCACTGTTCCAAAGTCGAAATTTTGGACATTCAACGTTGCAAATGACCCTCCAAAATCTGAGATACTTGAAACGGGGCCCCGAAATGGTTTGGGTATCTACGTTTAAAACCGCGTCGAGATGATTATAGATTCAGAAATAACGATACCACCTGGGAATCGAAAAGTTTAGATGGAAAATTTGACTGAAAAACCATTAAATAGCATCACATATATGCACAGTAGCGGACAAAAGTTTAAGACGAGAGGACAATGCGAAACGTAGCTTTATAATTTGCAAATATTGTTTATATATATTCATTTTTATTATCATTACGGTAGAACATTACTTATTGATTAGCTTAGAATACGAATTTTCTTTACCGTACTGTTTCTAATAAATTTATTTATTTATTTTCGTTCACCATTCCGTCTTAAACTTTTGTCCGCTGCTGTAGATAAAAGGTTTTCGATTCTGACCTGATAACCCGTACGGTTCCTCTTGCCTATAATTATTTAGAAAAAAAAAAAAGGTACGATGTGATGTACAAGATGATTCAATTGATCTGAGAGTAACTTTAACATCCGTTGCAGCAGCAAATTTACGTCTGCATTAGCAGCTAAATCTCTCCAACTAACTAAATTCCATAAAAGTAAATTCTTCGATTCGACATAACTTTCGAAAGTATTATTTCCACAATAAAATGAGTCTCCTTGTACACGCACACGCTTGCCAAATTGGTTCGGGGCGCCGTGTTCTCGGACCAGCACGGCGGTTATTCGTGGCAAAAAACGACGCAACCAAGTGAACAGATTTACGTAACACCCGGCACATTAGATAGCACATTTTACTGCGAGGAAGATTCTGTCCGAGCGGTTTGAGAAGCTAGGGAACAGAGGTTTCGTAAATTGGCGGAGTATCGGTCGACCGAGTCGGTGGATTGGAATTCGAGTTCGGACTTTTCGCTTGGCGGGCGATATCGCATAGTTCTCTGGATTTTCGGCGAGCTCTTCCACCAGCGGCATAGCGCTCGAATGACGTATATAATAAATTTGACGCCAAACACACCGAATCCCTCGGTTATCCAGAGATAAATGCTTTGCTAAAAATACACCGCTTGAAGAGCTGATTTATGATCAACCGTGCGCTACTCCGTCAAAGGGACACTGCGAAAATATGGCTACGTGATGGTGAGCAAAATTCAGAGCTCACAGATCCCGACGGATGGGACGGCCTCCCTTGAGGAGAACCATAATTGAAGGGACGTCTGAGAAAAGGGCGTATGTTATGAATTCTTGAAATTCGCGATTTCGATGGAATTACAATCGGTAGGATCTAAAACCGCAGGTTAGTAAGTTTTGTACGTCAGAAAATACATACGTATTGCGACAAATTTCATTTTGTATTTTATAAATTGCAAGCGTTGATAGGTATTGAGTGTTACTGTATGATAAGACGAAACATCTAGTCTACTGTTTTAATTAAAACAATCAAAATGGCTGGCTTATAATTTTACATAAAGATTCCGTAAACTCAGCATAATTCGCTTTGGAAATTTTCTATTATTTATTATCAAGATTATAAACAATGCTTTGTCATCTTTCCGTTCAAAACTTTCTTGCGATATTTTCAACTTCATTTCTTAGACATAGATAAGCTTAAAACCAACGGGTCAAAGGAAACAAATTAATTAATTAATAAGAAATAACACGACAAATAAAATTCGTATTCCGTGTTAATCAATAAATAGTGTGATTATTACCGTAATGACAATAAAAAATAACTATGCCTCGCATTATCCTATCGTCTTAAACTTTTTCCGCAACTGTACCTTGAGGCCGAACAGTGAAGAGGATAAGTAGAGAGAGCAGCTAAGGAGTACGTACACCGTGTGTGGGCACTGAAATAAAAGAAACTGTATTCTGAACGTTTCAAAGTTTCTCCTCTCTCGGAATAGGTGGAGAACAAATTTTCTCGCGTCCCTTATAATTTTCAGGGCGAGGCCGCGCCGGAACCAAGATAAATATCCGTTTTCGTTGCTGCGGGAACTCGACTCGCCCAGGGGATTTTATTTGCTCGGATCGTGCGCGCTTTTATTCGCGACAAGAATTCTAAGTTGGCCGCGGAAGTACCGGGGGCCGGCGTGTATTAAGCGAAAGCAAGACAAGTGCTTGTCCCCTTGATCACTGCCCGCGTAAAACTTGCGACGTCCCGGATGTTCCGCCGGAAACTGCCGCGAGGGCTTCCACTTGGCCGAATATCCACGTTTCTTCTTTTAAAATCCACTGGGTTTCCTTCCTGTTTCAAGCTGAAGCCATGAATACGCTGTTTATTAACCCGTAACTGATGAAGTGGCCATTTTGCAGCGTATATGGTACAAAACAAATTGTTCAAATATTTATGAATAATTCAATAAAAGGAATAATGGACAAAGTAATTTCAATGCATTTCAATTCTCTATCATTTTCTATCGCACTTGTGAATCATTGTCAAATGTTTGAAACATTTCTTCTTTCAATCCCACTTCCGATCGACGCATAAATTATTATTGCGGTATTCCTGGGCAAATCCTAATTATCATAAGCACTGTTAACCCTTTGCGCTCCTTTGTCGAACGTGACTCGACGTCAGTTTACATCAAAGTAACTTCTAAATCGGCAAACACACTCGACATCTTTAAAGTGCCATTTTTAATACAAAATGGCGGACAAAAGTTTAAGATCGAAGAGTCAACGAAATTAAACGAATATAAGTCATAACAAAGCCTGAAAACTATGTTTAATATAATTAATAAAACGAATAAGTATCACTTAAGGAATTGTCCTTTAAAATAAATTTCAAATAAAGCACCTAAAATACTAGGGAATTATTGGCAACGAAATTGAAAAATAGTTCAGAGTGCAAAGGTGAAAGAAACGAAATTTAAACAGAAATCTATCCCGCTACCTAAATAACATAACTTGTACTATATTTGGGATATTTTATACATTTTCCTGTATCATTCGCATTTTTACCATTTTTCCACGTATTTGAATTCTCCATGAATGCATAAAAATCCGCGTTGGAATTGTCATGCACCGATTTCAATAATTGCACTGAACGATGAACGAAACATCGTCCAGATCCCTGCTTATTCCGTGCAATCAACGGCAAATGGAATAATTATTCCTGTACGATAAAAATTGCAGCACCGCTCGTGGAAACCTCAAAGGATAGAAACAACAGGAAATTGACTTGTTCGGACCCTTTGCCAAACTTATGGGTCGGCGAGTATTCGTTTCAATCAATGTTCTCGAAGTTGCCGAGCTGGTTCCGCTTGCATGGGTCACTCCGTCTGTTTGCGAATGCAATTCGTAAAGTAATTAGAGAGACGGACTTCGAAGCACGTTACATGGAATTTTGATTTTCTCGTTAACACAGAATCCGAAATCGTCCAACGTGACGTTCTGGTTAGAAATTTCAACGTAAAGGTATACACGAACGCATTTGAAAGCAATCATAAAATAATTGGGAATACAGTAACGCAGAAGGAAATTCTTGTCCTATTATTATGGTAATGCGTAAATTTAAAAGTTAGTATTGTAAGACTTATTCCACATTTATATGTTTTATAAATGTTTTATTCCACGATAGGGTCGAAACATCATCCGAGGTTCCAATCCAAGGGAAATTCCCGTGACAAAAGTATGACCAGCCATTGTTACACTTACGCCGCAAACCTCGACGCCAATTACTATCGTTCACAGACGTTTAAGCAGACAAGAGCAAGTAAACGGCATTACGTCGCATCGAATTCGTCGAAGCGTCAAATCCTTCGAACCTATTATTCGATCTCATTTCCGGCCAACCGTTCACCGGCCACGCTCCCGATCGCACGGGGATTTTCGATCCGGCCGACAAATAGAAAAACGAGGAAAAGGAAAAGAGGCCGGGACGCCTCGTGGAACAGTGGGAAGTTACGGAGCGGTCGGAAAAGTCCGGAAGGGAGAACGATTTGTAAGTTAAATCCCGGTAATGGCATTCAAAGGGGTTTCGCGCGAATTAAAGCCGCCCCACGTCGCGGCGGCTGTTTTCGCAAGAGCCGCGCCCGCGAGTTAGAAATTACAATTCTCGGCCTGCGACGCCTCTCCTTTGCGGAAGCGGATTATCATTCGTAATCGTGCGAGAGGGAAGATACGAAGCTGGTGAGCATCGCCCGCGCGCAGGCAGACACACGGGCCGTTTGCACGGAGAATAACGTTATTATTCGGCACTCGTTATCTACGACGGGTGGCCGACTGACTTAACCCTTTCGTTACGGCAGAATGACGTCACTTGTATGGGAAAATTCTATAAAATGATTTTCGTGGAACGGAAGATGGGATTGAAGTGTGAAAAATAAAAGTGAAGCGATTAAAGTATTAACCCCTTGACATACGAATTAAATGGGACTTGATGCGACCGAAAAATACCATTTAATTTCGCTCAACTGAACGGTTACATGAATGCTGAGAAAGAGTATATTTTATTTTGAAATTTGGATTTTTCATTCAGATTGATGTTAATAAAGAACATCTAAATAATATTAAAAAATAATAATCGACGCACGAGTGAAACAACTATGTAATCTAATTGTATACAATATACTATTTCATATTGTTTTACATTTGTGTCATGCGTATGACTTTCAACAAATATTTAAATACAATCGGCATTAATTTATTCTCCTTTTACTTGGTAATATGCTTCTTTTTGAATGTTGTAAATATCATTTTTTACTCTGGTTTTTATGAGCTTTTTCCCAAACCTTAGAAAATTTGTCAAAGTGGTCATAGGTACGATACTTTCGCTCGGCACTAAAAGGGTTAAAGGTAGTGTACGAGTCTTTATTTGTGTTGCAATACACGATTTGGTTTGATGGGTTGACTAACTGTCCAACTGTCTGTCTGTGTGACCGTGTGACTGTGATGAGTGATTAACTGTCTCTCTGAGTGTAGCTGATTGTCTCTGTGTGTCACGCCCAGGGAAGTTTGGTTTTTATATTCCCTGGAAGCGTCGGGAGGGGTGAAATGTGGAGACATGGAAAGGACTCTACGAGTATTTTCTGGATTCTAATGAGGTTGCAATCAAACACCCGTGTCAATGAGAGTCGACTAGCCGTTTGGACCGAAGGACGGGCCGACGTTCAGGCCCCGTTGTAAAGTGTCTGATGCCTATAGAACACCCGCAGAGGTTCCATGTCACCACGGTAGAAAAGATGGATTCGGGAAATAAAACAAGGGTGCTGCGTTTTCCGGGTGAGAGCGACTGCAATCATCCGCATCATTCTGGAGACTAGCTTTTCTTTTTATTTTTTCCCTTTTTAAAATAAGGTACAAAGAGAGAGGTTCGGCTTGAGATCCAGCTCAAAGTATGGACTGATTTCGAAATTTCAGATGTAAAGTGTAATTGTAACTCTTAATACAGTATCGTACTACAGTTCTACTGTGTTTAGTGAATATATCAGGAAGCATTTCTGTATATTTCGTAGCTGCATCGTATAACATCGTTAACTCTCCCGTATGAAATTTACCTTCCGTGCTGGTAAACCTATTAATTAAAAGTACAACTCTAAACAATTAGTTGTGAAATGTATAACAGTTTACCGAGGTTACACGAAGTACAAAACTATGTCACTCTCTGGTTGGGTACGATTAAACTCATGCGGTCATTAAAATTAAAATAATGCGAAACTCGTGTTACGAATAAATTGGCAATAACTTTTTTGTAAAATCTGTTTTAACCGGATAGAAAATTTAATTACGCATAACTATGAAACAATTTATTTGAATTTCGTTCACTTTAGGTGTATACACAAAAGGCTATTAAAACGATTTAATTATTATGCGCAATAAGTACCATAAATGTTAGATTACATATAATGAAATACTAAATCCCACAATTTTCGTTTATGCGAACAGAATTGAAATTCCACAGTTCTGTCAAAAATTCGCAGCCACGCTGTAAATAATAATAATAATTTTTAACAAACAAAATAAATGTAGGAAACAATTAATAAAGGATCATATATTTTAAAATAGTACAAAAGGGAGTTAGGTTACAATTACATGAACATTGCGCACGGAATGAACAAAGGATGGACGTCTTCTGTCAAAAAAAAAACATTTCGTAATCGTTTTTACAACTCCGTTTCGCTCGCTCACGATCTTCTGCCCTCCGCGCAGGCAGTGCCGCCCTACGAAATAATTTCGCCACTAAACCTTCATAATCTTAAATCCTAATTAGTATAAATAAAACTTATTTCTGGCTCCTACATAAATATTTTTCCATTCCTTTACTCTTGTCACATTCCTTGTGCTTTTCTTTAAACCCTATTTCTCCCGTCAACCTCTACCTAATCTCCTCGAATCGTTACACAAGCGTGTGCCAGGGTTCTCGAATTGCCTCAAAGTTCGAGCCCTCAAAGCGGCGGGCTTTGATCTTAATAGTTTCTCTGCAATTGATTCGAGTGCCGGCAGCGGACCATGGTAGCGGAGAGGTTTGATATTTGTCAGAGTTCCTTCTGCATGCAGAAAGCGTGACAAACGAGAGGTCCTGGTCCCGCCGTCGTCTTTATGCGCGTGCACGCGCCTCCGCTTAACTATGGTATAACTACTGGGTCGGCGAGCCGTGACATACTGCACCGTATAAATACGCGGTGGACGCGGTTATTTTTTAGTAGATAAGGTGTTCGGGACACGGGCTACATAAGATCGACGAAATTTATGCGTGCAAACTGGTCAACCGTGCATAATTTACGATGGGACCGGGTAACGTGTTGCGGTACAGGTGAACTTAAAATTGTAAATTTGAAAGTAATTGCAAGTTTAACGTTATGTTCCAGAAGAACAGTTTGTTGCCAAAAATAAAACGAAAACTTGATACTCTTAATATAATATATTGGAGATTATGGATTGAAAGGAATAAAATAACAATAACTGTTCACTTCAGAATTTACTAAACTTTATTTCTAAGGGAAGGTATCTCGCTTTCTGAACCTGATCTCTACACAGCGAGTGGCAAGACTCGAATGAAGAGAAAAAGGCTAAAGGACACAGTTCGTTAGGGTTTTCTAATTCTTACGCATAGCGTGGTAAGGAAAACCACTTGACCCGTTCCTGGAACCTCCTCAGCCGATGGCTCGACCTTACATAAATATTTCTTCGAGGCGATTGATTTTTGTTTATTCGTTAGGATACGAATTTCCAACGTAATAAATATAATTTAATCTATTTATAAGAACGGCTACTGAGATACACGTGTCTTGCAAGCTTTTCTATACCATTGTGTGTGGCTTCCTTGTAATCACGAGATATATATACATTCGTTGTCACGTCCTGCTCCTCGCAATACAAGTGCTGCCATAGTTCGGGACTTCCGCTCGCTTAAAGGATTCAAACTACACGGTTGGTTCCCACTTGTGGTTCATTTTGTAATTTTAATCCTTGCCATACACAGATCACAAAGCAAGCAACAATAAAAAATTGTAATGTTAAAAAAGTCGGTTGATCTGTTTTACTTTGTAACTGTTAGATTGTGTACTTTGTCGCGTAATTTTTGCACACTATACACATTCTACATTATTTGTTGCACGTCATCGGTTAACATACGAGTTAGTGTTCAGAGAAAATTATAATTTATTATAATTAAGGACGACTCTTAGGACGAAGTTCCAGCTTTTTTTATTTCGTTAAATGAACGTTCGTTTCGTTTCAAACCAATTAAATCAGTTTTCTATCTACCATCTCGGCAATGTTTGCCTTCTTCTTAATTAATTATCAGTTCGTCAAACTGTTAAGTATCTTCCGTAGCTTGAACCAAGGAAAGCATTACTCGATGCAAGAGTATCGCGACGTCTACAGGGAGAAATGACTCGTCGAAGCTCGTGTTACCAATTAACGCCCCCCTTCAAACCAGGTGCAGACGGTTACGTGTCGTTAAAACATATTTCCAGTCCTTTAAACGAAGGAAAAGTTGGTGAAATTGCAGCGGAAACCGCGTTTCAGCACGGGGGAAGCAATTTATTCCGCTTGTCTAGTTTGGCCGCCGCTTGGAACAGTGGCACGTTTTATTCGTCCAACGGCAACCTAGTTATCTTTCCGCAAAGTTTCGACAATAGTTAGGGCGAAACAAGGAGCACAACATCGCAGAATCCGCTCCAAGCATCGTACGTTTGCTCATCGTTCACGTTATATCTCGATATTCTTCGTTCCCCGTTTCGTTCGTGATTTATGTGCTCGCTAAGGGTGGTTTGCCGCCTCGTCCAATTTGTCGAAAAGAACATTGCCGAACAAAGTGGAAGGCATCGATTGCTATGTTTGGTGATTTTCATTGTTCAGAGAATTACTAAAGGATACGAAAGTGAATCGAAGTATACAAAATTAGGGAAATGGACATTTTTTGCACTGTTAAACATAAATTGGTAATTGATACCTAATGAATTATACATATTTGAACATGTAAATATTATTTCTTTCATAGATAAAAGATATAAAATGTTGAACGTAAAAATTATATTGTACCCAGAACATGTAAATATTGAATGTATAAAATTCGAAGAAACGTTAAAGACACTGAACGCTTTAAACAGCGATTCTTTCTCGAATTATGCCTAAGTAATATATTTTATATTCCTGTAACTTAAAGTAATCGCACATCTCTATCACTGATCCGTTCAACGGGAATCAGATCCAAATGCACTATCTTAAAATGTTCGACAACTATAGAAAGCCTTAAATACACGTGAATTCCGATTTCTCGTCCAGTGTTTTCTTAACAATAAGATTTTCTCTTTGTGGGAACCAAGCCGACATCATTCTTGCACCGTAGCAACGTCTGGATCGGAATAAACGAACAGCACCCAATGGTGCACATGAATGCCGAGGCTACAGGGGAGGATAACTGGTTGCAGTCTGCTCAGCGTTCCGTCCAAAAGTTTGAACGAACTTTTCGGTTTGTACCTACGTCATCGCTTAAAAATATTTGTCCACTCGTCAAAGACACAACGATCACAACCGATAATACCATAATATAAAATAAATGCATAATTAGAAAATGTACGAAAAAAGAGGAATAATAATCTTTAGGTATAAATGGAGGAAAAGTACAAATATTCGCGAAATAAAGATACAAATATTCATGAAAAAAGATACAAATGTAGGAAAGGGAAATTACAGAATTTAGATTGCAATTTTTTCACAATGTAACACAGGAAATTAGCATCAGAATGCGTTTCGAGGTTTAAAAATCGTTTTATCCGCGCTGACATAAAAAAAAACTCAAATTATTGAGCGTTGAACAAGTCATTTTAGAACATGAACCAGCAAACTCAAGCACAATTGCACGAACAGTGCAAAATAATTCCATATACTTTTACAGATTTTCAACGCGAAAATATTTCTAATATTTCCTAAATATATAAATTTCTAAACTTTTGGTCGATAGCGTATGTGTCTATGCATATTGCACGTGCTCGTCGAGCCGGCTATTGCACAATAAACATCGGCACCCTTGACGAAAGCGGCAAAAAATTGATGCTACTTCCGCTTTGACGCGGCCCCTGGATTTTAACGACTTTCCGATAACGCGTGTTTCTATCTTCTGTACCGGCGAATTTAATAAACCGAAAGTCGTTCGATGAAAATATTAGCCCTATCCAGAGATTTAACACTATTCCTACCGACACTTCACGCATACCTAGTACTACCGCGACATTCCCGCGTAAGACAGGCTACAAATTTTTTTCAGAAAATAAACAATGAAGAAAGAAGTGAATATTGAAAAATGTATTATACGTATATTTGAGGAAAAGTTTACAGTTTAAAGGCGATTCAATTACATTGTATCTATGAAATTCTAATCGAAATTTTAAAAACGGTCATTTGACCGGTTGTGGTAGGAATAGTATTAACACGTTCGTCACCACGTCACCTATATTTGGGTGACGCTCTTTTTCTTGCAGTTAAATAGGATTTCAAATTGGAATTTTAAAAGGAATTCAAAGGAATAAGCATTGAAGTATAATATATATAAACATAAAATACATAAAATAAAAATTTTTGCTGTTTTTATTTTCTTTTTACCCAAGTTTTCTGTGCAATCGGATTTGGGCCCAGCGCGAAACTCAGCCGAATCACGCTGGGCGACGAACGTGTTAACGAAGACCACCCGGAACAACCGAGAGAAACGCGAAAGTTTGCGTTTTCACTTCTGATACGGCATGCTTTGCTTTCTGCGCGATCTTACCCCGTAAATAGTTTATGGTACTTTGTATGGTTAGCAGGTTCTATCATATTTTGGAATTTTTAGGAATCGAGAATTGTGTGAACGTTTCATTAGATTATTTTGCGAGTTCTTTTTGGTTTTTATTTTAGTTTGGTCGTTTCGTGAATTTCTTCTGCTTTCGATAAGTTACATTTGTAAGCTCCTTTTGGATTTTGCTTCAGAATAATTAGTTTGTGAGATCTACTTAGTTTATGCTTTCTATAGACTGTTTTATAAATTATAAATGATAAATTATAAAAAAAAAAAAGATGAGTTTGGTGTCCATTATCTGAACTACTAAAGAAACAAGTAGGTTCAGACTAGTATTTCGGAGAGTGAGTTCAACAATAGAGTACTTCAAAGTGAAAACCACTAAGTTTTACGAAATACTAGCACGTACTATCTATGCATGTATAATTTTTCATCAAATCTGCATTATGTAACCATCGATTTTAATAAGGTAATAGGAGATCACCAATGATGAGTAACATAAGAACAGATTATCTTTATTAACTTGTTCATGCTGATACCTAAGAAGTATCGTTTTACTTGCTGTACAGAAAACAGCTGGACAAAAATAAATTCAATAAGATAAAATGGATATCAGGAGTAGAAAGCCAGTGAAGAACGTAATTGCAAAAACTGGAAAGTATCTTTTGCTTGTTGCCGCTTTCAAAATTGGTTTCGTAGAACGGTTTACAGAACGGTAAATATCTTTCTCGTTTCACTTCCACATTTTATGCGAACGAAGCTGCGACAAGAAAAAATTGTTTAATCAACATTCAATCGTTGACGTGTAACAAAAATGGGTTCTTGCTTCGTCTGTAACGGGAGTCAAGGAATGGTGATTCGTTTACCGAAACCACAATGGTATTCTTTCATATGACGTAGACGTTTTCTGCAGAATGAAAACCTCCGGCTATTTGTACCTCGTAATTTTTTTTTTTTTCAGCCAGTCCAATTCCTGTGCAATCTTCCGAAGGAAATCCCAGACTTCGTCAGCCTTGCGCACAGAGCTCATCCCCGTTCCAT
The DNA here is from genome assembly GCA_033822845.1 of Tetrapedia diversipes. Classification (NCBI taxonomy): domain Eukaryota; kingdom Metazoa; phylum Arthropoda; class Insecta; order Hymenoptera; family Apidae; genus Tetrapedia; species Tetrapedia diversipes. Next base: position 352,889 of record JAOPTO010002156.1, read on the forward strand.
CTTGGATGCAAATGTGACGAATAAATACATGATCAAGAAATCATGCGGCGGCTGTGACTGGGACGTTAAACGAAGGCAGAGAAACGGGTTTCGTACGAAGGAAAATGCATAACCTATAAGAATTCACCCTCGAAAATGGCGGATGATACGGTAGAGTGATATTTCACGACAGAAAAATAGTTCTTTTCGCGGATGATAGGGTTTCGGGAGAAAAATTGACTTTTAAAGCGAACAACGTTCAATACTGTAACTCGCAGGTTCAATAATTTCATATTATAACTTGTAAGTTTCACGATTCTACGTTATTCTTTAAAAAATTTGGTCTATCTATCCAATCTGTATCTTACACTAAAAATGCAGATTATAATAAAACAGAAATTGTGGAATTTTACGTCTCGCTAATAACTGATATGTCTGATGTAATGTCCCTTTTCTTATCTGCGCCTGTAATACAAGAAAAACAAGGCATCATACTAAAAACGTGATAAAAAGCTTTATCAGTCCCACAATTTACCTAAATGTTTGAACACTACAATTCATAACTCCCGTGTGACCAAAAAACCTGGGAAGCTTGAGAAAACCCAGGAAAAACCAAATGTCTCAGATAGACTTGAGCTGCGTCTCGAGTAAAACCCTCTCTTTGCATGCACTTTGAAAAAAAAAAGTAAAAGGTCAGTTTCGACAATGATATGAACGAATAAGGTCGTTCGCCCACGGAAAACGCAGCGCCCTGTAAAGTATTATTGAAAAATACATCTATTGTGTCAGTCTTCTCTACCCTTCAAAAAGTTCACAATTTTCCTTCGACTATTTATTTCCCGTTCCTACCCTCTCAATTTTAACACCCACAATTCCATACGACAAATAATTAGAAATTAAACTTCAACTGAATTCCGTGAAGTCTATCCGTCAATTTAAAGAATCACATTTCTCCCATTTCACCCCTACCTGTGAACCACGATTATCGTCACCGAACAAGGAAGAAAAAATTGGACTGTTCTACGTGCTACCCCTCCCCCGACCCCACTCACTCTTTTCAACACTTCCGAATTCTGTTCCCAAATTTCGTTCGCTATTGTAGCACCTGCACGGACAACGTTCCCGCCGGAAGCGGGTCGCTCGAGATGGCTCGTTTGAAATGAGGTTTCCATCGGTTAGTTTGCAAATTTCCAGAAGTTACTTCCGGCCGAGTTTCGCGGCCCCTCCCTTCGCCGGATGGCGGCCAGGGCAGCGCGCGCTCAAACTCGCATTAGCGTGATCGGGCTAGCGCGCAGTAAACTTTTCCGGCCGATGTTGGCCGTTATCTTCGAATTGGCACGGCAAAGACATTCCTTCGACGGGAAACGGCTGAAAGGCATTCTTTGTCGCCCAGTTTCGCCACGGAACGCGAGCACGTGTATAGATAGTCGCTGGAGCCGACTGCTAGAGATGGGATTAAGTAATGTCCGGTTTCGAGATAGAAGGGTTATATGCGACTTATCATTTCTACATAAGATCATCAATGGTGCCATAAATAACCCTACTGTCATAGGTAAAGTTGATTATAATATTCCGAGACCATCTATAAGATTTCCATTAATATTTCGACGCAAATATCCGGTTTCGAGATTCACTAACATGGACCCTATTAATCGAACTCTATCTATAGCAAATTATCGTACTTCTCTGATTAATCTTTTCACTCATGATTACAACTGCCTTTAAACGTTCGTTATTCAGTCTGTTCAATAATTTATAATTGTAATTCTTAACCTTTTTGTGGCCACGTCGTACTATAGTATAATACATTGTTTATAATTTTATGTACTCCAAGGGCCTTGGTCCATCCATTGTTAAATAAATATACTAAATATAATGTACGGTACATTACAAGTAGATACGAATCTGATCGCGAAGGTGTCGAGCGTTTTTTGAATATATATATTTCGGAAAGAAACATTGATACCTTCGAGTAGACTAAAACTTAGTTAGACAAGACAAGGTTGAGCTCTTGGTAAGCATTTTGGCACATCTAAGCATTTTGGTAAGCTCTTGGTACATCTTTGTAAGCATTTCGAGAATTGCAAGCGGTACGATTCGGATACGATTGTACCTCGACCAAGTGAATTTGAGCACTCTTACTGAACGTTAACGTTTGTGAAAACCTGAGATTTGGTGTTCGGATTGGTATTCTTTTGAAAGATCTTTTGGGTACGCGTGTTTAAAGTTAGGTCGATCAGCGATAGGAACGATGGAATGAAAATATTTAAGCGAAGAATCTGATTGCGAAACCATGAAGTAGTATCAAATTCATCGCTACCAACCACGTACCCCGTACGTTCTTGGCACTGTCTTCCTTTGGCTCGTCCTCTTAACCCCATCCCCTTCCTACGTTCCAGAGCAACGTTCCGTGGAACGAGTCAATCCTTTGCCTTTACTTCCGCGTGTTCCGGTCCCTGTGTTCGGAGAACGTCTCCTTAAATTGAAACTCGTGATTGTAGCCTTGTCTCGTATGTCCTTACGGGTGGCACGGTTAATCGAGAAGAATGGATCTCGATCTAACGCAAGAAACTTCGCACGTGGTATTGGGAAAAGTTTGGAACACCCGGAAGAGAAATTCGGGTGTCCTGCAATAATTTGACTTGAGGTCCTGATGAATGGAATTCTAGTTGTCTTTTAATAAAATTGCTGTAATACGATATTGATCTTGACCAAGATTACCAACAGAAGATTGCGAGAAACTAAAAAATATTTTTTCTCGTAACGTATCGTATGTATCGTAATACGTAAGCCCATTATCATTATTGTTATTGTTATTATCGTACCGTTCTTATTAACAGCTCTACAATATCGTTATTTCTAATCATAATTATCATTATCATCATCATTAAGTCGTCATTATTGTTATTATGGTAGAACACCACTTATTTATCAGCATAAAATACGAATTTCGTTTATCGTGCTACTTTTAAAAAAAATTAATCAATTTATTGTCAATTTATTTATTTTATTTTGGTTTTAAATTTTTGTCCGCTACTGTAGCTTGTTATCAATATCTTGACAGTATCCTTGTTACCGACTAACATTATTATTATCCAGTTAAACCTTTTTATCGTATGCGTATATTTCATCACCAAGATATAAAAAATATCGATTTAATTTTAAAGTAACATCTTCAATCCCTGTTACCACACGTTTCCAATGTTTCTTTCATCGATCGTCATCTTTCGTCGAATTCCCCTTTGTACTAGTTGCTTGCGACCCTCGATTTAATTCAGATTTTCGAATCATCAAAAGTCGTGCAAAAACAATGCCCGAGAAACGTCGTCGTCGTCATCGCTGGGACGGCCGACCTCGTTTTCCTGGAGCTTCAAAGTAACTGCGTTCTGACGCATTGAAAACGAAAACTTCAAAGAGCACCCGCTCCCTCTCCGTCCACCCTTAGTTATCCCGCTTCTGAATAAACGCGCCTACGTCCTATTGGGAGCCCTCGAAAGGCGCACGTACAGGTAATCCTATTTCGCGATCGTGAATGCTGACAAAGTGGAGGCAGCTGCCGCCAGAAGAACATTAGGTACCTACCTACGTTTAATTCCGTGAGAACGAACCAAAGGGAACGGCGTTCGGCTCTTTGAGAACGGAAAATATAACTTGTCAGCCGTTAAAACGACCGCATGTTTGACGTTTGTTACCCTCGTTAGTGGCGTTATCATGGGATTACGATACATTACACTGACGCTAGTTTTGTCAAAACCAACTTCGTGTTTATCCGCAAACGTATGACGCGCAGCTCGAAATAATCGGTGAATCAGTTAACGAAGCTTTTGTCCCATTAAGTGCAGCGTTTAACCCCTTGGACTATTCGGAACCTCGGAAAAAGTCAAGCCAAACGCGGCTGCCTGAATTGTCGCGGTGAAGGACGAGAGGTGGATCGCACGTACCGAAACTTCAGACCCATCTTATCCACGCGATGGAACTCTTGTGAAATTCAAATGAATTTGAATCAAAAACTTTTATAAATACTTTAATTATTGTAGTGATTGAGAGAGAGAGAGAGAGAGAGAGAGATTTCAAAAAGACGAATGGGTAATTAGATTGTTTGTAATGGAGCGAATGATAGGCTGAGTGAGGAAAGAATGAGAGGGAATGAGTGAGAGAGCGAGAGAGAGCGCGTGAACCGGTGTAACAAACGGCGAGGTATGAGTCAGTAGAGTGAGAGACGCGAATGGAGAACGAAGGCGTTACGAGCGGACAAGTGTGATGTAATTAATTAAATTATTAAATATCAAAAACTACAACATTATCATATAAGATTAAAACAGATTCTGAATAAGTGATAATAATATAATTAATTAATAACGAAATAAAAATATGTAAAAGCAAATCCGCGGTGGTAGTATTTGAACTCAAATAAGTTTTCTGATTATCTCACTAATATCAAACCTAAAACTGAAAGATACAATATAAATAAACAATTAAATATCAATTTTTCCCGAAATTAAGACCACGAGTCAGACTCGTGATATTCATGTTCGGCCTGAAATGTCGAGTACGAGCCCGAATCGTGACGTCCATGTTTGGTCTAAAATTTTCATCACGAGTCAGACTCGTCAAAATAGTGCAAGGGATTAATCTTTAGTAATGGGAGCGTGTGAGGATATGGTTTGCTAATTGGTCGTGGTGTCGTGAAACGAAGAATAAAGATACTTGAAAATAATACTATTTTTTCCTTTCTCTATAATGTGATCGATAAGAAATGCAAGGTATATAGAATGGAGTTAAACATAACGCATAGGATTGCGAACTGGGAATACCTTAGTCTTCGATTGTTAGTGGATAACTTTGAGAAATTTTTTTGAGGCGACGTGTCTTTTTTGTTACAAACAAAGATATATATTTAAACAAAAGTAAATATGTCAATGTATTTCACCTATACATATTACTTTTCCCCTTTCTTTCTCATAATTAGAGTTGGAGCCATATAAGATTATTCATAGTTTCAAACATTTACAAATAATTGTTTTAAAGAATGTATGGTGTCGATATTGGATTGTAAATTTTTATGCAAATTTGTGTCTATCAATGCAACCAAAGAAATGGTGTTGCAGCTACGTAAACAGCGATCTGATTATATTTCAAGGTAATTCTGATCATCGTGATATGGGAAGAGTATTGTTCATTTATGGATAAACCCCTAGAATTAACGGATATTAACGCGAACAAATTGATCGTTGAAAGCTGATTAACATCCTTTCTATTTCAACTTTTCATTTTTACAATATGCACAAGTAATAAGTAATAATAAACAGATTTTATTTGCTAACGCATGACCGTTTCTTTCAAAAAAAATGAAAGAGGTTAACCGTAAACGGTTAACTCGTGCACCTCTGGAGTCATAAATTCGGACGACCAAGCAAGCGTCGATGAATAAAATATGATCCTCGGGTGCTCGAATCTGTCAAGCAAACACTTTATCAAACTTACGTTTCTTGCGTATCTTGCCAAATGTTTCGTTTAAGAAAGAATATGCAGATGACCCAGCAATACATTATTGAAAATGAAGGAACGATAAACGTGAACTTTCAAGACGAGCGCAAATAAAAAAAAGCTATAAAATTCATGTTGGAAATTGAATACAGAAATACTACGAAGCAAAAATTAACCATAAATCAGCTTTCTCTTAACGTACTTTCTCTAGGGCTTCTTCCAACAAGCTAAGCCACATCTGGCATTTTAGAAAGTTCGAAAACATCGAGAAACAGAACAAAAGGGGCTGAAGGACCCGGACGGGGTTGTAAGAATTTCGACCACTGCGTTCTGCTAGTCTTGTGACAAAACTCGCTAGGTGCGGTCAAAATTGCTCTTCCTCGTGCTATATAAAAGTATTAATAAATTATCAAAGTATTATTTCATTTCATTTAGCAATATAAAACCCCATTCCCAATAATTCATAAAAATTTCCATTTTCAATAACCGAATAAATACGTTTTCGTAATTTCTTCGATCAAAGAAGATGGCAATAGACGATCAAAAATGAAAGAACAGTCGACGATAACTGTAAAAGTGATTGACGAGGAAAGATCGTTAAAATTGTTAGAAATTCGCATCGTTAACGAGACGTGTTCATGAAATTTTCGGGAAACAAATTCGCGTCCACGCGACGGGTATTTTATTTTGGGATCTACGCGTTCACTACAAACGTCACGTAGAGAGCTTTTTCCGATAAGTCATGCAGCCGTCGCGTTTCGATGGCCGGGTAATGTGCGAACAAACCCTGGGATTAGCTCGGATTAGGAATAAATTTGTAGCTCTCCTGCACGCGCGATAAAACGAAACATCGCGAGACAGCAGTTGACAACGATTGAACGAATAAAACATTTGAACAATTCTGAACGCGATTGAACAAAGATAATATCTGCGCCAACGAATGAAATTCGCATTAAAAATATAATTACGAATCACGATATATTGTGTATTAACCCTTAACGAACGAACGCATTTTTTTAGAACAATAACCAGTAAATCGACGGATTTTTAAGAAATTATTTGCTTTATTTTCAGAGCGAGAAAAAGTACATAATTAATATCGCTTTATTGGATTTTATGAAAATTTTCAGTAATAATAAAAATGAAAATTACAGAAAAATAATTGGAGTTGAAACAAGCGATTAGATGTATGTATGTAATGTATACATTTGTATACCTTTATAAATTTATAATGTATTTATACAAAATTAATTATATTTTTTTTTGGGGTGTGGTACTTCTCCCGACCGTCCTCTATGTGGATCCCAGGTTTTTTAGTACAGGTATCACTATGGCGGCATTCGTTCGCTAAGGGTTAATTTCGATTTTCGAAAACCGATAAATTTCGTTTTAAATCCACCAAAACCAATGAGTGTGTATTAATTAAAACTATTGGAACTAGTAAACATGAATTTAAAGTTACCAAAATTAATGTAATGCGTGATTTTTTTGAAATTAACCGCTGCTCGTTAAACAATCACACCGACAGAGATTCTGTTATTTGCAGAAGAATTTATTCTGCGGATCTGTTAAAATTTCCCAGCAGCTGCACCGAACAGAAGCGCGTCGTAAACTAACAGTGTCGTCATCCATTACAAACAACGCAGCCGAACAAATTTCAACGTCCCCGGTAATTTTGCACGACAGAAAATCTTTACGTGACATCCAGCTCGAGCGTGAAACGTTTAAATCGAAGCCAAAAATTATTGCCGGGCCGTCGATCGCCCAACCATCGATCGACGCCCGTTCAATAACCCAATAAACCGTGCCCTCTCTGCTCTAGTCCAAACTTTCTACGACGATATTGTTTATCTCTGACTTTTTCCGCTGGGATGCATTTCCTGTTCAGCTTGAACGACGCTGGAAACGTCGTCTTTCACGGAGAATCTCTTGGTTCTCGCGCTGTTTCCGCTTCGAGAACGTGTCAAAGGGAGAAAAAATACCCTCGAAGATAATGTTTGAATCGTTAAACAAAATTGATTGGTGAAAATTACAATGCAATTATAAAATTATAATTAATAAAGCTATAATAACGTCAGTAAATTGTAATCTATATGGTTGTAATACAGAAAATCTTGTAATATAATTTAAGTAGTATAAGTATATAATATAGGTTTGACTTTCGTAATTCGTGAAATCAGGTATATAGAATAATTTAATGGAATAGTTGAAGCTGCAACATAATATATTAGATACAATAAAGATTCTAGGATTAGAAAGAAATCGGAAAAAATTTATTTTAAGCATAATGCATCGGTTTTATGCGATTAAATTTGAAGAAAAAGCTATTGAAGTACTCGATAAAGTTCGTAAGATGTTCAAAAAATTGTGGAAACGTTAACCTAGATATTATTCGGTAAACATGAGTTAATTTACTGCAATTACTACATTTCGAATACAATAGTCTATTTTCTCGGAAACACTTTGTTATTTTATGCATTCTTTCGTAATGCATTTATTCCAATCAAGGACTAAAGTAATAAGAGACATAAATAGGGCCCTACAGTGAACTTAGGAAAATTAAACATAAATAATTGTACACAGCAGAGATTTGCGAGCGATTTTAATGTATCTGTTCTTCTGTTTCTCTTTTATTTTAAGTATTCAAGAATTTTTCTTAGTATAAATCTTTTATTGTATTTAAATAGGACCTCCCCGTTTACCTACTAAATAAATGAATAAATAAATCCTCGAATTTACATAAGAAAAACATACGTGATATCATGCTTATCTTTAAAAAAAAAAACAAAATCGATCTAATCGGAAACAGTTCCTGTTTATTAATCTCCGATTTTATGCACCGACGAGATGTTCCCTGCAACATGGCCCAGTCAACAGGTTGAAATTCTTGACAAGAGAATCGTTTTAGCCTTCCAGTTGCTTTGTACCTATCGACAACGCCTCAACGGCGACGTTACAGTGGATGATCGCGATATTTTTACAAAGCTCACCTGAAATTCTGATATCGAAGACAAACGACCGGTTCGACTGAGTTCCCAGATATTTCCGAGTTGACGTACACCGCGTACACGCGTCACCGCGGTGATGCATCGCCACGCGACACTTCCGGTGCATCCTTGGCTCTCAACGTCTGTTCCGCGAGTTGGCCGCGCGTGAAACAACGATTTATTATCGGGGCTGACGCCTTCTTGGGCCCTTTCGAACGGGGAACGCGAACAGCCGGTGTTTAGAGCGATAGTTTACAAGGCTCTGGCACGTGTTGCTGTCTGAAAGGCGCGCGGGGTTAACGAGGTCGTCGTTGAATCTATAAAGTTTATTTTATGCTTTGAAACCGCGAGGGAAATCTTATTATTAATCTGCTTGGTAAATAGGTATTCCAAAAAAAGTGTCCATTGAAGCGTGAAGAATTTCGATATCCGTAACTAAGCATTAAGAAGCTCTATTATAAACTATTCTTAATGTAATGTAAAACAAAGAGAGAGTGAGAGAGAGACAGGTTTGCAGAAAAAAGTGATGATAAACAGAACAAAACAGAAAAGTATATTTCAACTTCCTTGTGACACTCACATACAAAATTTCTGCTCGCTTTTTGGAATATTCTGATAAATACTTGCTTTCGTCAATTATATTTGACAAGCCTAATTAAAATAAGATAACTCGTTTAGTCACATATTCTTCGACTTTGAAGAATATCGATGTAATTAAACAACTGCGACTTACAAAGTGGAGCGTCCATGACAGGAAACGTCGGGGCTCGCTCCTGAGTGCAGTCGCAGAGACTAGTTGGAGCCGGATGAACGTTAGAAAAACTATCTCATTAGCAGTGTTACTTGGAGACAGAAAACTGGCGGCTCGTGCATATCAGGCTCGTTTTTATCTCCCCGGAGCGGAAGGAGTTATGTAGGTTGATAATTATTCGCATTTTTGCAGTAAGACGGTGCCGCTTGAACGGGCTACTATTTGTCGTCACGAAATACGCTTTGGTTGACCGTTTCTAAGTGAACCAAACTTCGTGAACGTTCAACCGTAGATTCATAAACATGCATGGGAAATACGCCATTCATAAACATTCGTCTTTCAGACGAACATATTACATTGATGATTCTTGTTTCATAGAATATATCGGAAATGGGATTCTATATTGCTCAAATACAATACACTTGTGGCTGTTGTGTAAGAGTGAGAGAGAAGGAAAAGGAATGGGAAGGGGTGTTTCGTCCGGGACCTGCTAGTGGACTCATCAGTAAGGCTTACCTAGCAGGCCCCTGCCTTAGACACAGGGATAGGAAGGGACAAGTCAGAACTCGTACATATAGGAACCGTGACCCGGCTCGAGCAGTTGCGAGAGAGATGCTCGCTAGCTCCCTCCTAGTGGCGAGTGTAGGAAGGTCGCCACACATTCTAATTTGAAATATTGTGGTAATGCATAGATTTAAGGGTTAGTATTGTAAGATGGTACGTTTGGTGTGTGCTGGGCGTGAATGTGTGTGCGCGCGTGTGTGTGCGAAGTGATCGGTAGAGTGGGTCCAAGTGTTTTATCTTTTCGGGTCCCACTCGATCAAGAGTTGAAGAAGTCAGAAGCTAAGTAGTCAGCGTAGAGCAAAGAACTGTGTAGTTTACGAAACATAGGCACAGTTTGCGAAGCATAAGCGTAGTCTGTTATTTTGTTTTCGTTTGTGCGGTTTTAGTTTTATCAAATACACGTATATTTATCATTTTATTCACTTTTCTTTCTTTCGTTTTTTTCATTTATAACCTTCCCTATAATGTTATGATACTTTGTTATATAGCACGAAGAAAGGCAACTTTGACCGAACCTTGCGAGCTTTGTCATGAGACTAGCAAAACACCGGTGGTCGAAATTCCTACAACCCCGTCCGGGTCCTTCAGCCCCTTTGTTCTGTTTCTCAACGTTTTCGAACTTTCTAAAATGCCAGATGTGACCTGAGTTCTTGGAAGGGGAAGCCCTTCAGAAAATACGTCAAGAGAAAGCTGGTTTATGGTTAATTTTTGCTTCAATTTTTAACACTTAGTCGACCGAATGGGGGATCTCCCATTGTTTTCCTTGACAAAACAATGCCATCGATTCTATTTACTTTTGTTATTAGTTGGTCGTAAGCTGATGTTGAATTTATTAAAAATTGTATTTTGGAAAATTTATGAACAGTACTAGTTCAAGACTAACTATTATAATAATAACAGGAAATAGAATCAATTGCATCGCTCTGTTGAGGAGAAAATGGGAGATCTCCCCATTCGGTCAGTTAAGTGTTAACAGAACACAAGGAGCAATAAAACACACTTTAAATCTAAAAAGTTGTTTGTTAATCATTAATTTTTTGAAATGAGAATTAACGCAATAGTTGTTCTAAGCAATCGAAGTTCGTCTTTCTATTTTATTGAGTTTAAAAGTTACAAGTGTTTACGTATTTTACACGGTCTGTGAAACGAATGTTCATGAATCTAGGGTTAACCGTGCTGTACAGCTATTACGAGCTAGTAAAATTTTCAACGCACACTCCGGCCATTTGTCGCAGCGACACGCTGTTTAACCGCGAATAATCATTCGATGGCTGCTTGGAACCTCATAAGGGGATATAAATTCAATTTTCTAGACGATTTTGCGATGACGATAAAATTCGACGACATGAATAAATCGTCCGACGTCCCCATGCATAAACCATGAACCACGTAAGTCGTTAGAAGTTATATCTTCATAATAAAAGTGACGACGAACTGCTAAAAAATAAAGCGGAAAAGAAGTACAATCAGGTGGACATTGGTAATTGTCGTATTTTATTGGTAATACGAATATACGAGACGTAAAATATTCATTTCAACCGTCGCGTTAAAATAACTTTATTCATTTTCCTAAATAGTTTCTTTTGTATAGAAATATTATACACTATCTGTATTTTTATATATTTTGTACTACATTACATATTGCTTTCAAATACCTCCATATATTTTTGCTATCAGATTATTTGTTAAACCAAACTCTTGTTAGTTTGAACCGTAAGCGAAAACGGGAATGACTCATTGCGAGGCCCATAACTCTATGGTCCTCGATAAAAAAACAATGTATCACCCGCCCGACACAGCCGATAAAGCGGAGCAGGCAGAACGATAGTCGGTTGGTAACGAACGTTTGAGAAATAAACAGGTGAAGGGAACCTTTTCCGAATTTTTGAAATCTCACGTCGTCCCTTCCAAGTCCACTCGCAGAATAAACGCGACAAATTTAAAAGACACCACGATTGCTTGAAACGTTTCTGGATACCCGCGAATATCAAATTACGGGTGCACAACAATGCTGCACAGCACCGTGACGACTGTTTGAGGGTAATTTAAAGTTCGCCGGACAGAGAAGATCCGAGCACGTCGGGCGAAGGAAAGTTTTCTAATTAATCGAACGAGCCGTCGGATAACGGGGAAGCCTCGATGAAAAATTCTATCGGGTCCCCGTCGCTCCCGGGGAAAATCCAAAGATGTTGATCGAGATTACCGGTCGATAGGAGATTACAGACCATAATATAGACCAGCAGAAAGGGGCTGGGAAGAGGCGGAAAGGGGTGGCGAGTCTCTAAATCGCGTGGTCCTCGCGCTAAATCAGCCCTCTCCATCCCTTGTCGCCGCTGGCTCGCACCCTTTCAAGACGCTATCGAGAGCTCGTTAAAAAGAAATTGCCCGGTAATCGATACGGCCAGAATCTTCGAGGTCCACGGCCGTTCTTTCTAGAGGGGGAAGGGGTGGTTCTGGGGCGTCGAAAGCAATCGAGAACCCATATGTTATAAATTAACCCTTGACTATGGGCGTGGAGTCTGAGAGGCACCGATAAACAATGGTTCTTATTGTCCCCGACACAAATACGTCTGGAAGTCAATTGTGAATTGCTGTGAGAAGCCTCTGTTATTGTGAATTACGGACGACATTCAGACTGTTGGTCTTGTGTGAGGTGATTAACAAGCTTACACTTCTACTTGATTATAATACTTTATATACATATACATGTATATATTGGGTTACAACTAATCGCTTTGATTGCTGGCACGACAGTGAGGCAACGACAAAATTGTGAGACACAATTCGCGATTAGTTTTCTACTTTACAACACATTCGACTCTCGTCTGATCGCATGCAGAGCATTTATCGAAAGTTGAAATACACGTATTAAAATTAAAGATAAAATAGAGTGACAAAACACCATTTCTGTTATTTGTTTTATAACATCAATCGTCTACCTCGTTACAATCCCTGGCAAAACATTGCAGCCTTCATTCAAATTTCTTTCGTTGACAGCAGTCTAGAAAACGTGTAATGTATGACATTCTATGAGTAGGCTCGCCTTGCAAATGCCTCGAACGATTCTTCGCTAACACACGCGTATTGTTTAATTATTGTTAAAAATTGCCGGGCGCACTATTTATTATAATCAATAAATTTCCGGATATTAATAAAATGCTACTCGTTAACAAAGGGGTTTACACCAGTGAAATAAATAAAATAAAAATGAAACGTTAAATATAATGCTGAGGGCTGTCCTATACGCAAAACCGAGATGTCGGTTATTCTAACACTCGTTTAAACGTAACCTACGCGTGAAGAATGAAAGCAGGATCCCCCAGTTGGACAGGGAATAAATGAGAATTAGATGAAGGAGAGATTTCGTATCTAGCCCAGAAAGAGAGAGAGAGTCTGTCGACTGTCGACGACAGCTGCCTTATCGGGACACGGCTTGTCATTTCCGTCGCTCGATTTGATCTACGTTACCTATCCCCTGGCGAAAATTATGGCGCACGACTCAGTGGTTTCTACAATTATTAATTTTCGCGCCATCTACCCGTGGGTCGCCCTCCCAATCGATAGTTTTCCATCGGATCCTCGGAGCCAACCAGCTCGAACGATCTAATAAGGTTGGATCGATACGATCGCAGAAAATAGAAGCGGGAGACCGAGGGAGAGGTGAATCTTCTCGAAGATAGTAAAAGAACTTCCAGAAGGAACCATAAAAGAACCGTTTACATAATTTAGAGCTCGTTATTCATGAATGCAGAATATTCCAAAAATAATGTAAAACATGGCCCTCATAAATAAAGCATCCTTCGACTCCTTACGTAAACACATATTATCGCTCGTAAGCATTCACCCAGCTAACTTTGTTTGTTATCCTAGAATATGAAAAATTTTAAAAAGTCGACTATCGTTCTCTACGATATTTACATGCCAATATCGATGAAATTATATTGTTCGTTAACGAAGTATTTGTTTTACATTGATACACGTGTTGTTATAGCGAAAATGCTTTTAATGCACGAGCAAATATTACGCACCCAAAAAAGTTATGTCGCTTTTTACGCTCTTAATTTAAAGTACGATAGAACGATGGCAAAAGTCGTTAATCAACTTTCAAAGGGTCGTTGTAAAGCGGAAACTTTCCTGTTCAAATTCATTGTAAAACGAATCGTGAAAAGAATTCATTAAGACCCGTGGAATTGTTTAAATTTGAAAAGTTTATTAGAAAGAACCCACTTTCAGTTTTTTACTGGCCTTCTAATTTAAACAAGTCAGAATATGAGAAATGAAAAAATTCAATTCCAGAAAAATTTTAAATATAGTTTTCATCCTGAAAAATGTTCCAAATAGACAGTTGTACGATCTTCTTCCGAAAGTTACAGCAATTTAAGGATCAACTATTTCGTATCGAAATTTGAGCGATCCTTCAATTTTGTTAACGGTTAAACACAACGCGGTTACCTTCATCCAACGAGAGACAAATTCGTGAATGCCAGTTTTATTAAAATTACTCTTCCTATTGTTGTAGTTTTTGGTATTGTATTATTTTATATTTCAAGATACACCTGTCCGCTCGTAATGCCTTCGCTCTCCATTCGCGTCTCTTCTCTTCTGACTCATACCTCGCCTTTTGTTACACCGGTTCACGTGCTCTCCTCTCACTCTCTCACTCATTCCCTCTCATTCTTTCCTCACTCAGCCTATCATTCGCTCCATTACAAACAATCTAATTACCCATTCGTCCTTTTCAAATCTCTCTCTCTCTCTCTCTCTTTCTCTCTCAATCACTATAGTATAGGTGAGAAAGTGTGAAAACTTTCTTGGTTCCTCGGCATTTAAATAGTGCAAGCATCGCGAACGATCTATACAAGAATACAAAACACCATACTACACCTCCTATCTCTATTACATCATATACTTCAACCAGAAAGAACTTCGTTCCCCCTTTTTCGTCTCCATAAATATCAATCACGTGTTCGTCGTTTCGTTCGAAGACGGAGCCAACCGACCGCAACGCCATTTATTCGCTGTTTATTTTCTCCCTCGCAACGCTCGACCCGCCTCACACGTACAGGGTGTGTCTCACAACTTTGTCACTTATGAACAACTTATGAATCATCCGTTACAGAAAAAGATATCGCGTGTAAAACTTGTACGGTGTCAACGAGAACGTATGGTGCGGCAATATTTTAACTTTTATTCGTAACATCTTCTTTCCACAACAGATAATTTACAGGTTACTCGAAGCGATAAAGTTGTAGCACCGTCACCCTGTACATCCGACCACTGGCGTACGCATCACCTCCACCTCGACTTTCCTTTACAACGGGGAAGAGCGTTAAAATTCAATCCACCGGGATTCGACGAGGCGTAGGAACGGAGAACGATCGACTACGCTGCAGAAACGGGGTCTAGGTAAATAAGGTGTGAACGATGAGTTATTGCCGGGCAAACTTCCTCGATCCATCCGTTACCCCGTGCGTCGAACAAATTCTTCTGGATGCTGCCTGTTGGCTCCCCTAACCAACGGGCCACCCATAACTCCGGAAGTCAACAACGGCCCTCCAACGCGTCGTTAACCCTTTACAGCACCATTTGACGTAGAAGCAAAAGTGTAGACGTAGAAGTGGGACACCCAGGTGTACGTCTACGCTTTTGAAACGCTACTTCGTTTATTTATTACCGTGTTGGATTAGACGCATTCTTAGATATTAGTGTATTTGTTGGATACTAATCGTTTGGACGTAACGATGCCCAACGCAACTTGTATCTGCTAGGGTTGGCTGGTTCAATGATTGACGACACTTTACTTTTGTACTTAATTTAATTGGGACTAAACGAACTGTGTTGTGTTCAAATGCTTGCGAGTGAATGCTGTTCAGTTGCATGCAAGATGAGTTCTTGTTCAAATGTTTAGCGGATGAGTAGTGTCCGAATGCTGGCAGAGTTATGAGAAGCAAGAAAAATCGCAGTCGAGACAAAATATGAAAGATGATAAATAGGCGATAGGTGATGATAGGTGATAATAAATTCGTGGTTGTGTGTGTGTGTGTCCTCGAAAAAATAAACGGCACTCGGGAAAATACTTCGTTAACCATAAAAGACCAAGGGTCTTTTAGGGAATAAAATATGTGGCGATGGGACCTGGGTAAGACTCTTGGTTTACAATTTTAGCCACTATCCTAAGTCTTACTACTTAAGGACTGAACAGTATTAAAATTGAATTGCCAGGAACAGTACTTATTTACTGTAGGGGACCCTACTTTCGTAATTGTATTAAAACAGGTGGATCCATAGAAGCCACAACAAATCAGAGCCGTGTTCCTTCCGGGTACCAACTTACCAATTGCGAAAAGTACATGTGACCGATGATGTGACGCAAAATTTTGAAAGTTAATCGTCCAAATGCGAAGACACGGTACGCAAAGCTGATCGTTCGACGAAAAGCTTTGGAGGCAACGCGTTGAAAAAACCAGCTCGAAAGCGCAGTACTTCGGGCATATAAAGATAAATGAAAAGTAACTACACTTCGTTAGGGAAGTGGGTTAGGCGCAGTCAATTTTACTCTCGATCTCCCGTCTCCTCGATTGCAGCCGACGCGACGCGGCTCGACGCGAACTTCGACGCCGTTGTTCAACTTCCGGTAAGAAAGGAAGCGCATCCAGCGGCTTGTTTGCCGCGAGATAATTAGCTGGAAACTTCGGCATCGCGAGATTGAAAGTCCCCTCAGACGCGTTGCCGGTGTTTTCCCCGATAAGGTGGAGAGACTTGGTAAAGTACTCGACCGGATCCACACCGTGAGAGAGTTTTACGTTCCGCTTGTTCGAGTGATTCAGTCCAAATCAAATTTAATTATCCAAATGACGCGGCTCCTTCGCCGAACCTATTCTCGCTAATTCCAATCCTCGACTTGATTAATGCCGAGGCACCGTGCTTCGCGGCTACATTGTTCCACGATTGACGATTCTATCGTTGGACAGCTATAGTTGCATCGAGCCGTGAACAAAACGAGGCGAGCGCCGCTCGTACACCGACGAAGAATCGGTTTCTCGATGGAACCGACCGTCGACGATACAGGCTTTCAGGCATTTTCCTCTTAATTCACCGCCCAGACTCTCTCGCTGCTTTTTTCTCTTCCTACGCGAGGAAAGAAAGGGGGATCGGAGCCAGAGATCGATAGCCTCGAACGTTTCAATGGTACTGCGGTACCTCGGCGTGCAAAATCGGAAGAAAGACATCCGCTGTTGATATCCTCTTCAACCATCGACACGCGGGGAAACAATTGTTGAATAGCGCTATTCTTATTGCGAGAGTCTCGTGATCTTTATGGAAAAACGGAGAGAATTTATGGAAAGCTGAGATTTGTAAAAAAAAAATTCGAAATGCACACAATATGCGTTTAATATCGATCCATTTCGTTCGTCGTACAATTGAATTTTAATTTAAAACTGTTTCGTTTAATACCTCTGTCGAGCTAACTTCAATCTTCTTGACCCGCACGCTCTTTATTCATACTTTCCCATAATTTGTACAATATGCATTTGCCTGAAGCGAACGGCTTCGTTATTGATAAAGCAATCTCAAAAAGAGAGGCTAATGCCAGATTTACAACATTTGCTCACGCACGGATCGCATTTAGTTCGCTAGCAATGTGGACACTGGTGAAGTGTAGATTTCAATCATAAAATACCTAAATACGCGTCAAGAGACTACACGAAGTTTGCAGTCGACACTACTGAAAGGCTCCCATAACATTTGCAGTGAATTTAAGTGAAAATTTCTTCCTCCCTATACACCATCTCTTAGCAATCCTGTAATATAGCTTCCCGAATCTTACGTATACGAGCTCCAAAACACCATCACCGGTGCTCACCCACAGTCGTTATAATTCTGCTCTCTATTCAATACGAATGTATCAACGAGACGGCCTAAAATCCCCCAAATGTGTTAATTACGGCAGAAAAATTTAAGACCAAAACGTCAACGAAAATAAATAAATTAATTCATAACAAATTACACGATAAACAAAATTTGTATTTTATGCTAAACAGTATTAATCAATAAATAATAATTGTGACAACAATAAAAATGAATATATATAGACAACATCTGCAAGTGATAAAACTACGTTTTACATTATACTTCAAAAAATTTTAAATTTTTGTCCCCTACTGTGTAACGATCCTCCGCGTACGCGTTCTCTTCGGGAGAAGAACAGGTAAGCGACGCGCCGCTTATCGTCTCGAGCTTCTCCAAGTAAATTTCACCCCCGCGGTAGAGGCGACTTCAGCGGAACGCCAGCTAGGGACAAAATTACTCGCCGTGAGGGGGTTTCCGGGCATACCCTGTGATTGCGGATCGGGGGATGGGGAGGCGGTACAAATAAAGGGGTGGTAGCGACACGGAGAGGGACGGGTATTCCCTGACGGATCCGCTGTTCCGTTTAATCGCCCCTTTTGTTTTGCTCCCACTGGACGCGCCTCCCCTGCACGGGGAAACGACGACGGGATCTAAAAGGAGGGATGAGGAGAAGGAGGAGGATACCGCGAGACGGTTATATTGCCGTGCAAACTCTGGCAGGTGAAAGTAACATCGAATTGTAAACCGTGGGCGAGGAATAATGAAAATAGAGCGAGCGGATTGAAAGCACGTTGCTCCGCTGCGGTTCTGTGACCTATTTCATTAAGCTGTTCGCGCGGTTGAAGAAGATAAGGAGGCGTTGTATGCTTGAATACAGGAGACGGGGGGCTAATCGAGGCACACTTTAGTTTTCAATTCTTTTAGTCCTTGTTTGAGGTGGTTATTTCGCTAGAAACAGGAATACGTGGAAATATGTTTTTGTTACGATTCAGTAGTTATAGATGTACGCAGTCTCTCAAAAATATTCGCGGTGTCTACAGCTATCTGGATTACTCAACATTTACCTTCTTCTTTTGTTTTTTCTTTTTAACAACAATTTTGATTGAAAGCTGAATTTTAATATACATAAAATGTACGTTCATAAAAATACTTTTACGCGTAATAAATAATTTTGTTTATCAGGAACGAATAACGAATAAATAATAATAATAGTAAATAAGAATGATAATAATAATAATAATAGTAAATAATAAACAATAATGATAATGATAATAATAATAATAATAAATAATACTGATAATAATAAATAAAATAATAGTAAATAATAAATAATAATGCTAATAATAAATAAAATAATAGTAAATAATAAATAATAATGATAATAATAAATAAAATAATAGTAAATAATAAATAATAATGATAATAAATAAAATAATAGTAAATAATAAATAATAATGATGATAATAAATAAAATAATAATAAAATCAAACGAATAATAACCTAAATAAAGAATCGCAATTCTGTATACAGCCACTATGTGTATATCTTCCTAGATAAAAATTTCTTATTAAATAAAAGAGGAACTTTTATTGACCAGAAATCGAATTTATGCGTAGTGCTTCATACGTGGATGAGGCTTGCCCTTTCTTGGTCGCAGGCTAAAAAGGACGACGCGTATTTTGTGCATTTGCATGTTATGAATAGGTATGAAGCGGTCGAGTGGCGCACAGCCGGGGTCTAAATCTTTTTTATGGAAATCGCGACTTAGATCCGGCGAATATTCGAGCGTGAAAAAATGCCAGGCGCCCATGGAACCCCGATACGAATAGCCGTATTACGTGAACGAGGGTGGAAAGGGGGAGAAACGGGAAAATCGAACAGCGAGACGATAAAACCGAAAGATTAATCGACCTCATTGTTACGCCTGGGTTAACGAGTTTATTCGAAGGCGTCCCTTTTTCGTTCTACCGACGAACGGAACAGCCGCGACTGACTTTCGGGAACTGTTTAATTTAATGAACGCTGATCCAAGCAATTATTCACGCTGCTCCGTGTCAACCCCGACGAACTTTCAATTAAAACCGACGGATTTGCGATTTCTACAGGGAACGCAAACCTTTGGAAACCTGTGCCGAGGTTGTTAACATTTGAGGTTTCCGGTTTCTTGTTTAAAGCTGCAGCATTTCAATTTGCTCTACTTTGCGAGTTAGAGTGCTGAGATGAATAATGCTTCAGATTTCGAATGTCAATGGATATTCAATTCGAATTTAAGTTCGTTAAGATTGTTTTCTGTATTTTCCAAAGCTGTACCTTTAAATTTTAAGATCCTTAATATTTATGTCCATCCAGTTTTTCTTCTTTATTTGGTACAAGATTCAAGCATTATAATTCACTCTCTTTTAAAATTCTGTCTAACCTAATGAGTATACATAATTCATGTCTGCTACGTCAGCGTAATTTTCTGTTAGAGATACAATTTTCAGCTACAAATCTTATTAGAACGTACTGAGAACTTCTTCAAGAGCCAACTTGAACGTCTTTATAGCAGTTTAAGGGTTAATCGCGGCTCTATATCGGAATTTCGTTTTCCCTCTCCGTAACTTCGGCAGCGGTAAGCCACGATATTAGTAAATCTTCCCTTCCCGATACTTCCTTCGGGCTTGATAAAAAGACATATTGCCAAAGTTTGCGAGAAGTTCAACTCCCAAGCCGCTTCTCGCCGTCGCCAGGAGAATTTGAACGCGCGTCCACGCCGCTTCGAGATACGTCCGCACACGCGCGTGGAGCGTAAATACTTTTGCTTTCTTCGATGCCACTTTTATTACCTTGGGGAGGAATTACCGGGAACCTATCGCGATCGTAAAGTACCCGAAGGAACCGTCATTTGCGACTTCGGGGGACCACCATATGGCTGATATCACGCTAGAAGACAACGTGCTTGCAACGGTTAGAATATTTAGGACGAACACCTAAGTTTTTCCGCTCCGATCTTGCAACGATTTCCTGTTACTTTGACACGGAATCCTAACATATAAGAATTACCTTTTATTTAAAAATACCATTCCCTCGAAAACAAATATCAATTAAAAATCTGTATATTTGAAGCCTAACTACTCGGTCTTGCGACGATTTCCTGTTACGTTGATATTGAATCCTAAGCTATAAGAATTATATTTTTCTACGAACACCTTTTCCTTGAAAATAAATATCAATTAAAAATCTGTATATTTGAAGACATCAAGAATTCAATTGATTCCTAAATCTAAAATGGTAAAATAAAAAATACAAAAAAGTGTAATTCCGTTACTCTAAGCGTCAATGATTGAAGTACCAACACATGTAGGTACTTTGTACTTGGTATATTAAAAAGCAGACATCTAGTTCAAAAAATTATTGAGCACCTCGAGTACAAAGTAAAACTAAACTAAATCGCAATAAATCGAAACCGGAAGAAGAACAGATCAGACCCAATAACGTAATTCCAATTCCAACCGTACCGATCGTTCTATACGAGCAAGCGCGGGATCATTTAATATTCGACGCTGAACTCACAAGAAATCTACCGTATCCGGATGGAAAGCTTCCCCGGGTGATTTTTCAATAATTCGTCAGACCAACGAGCGGAGAACGGAAATAAAATCAACGCCAGGATTTTACAGCGTAGCGACCACGAAGGGGTATGAAAGCCGGTCGCTAATGGAGAGGAACGGAAGGAACGAAGGCTACGAGGCTCGATATCGTTGGAACGGCATAAGTAATTGAAATGTTTCGAGCTGGGCTAGGCGGAAACGAGGAAGAAGCGTTCGATGCGCTTCTCATCCGGATACGCGGCCGCCATGATAAGAAAGCCACGGCCAAAGGCTTCAAACGGCGCTTCCTGGGGAGCAACTTCAACGCCTCGAACTTCGAAACGAGCGAAAATGGCCACCGAGGTTAGTCGAGCGGCGGCGTTTCGGCTTGGTCCACCACAGATGTTACGTCACGTCCCGTGAAACGATGGTCTGATTGATCAAAGGGAACCGACGCTTCGGATGAGTATTCGAGCCGGGATACCTTCGTCTCCTTTTATTTTTCCACTGCCCTCGCTTTTTTCCCTCCTCTTTTCCATTTTTTTCCTCCTACCTGTCTTTTTAGCTCGCCACCACGGACGACCCGTTTTCCAACGCCAATTGCGCTCATCGACGGCCCGAAATGAAGGCACTTCTGGGTAAAGTTTTTTCTTTGAGAAACGCGCATCCGCGTTCGGGCGGGCAAAGGCGGCGGCAAATTGGATTTACCAGCGGCCTCATCTCGCCCCCTCGAGCTTTTATTTTGCTTCCATTTCGGCCACCACGCGATCCGACCCACTCGGTGGTACGATTCAGCGGGACTCGCGAGTAAAACGTTTGATAGATTCGAAAGGAGGTATGCGGACTATTCTGTTGGAGTGTCGTGTAAGTGCGGTTGAACGTGTGTTCGATTGATCGTATCGTAGTTGAACTTATTGTGAAATTATTTCTATTACCGAGAACCAGACTAATTCAGTTTTGTTCGGAAACTCAGTTTTGTGAGTTATTGATATTGACTTACTGAATAAAACAGGAAGAATAAGATAGTGTGTATTATATAGCGATGATCTGTTTAAAGAGTTATTTAAAATAGAAATAATCAACAGATGAGGAACTGGAAATATAATGTAACGCTTGTACTTAATCAGAAACTGTGAATACCTAACTGAAATTGAAAAATTAGATACAATTAATATGAAAACTAATTCGGAAGATTCCCAAGATTCTTGACAAATTCTTGATCTCAAAACCTTCAAGGGATACTCGGAACCAATAAATTCTGTCAAAATTGGGTCAAAGAGCCTTGCTTTGACGTCAATGGCTTGTTCATTACGGTGGATGATCCATTTCAACGAAACATACGTGGCGACCCTTATAAATTCGCCACGAGGAAGATTGGGTCAGAAGCAAAACAGATTTCCCAAAAGTCCTTGCCTAACCATCCCACTTCTATAAAAACAATTTCTGACCTGACACCACTGTCCTCGTATCTGAGACACTAACTCGCCTTACTGACGAATCCACCAGCGAATCCCAGGAGAAACGCACTTCCTTTCCTAGCTCTGTCCCCTTCATCTCTATTCCACCTTCCTTGAAATGCCACAGCTGTTTCGATGAACTCCTACGGGAACCATTTTCGAAATGGGGCTTCGCATCGAATCCGTTTGTCGTCCACGAACTGTCGTTGCTTTCACAGAAAGATAACCGTCAGAGTATACTGCGATCTGCTCAGGGCTTGTTGATAAACAACGTTCATTCAATAACAGCAGTATCAAGGAGAATGCTAGTAGCGTATCTCGAACACTCTCAATTGTCCGTTCACCTTGAAACCGCAATAATAGCGTTCCAAGCGGACTCCGCCATTTTGTCGGTTAACCGACGGCCGCCAATTCACGCTTACTTCGGCTATTGTAACGCTTCCTGACCTTATTTTCCTGGAAAATGTTACTGTTTATATGGAAACTACTGTGTTACTTCGTTCTTTAATTTTGCGTATTTGTATTTTTCCCTTTTGTCGAGAGGAAGCTTTCTTTTTGTGGAAATAATATGTTATGTATCTAACCGATTATATTTTTGATGTTTTCATTAAATACTACTTTCCATTTCTTTAAGTAGGTACAGGTTAAAATTTTTTAGAGAAAAAAGTCAAAGTCCGAAATTTATCACATAAGTTAATAGTTATTTAAACAATTTAACCGTTGATAGTAACATTTCTATTAATCTTAAAAAATCGTATTTTTTATATTTTTTCTTTGTTACAGAAATATTTAGCTATTTAAAAAATCGTTAAAATGAAATAGAGAACGTGGCACAAATGTAGATTGCCTTTCATGCGAAAATCGTGGAACTGAAGTGAAAAGTTACTTCCGTGATCCGGCGAATTTCTTAGAAATTCGTATACCAAGGAACTTATCAGACTTTCATTCAATCTTCTCCAAGTTTAACAATACAAATGGCTGCTTCCTGAAAGTATCATATTTTCAGAACGTCCTTATCATTCAGCGAAAGAATAATCTTTCTTTTACGAGCTCATGAAAGTCGATCGTAAAGTAATCCACAAAAGGATCAGGGGCCACCTAATTTTCGAACTCGTTCCGGGATCGAATGAAAGCATGGAAGAGGCAAAACCGAAGAGAAAAGGATCTTATTTTTATTGAATCTTCTGCGGTATTGTGAAGTATCGAAACCTTCATTCAAACTCTTTCGGAAGTTATAACAAGGCAATTAAGGCAAAGCTCTGTTCGGTAAACATAATACCGCGAATTAACTCCTTGCCTCGTAATTTTCTCGCAGATAAGTTTCTTAACAGTATTAACTATTTATTGCTTTAATATCGTCTCGAATGCGAAACATTGAAATATTATATTTAATTCTTATTTGGTGGTTCTCAAGTAGCATTTCTAAGTTAAGTAAGATGAAATATAACTTGTACAAATATACTTTTATTTACTTTCTCAATTTTGATATCTCCTACGGTGTTTAAAGTATGACCCGCATCATACTTCAGACAAGTGATTACAACAGAAAGAGACAGCATCAACGAAAATGAAAAATATGATTTTATAGATATTTATAATGTAATAACAAGAATTTGAATACATGTCGATCCAATAGCTGCACATATCCTCGTAGCAGAATCATTTTTAATATCCCATAATATGAGATACGTGTAAGTATTGTACGACCCATATAATGTACCATTGTATCCGAAAAAGTGTCTGACATATCTTCCATCATTTCACATCGTGCCCCACATTAAAATTTCACTTTCTACGTTGAATTGTGAATTGCTTTCAAAGCAGCGGTATCCAGCATAATAATTACTCCGACCTCTCCTCTTCTCAAAAGAAATGAATAATCGCGTCAAAGTACGAGCTTAACAATCCAATACCAAAGAGCTACGAGTATAAATTGTTGATCTATGATATGATCAATAAATAAGATCCTGCCGAAGTTAACCATTTTATTTCCACCGTCTCTTCGATCTTCAACTTCTGTTCGTTGCTGTTTATCCGGTTCTCCAAGTCCACGGAAGACATGCATGGAAATCGCTCCAAGATCCCACAGGATCCAAAGGTCAACAGTGGTCCTCTGTCGGAATACAGGACGAGGAAGACAAACAGTTTCTTTGGAATGCACCCGATATTAGCGACAGCGCGGAGACGCACGCAGAGAACGATGAATTTCCCGGCGAAATGGATATGTCTCGCTGGCCGAACATCTAAACGAATTTATTCAAATCCCTATCGCTCCGGGTTTCGCTATAGAGCTTGGCCGCAATAAGTCAGCGTCGTCTGTGGTTTTATGAATAATGCAACGACGAGAAAAGGGAGAAGGAAGGGTGGCTTCTTCTTTCACGCTTAAGACGTCGAGACAACCGGCGAGAAGGCCAGCGTACACAAGAGCGCATACACCAGCATTCAAAAGTTTGATATCACTTTTCGATTTCTGTCCCTGCAGATTGGAATCCTCGCTAATTCGCTCGTTAACTCGAAACTAACTGCAGATATTAAATTCTCGACTTATATCGGGTTAATGCGAAAGTTTCTGACTTCTGAGGTTGACTGCACTGAGATCCACTTAATTGGCACGGAAATGTTAGAAAATAGACGAAATGGTACAGGAAGATATTTTGGAAATTGATTATGAACACAATAGAATATAAATGTTCATGCTTCGAGGAAACATAGAAATTCATGCGTAGACATAGCGTTGCCTGTCTCATAATACAGTTCGCAAACGAAATATGGGAAGCATCGATTCTAGGTTATCAAATAAAAAATTAAATTACCTGACAAAAGATTAATCCGTTGTGCTCGAGAGGCGACTATTAGTCACCAAATAATAGTTTCGCTACTATTATAATACTTTTTCAGACTTGAGTCAGTTTGTTCATTAGTCGGACTTAGAAGTTAAATTGTCACACGTGTAAATTTTAGTATATTATTTAATTAAACTAAATTACATTTAATGTTAGGTAAATCTTAATAAATATTTTGCGTTTGAAAATCTTTGAAATTAGCATCATTGGACGACTAACAATCACCTCTCGAGTGCAAAGGGTTAACGATTCGCATTGATCGTTGACTGAACAGATTTCGAAGGTTTCTAGATGGAAAAGTCTAGGATTCTAGACTGTTTTTCATTTCAAACCATCCCTCTTCCTAGAATCCACAGCGTTCCTAAACTTTTGGCCGGCAGTGTAGGTGTGCTGCACGGTCTTAAGAATCGAGCAAACTCATACCGGATGGAAAAGGGAGATGAAGATTCGCTCCATTCGTCCCGTGAAGCGCAGTTGACACACTTTCCAACCGCGATCGATACGTCACCCACACCATAGACGCGTAAGAAGATCATTGTGGTCTGTGGACCACAGACAGAGAGAGAGAGAGAGAGGGGGGATGAGGCGTTTAATTCGTAATGGTGTATTCTCTGTGAACTGAACCGGTATCGATCGCGACATAACCGCTGTTGCGTGAACGCAATGGCAACGTCGATCATCGAGACCGCTGAATTTTGAATGCTACGCACAATGTTTCGAAACGACTCTCTGGACGATCAGAATTCATCTTAAAAGTGTATAAATCATCAAACAACGTAGTTTATTAAGGATTACAGTTTTACGTAATTATTTTGTAAATTTCACTTAAAAATTTGAAATACTTAACAGAAGAGTTGAATTATTTAATTAGAACAATAAACAGTCTGGAAGTGTGTCATAAACGCTTCAATTTTGCAATACGACATAAAATAATATTAATAAAAAATACAGTAAATTGTGTAAATAGTTAAATCTTCCCTATAGTAGAGTTGATCACAGTACACATATAGCTATGTTATTGTTGACTTAGAATATCATCAATATTTTAATCTGACAAGCACTCTTAATTTAATCAATTTTATAGCACTCTTAATAATTAATTTTCATTATCTCTAACAATTTTTGTTAAACATTTTGCGATCACCTTAAAGCATGTTCCTGTATTAATACACAGCGATTTGTATTAAAATATGGTTTATATACTTGTTAACTTGAACTCTTTTGATAATACATTACAGAGTACAGGTCCATCTTCTCAAATCCACGATACAAAAGAAGAGCGAAATAATATAGAGATAGTACGAGCTTGTTAAAATCTGCACTCGTGAGGGCGGCTACGTTGCATGACATTTGATAGATTGACTACGTTTCGCGTGCGATCTTGATGGATCGTCCAACTGCCGCTTAGATTCAATTGTTGGATTCTCCACGAATGAAGTTTCTCTCGAAAATTCTTTGTACAGTTAACTCGAAACGACGACGTCAAGCCATACGGAATCTGAATTTTAAACTTAATTGCAGGTTCACGCGGGACTGGTTAAGTTAATAGGACTTCCAAGAACATTGTCGCGTGAATGGTAGACAACGTCAGATTTGGAGGAACTGTTTCAGTGGCTCAGAGGTGATAAAAATGAAGGACATGTAATCGATTGTGAGACGTCTTTCTTACTTTCTCTGTTATGTTAGAGACGCCAGGATGAATCTATTCAGTACAAACACTTCAAACACACTAGTAAATTTTGAACCGAATTATTTGGTTTTTAGCAAGGTATTAAAAAGGCAATGCGATTTAATATTTAACGATCTAATATTTTCTTCGTTGTAAAATCGAATGATCGATGAATTACGTACAGAAGTGTGAATTCTCTTGTAATTCACCATAAGCCCACCATTTCTTAAAACTCTTAGATTTAATAAATAAATTTCAATTTAAAAAGAAACTTTCAAAAAATATAAATAAATAAATTTCAATTTAAAAAGAAACTTTCAAAAAATATAAATAAATAAATTTCAATTTAAAAAATGTTTTTCAAACATGTTAAATTTCAATCAAACAAAAAGAGACCAGAGAACGCAGATACATTTTAAAAACTTTCAACAGTTTTTTAAGAGAGAGCATAAATCGTGTTGAGGACGCCATCGAAATCGAAGGCTGATTCGATTAAATTCATTCGAACACCGCTTCGATCGTTCTTATCTTTCACCAAGTCTCAGAATGGCCAAGGCAGTCGACGATAATAAAAGCATAAAGAACCAGAACGGCGATGAAATTGGTTGGACGTTCGAAAACAAGCAGCCGAGCCATCGACACGAGAAAAATGAACTGTATCAACGTTCGGAAATAATGGGATTTAAATCGATGCTTACGTTCCGCCGCGAGTGTTCTACGAAATCGTTTGATGCTTAAACAGAAAACTCTTGAACGCATGAATTCGCTGCTGCTCACCGCTGTTCAATCGGTGAATTAACGAGCACTTTAATCAGGCTGAGCTCCCGTGCCTTTGCTTTCGAATGAAACAGAGTAATTCGCGGTTAAGAAGATTAGCTGGTACGAAGAAACACCTGATTTCAGCGGCGAGGCGACGGAAATCGTACGGTTTAACATCGTCTTCGGATTTGCCACGACAAATCCCTATTTATAGCACCGTATTAACTGAATGTTGGTTTTTGATTAGAGGGTTTTAGTGTTTTTGAAGAAAAAGCAGCTTTACGGAATGTGAAATATACTTAAAACTGAGAATCTCCATGTTGGTGGTTTTGAAAATTACAGGATCACGATCTTCGCTTAGTATACGTATAAAATCCTGTATATGTGTACGTATACACACACACACACACGTATACGCAAATCAATACGTTTTCGTGCCAACACTATAAAAATGAGAATACACACATATAAGTATCATAGCAGTTTTACGTACATTAGACAAAAACATTGACTTTTTTTACCGCTTTCCCTGCAAATTCTGAAACGACCATTGCAAAACACCACAATTGCACCATAATTTTATAACCGAGTAAGCATCTTAAAAGTTATAAAACCTTTGTTTCTTTTTTCTCTTTTTGTTTGTATTGCGTGCAATTTATGTTTATATCGGTATGTACAAAAAGGGCTTCCAGCCCGTTCAAAAATGAAACAACAACAATAATAATAATACATAAGTTTACCGTATCAATTTATATCACAACTTATGCAAATAAAAATTAAAATCGCTTTGCGTTCTACAAAAATATATCAGACGCATTCAGTGAAGAAGTGTTCGTTAAATTTTTTTCAGCCATTCGCGTGACACTCTTCATGTATCAAAATGGGAAACTAGCTCATACCTATCAATGATATTGCTGCAATTATTGGTTTCTCCAAAATCAACTTGACATGCGTCCTAAACAAACCCTTTCTCATTCACCGTACAGAATCGTGTGCCCAATATTTATCTTCCACTACCCCGGTCAAACGTGTTTACCGCAGGAAACGGTCGAAAATTCGTCCAAGACTCAATTAAATCGACCCCGAAAACCGAAACCCAACCGTGTTGCTCTTCGATTCGTTCTCGCCCGGAGCAAGATGGACGTCAGAAAACTCACCGGTATTCGGAACCCTCGTTCAGTTGTCTGACCGTAATGGGGAATTCGCTGGGCCCGTGTGCCTTCAGGAGCTCCTGCAACCGCACCAGACCCTCGTTGTTCTCGTAGATGATTGTGAAGCTCTTCCAGCCCCAGGCTTTCACCAAATCAACGTACGCCTGAAACACAGCAGTCGCTTATTAGCCGGGATCGTTGCTTGAAGGATGGAGAGGGATACTTTGCTTCGCTCATCGCCGACACGCTTGCACACGCGACTCGTTTCGTGCACGAACGGGTTGTTCCCCGACGCGATTCAAATTTCAAGGGTGTAATGGACCGCGCGGAGGAATTTACGCGGCGCGCCATGGAAACGAGAGCGCGTTCAATTATAACTTGTGATTCTGGTTCTTAACCCTAGAATTCCTAAGGGGGGGGGGGGGGGACTCACAAATTGAAAAACCTAAAATTAGAATCATTTCCCTTTTGTAAAAAATTCTCTTAAAATTATTTATTGTAGAGGTGCCGAATTTGTCATAACATGAGAGAATGCATGAGAGTGAGGATGAGTGTGTGTATGAGACGTTTGTCGCTTGTTCGTCGCGAATGTTCGGTCCTGGCGGGTAACGCACGTGCGTGGAAAGGAGCCTTCTCGAATGTTCGATGACGGTTTACTCTAATGGGTAAAAAGAACGCCTTCTCGAACATTCGATGATGGCAAACCCCCACCACCTGTGCTAATGCATATAAAAAGAGATGCATGCCCGCCGGGCGACATTCGTTAGAGATTCGTTAGAGATTTATTAGGCGACATTCGACGACGCGATTAAGTGTAATTTATCAGATTAATATAAGCCTGCGTGTACCTGTCCTACATTATTGTTGTATACACGTTTAAGTTTGATATTAACCCTTTGACTACGGCAGACTTTGGCACGTACTGGCCGTACGATACGGTACGAATTCACTCGCGACGTCCACTGGGTACGACGAAATTTTTCGTTAGACATGCATTCCTGAGGAAGTATATTAAAATATTCAAAATACTGAAGTTTATTACATTAAACGAATATTACTTGAAGTGAACATTAATTTTAAGCTTTTTTTAGATAACAATATTTTATCTTTTTAAATAACAATGGAGTTAAGTAGGCGTCAACAGTACCGGGATGCCAGCATGTGTCGGACGTCAATGGGCGTCAACAGTAGTCAAAGGGTTAAGAGGTTCCTGTTGTTATAAGGAAAAAATTAGTAAGCATAAGAGAAATATAACTGACTACGAGTCGCGATGACGGTACGCCACGGCGCGGTGGTGATCACGCGAAGTGGACCCTCACGCTCTTCTTTTCTCCAAAGAATAAAAATTACAGAACGAAAAATGAAACTCTGTAACTAATTGGGAAGTTTAACTGGAAAGACGCTACGAATTAAAATACCAAAAGATACAGAACCGACAAAAAAGGGAAGATGTTATTAGTGTATAATGGAGGCTAAAAGCAGACGCATAAAATATAATAGTTTATTAAAATCAGTGCAAAATTGTTACAAATGCAAAAACCATATTTGCAGCAAACACAAAGTGAAATTATGTTATTATTATTATTATATATTACAATACATTAATACATGTTCCTGTTATGCAAATCAGTTCTCACGAAACCTCTAGAAACTATCACAGACAGATATCTATTTATCTCTGCTTTTAAAATACGCTAAATACACAAATTTAATAATTCATATTAATTGCAAGAAAAAATGACGTAAGTTCAGTAATTCATCTATTATATACTAATCAAACGATTGTAACAGACAAGTTGTAGTTGAAAAATAAATATTGTTCGACTAAATCACGAATCGTCTACCCTGCGAAAGTTGGATCGAACCTGGTAATTAATTTGAACAGCACGAAACGGTCCGAAGGCGGCCGTCTCCTCCGATTTACAATTTTCGCTTTAGAATTCCATTAGAATGTTAGATTGCAATCTGTTCCGATGAAATACCGAGAGCGTTACCTACAAATCGAAACCGTCACGGAAGTTCTATAGACGCCATTATCGCGGCCACGAAATCCCATAAAATATCACGGTCATACGTTCCATCTTTCGCGTTACTGATACTTTTAGTCATATCTACTTCGTTCCCTTCGTTTTCTTCATCACCGACTCGCTGATAACGGCGATAACGACCGCCGATTTTTCTTGATTCTTTGATTTCCCGAACAGGAAGCTTTACGTAGGAAATATCTCCAGTCCGAATCCATGGGAACGCCCCTCGTATATGTGTTCATGTTCTCCATTACTCGTGGCTCTCCATTCGCCCGTGCTTTTTAAATGAAAATAATCTTCAACTCCGATATAGATATTTCAACACAGTCACTTTTATTTGTTTTACAACTTTGTTACACTGTTTTCCAAACGCATTAGTTTTTTTTCACGGAAGCTTTCATGGTTTTTATACGAAAAATAGACACTCAGTTTTCATTGCACTTGCAATTCTAATATTTTTTTCTCACTTTCAATTACTCTAATTGATTTGCAAAAATTTAAAGAATAAAGTAAACGTAGAAAGTATATAAACATGTATATAAACGATAAGAACTTTTACAGGTGCCTGATGATGAAATTCCTTTATTAGAAATGAAAGTGAAAATAGGTAATGGAGGTATTTACGATTAGCCTTGACGGAGGGGGTCTTTTTGACATCACGTCGCCCGTTGAAGGTTAAAGCTATCAAAACTTTGCGACTCAGTCGTAGAATTGTTAAACGTCGACCGTTTTTCAAGAACAATAACCGACTGAAAGCTTGAAAGCTACTTAAACCCTAACTCGGTGGACACAGCAACCGGAAAGCTAATAAACCCTCTCCGCGTCCAACTATTTACTGTGCAATATACGTACATTTTACGGCATACCGTTGTACAATACTCTCTTTCTTAAGATTCTTCACGAAAAAATTTGACAACTACCCAGGAATGCTTGAAGAAAAGGAAAAGTGCCGTTTTGTGAATATTGTATTACGGATAATCGCAAACAGACACAAACTAACCAAAATGAAGCTCAATTTAATGACAATTAAAAAGAAGATTGATACGAAACAAAATGTTGGAATTAAGACTGAAAACTCGGATTCTTCTCAACTGTACTATGACTTTTAACTAGATTAAGTTATCAATTTTCAGCTATCAATACGAAATTGAATTTGAGTTATCGTTATGAGATATCACTACCAATTATCGTTATTGGTTATCAATTATCAGCTATCGCTATCAGTTGCCGTTATCAGCAATCGCTGTTAGCTATTATTTGTTAGTATCACTTATCCGTTATCACTTGTTAGCTTCCAACACCAAGTTGTCATTTACCATTATCAGTTAATCATTAGCGGTTGTCGTTATGACCTAACGATTATCGGTTCCCGATTATCAGTTATAGTTATTAGCTATCGCTATTGCTCGTCCTTATTATTAAACACTTTTACTTATGGTTAGGTTCAGGTTCGGATTTATTTTGTCAAATGTACATTATCCGTCTTTTTAGTTCTCAAGTGTCATTCTTTCTCAGTTCTGTGATTCAAGTTTATATATATTCTGTTCTTTTTCAAGTAATGCTATAGCAACACTGGTAACGAGTATCTTATTTTCAATAATATCTGTCTACATAATCTTCAATCTAAGAAACAAAAACGGCATATGCCATCCTAACCATCGGTCCTAATCAAAATACTCTCGCCATTTCTCCAAAAGAATATTCTTGCAACCTACCGCTATTAAACACAGTACCTTCTGTTCCACTAACGCTCTCGCGAATTACTTCAAAGCTACTAAATATCAATTACTTTCACCTTTCCCAAACAGACCTCTCCACCTCCGAACAGTCACCCCCTTTCCAGCCATCAACGTTTCTGCACTCGAGCGAACTGAAAAGCAGTAACATTTAAGTTTCATCGGCAAGCAGAAAACGTCTCGTCAGTGCTATCGACCGGAAGTTAAAGAAGTTTGAACCGTGGCGCTATCCACGCCAACTGTGCCGTGCGCTGGTATTTCGAAAGTTAGCAAGGGCACGCGCGTACAGCCGAAGCGGCAGCTTTTCTATGCGAGCAGAAGGAAAGGCGAGCTTTTACGTGGAAAACGGCTATTACAGCCGACCACTCCTCCTCTCTCTCTCTCTCTCCCTCTCTCACCCACTATTTTTCTCTTCCTCTCTCTTTTTCAATGACCGAATCGAGCGCCGGAAGCAACTTCGCGGCTGAGTTTCCACGAGGATCCGCCTTGGCGGTAACTCGCGTTTCGAAGCCGCTTTCCCGATAATCCGAACTTCCTAAAAGCGCCGCTGTATATTTTCCGGCGAGTAACTTTCCCCGTACTCCTCCGCCGTTCGCCTTCTTCACCCCTTTCGATCCGCCACCCTTTCAGGTCCTTCCAGGTTATGCTATCCAGGTTTTATCCCAGCGAACCCGGTGCACAAGCCCGCGCTCCTAGATTTCGGCTGCAACGTCTCCGAGGCAAGATGCACACGCTTGGCTGGGGCATTGCGGCGCGACGAATTCGATCGGCTAAATCGAAGTTGGCTCGTTTACAGAACCCATTGATTGTCAATAGTAGGGGCTGCATCAATCTTCCCGCGGTTTCCGGCTTGTTTGCCGCTGAAACGAGCTATTCCAGTCATCCCGCTCTTTCCCTTTGATCGTTCGCCATTTGGGCGGCTAAGGATCCTTTGTTTCGTGAAAGCACGTCGTTTAGGGGTAGATTCTTCGGGGAAGTGCTTTTAGAAAAAAAACGGAGTGGATGTAGATTGTAGGACGTTGTTATTTCACGGTGGTAAACATGCTTGGTTACTACGGTGGTTGGTGTAACGATGATTTTAGGACAAAGCAGTTGAAACTTTAAATTGTTCGTTGTTCGTGTGCGTATATTTTTGGAGATCCATCATTTTGTTTGTCAGACCAAATAAATGTTTGACCAGGACACGGACAGGATAATTGCTTAAAAATAATTGTCACGCATCACCGATCATTTGACACTGGTACACCAGCACGAGCAGTCCAGGGGCCAGTAATTAGGAAACAAATTAACGCAATATCGTAAAATGGGACAGCTGTAATTTTGGAGAACGGCCAGAGTTCCGATCGTAACCGCGTTCCGATCGAAAAATTCGCGCCAACGAAGGTACAATAAAGGGGACACGTCATAAATCAAACCGTTTAATGAACGCGATACCCGGCACGTCGTAACGAGTATTAAATTCCCCGGTGTCTATCTCGTTCATTTACTTGAGTTATCATTATTCGGAGAGCAATAACCGGAAAGTGAATTGGCACGATATCGTTTGAATTAGAGAGATCATTAAATTAGCCAGAAAGGTCATGTGTACTATTCCCTGTTGAAGAATATTCCATTATTAACCCTCATCCAGCGAACATTGCGTCAATTTCAACTCGTACAAGATGTTAAAATCATAAAATTTTAATTTACCTTATTTATTTATTTATTTATCTATTTACCAGTCAGATACATTTCGGTTGACACAGGCAGAGTAACAAGTGCACGTAAGTAGTGTTACTACAAGAAAGTGCTAAAGTGTATAACTTTCGAATAATTTCAACAATAACAAATGATAATAAATATACCGATGGATATAAATAGGAATAATAATAGATATACTTGCAAATACAAGTAACAGCAGCAAACAAATGATTTGTTAATAGGATTATATAAAGATTGAATTAAAATCCCTGTGTTAAAGCCTGAGGTTCAAGAGTTTAATGAGAAGCATTGCTAACATACACAACTTAACGTTGCATTAAAACGAAAGAAGATTAAAATTTACTAAATCAGAAATGCTCCTCGGAATTTAATGAGCAATTTATTTCGCCGGAATAATTGGGTGTTATCGAGCATTAAATTTAATCTAAGTATGAAATATACCTGGGGTATCCTTCATTCGAGTTTATTATTTTCAATATTTGATTCCTTTTGAATAATTCAAAAGTGGGCAAGATAAGAAGACGTATTACAATTTCTTTCGACGTTTTTCTTTTAAACAACAAACGAGTAAATTCAGAATTTCATAATTTAAAAAATTGTACTCGTTATCCTTGGTTTCCTGCTTTTCTTCTTCTTTTAACTCTTTCATTTTTGTATTTATCACCAAATGACAATCAGTACCCGGTAACAAATAAATAAATAATTATCTATATCTTTGTAGTTAATAAGAAATAAGTTTATCGTTAAACAATAAATTTTATTGCTATCACGATTCAACGATGAACCCGAACCTAATCCAATCCCGAGTACTAATTCAAAAGGTCTTCCACCAATAATAATTACCAATTACGCTAGATTTGCACAATTTCGAAATTCCTGCGTCCTTCAATGCCCGGATCGTGTTGAATCCTCGCGCAACGACACCGGGCACAACAGCCGACAACCTCGTGAAAGCGTTTCCAGGTTTCAACGCGCGAGACTTGCTCCGATTTCCCCGACACAAGCGCATGGGGTGGCACAGGGGATTAATATCGTGCACTGCACGAAGATCGTGCTCGGCGGCGATACGGAATGACAAACGCGAGCGTGCGCGGCTTCGAGGCGTATGTATGCAAATACGAGGTACAGAGAGAGAGAGAGAGAGAAAAGAAGCGAAGCAAGGGCGGAGAGGGGCATAAATCGGGATTGTTCAAAGGAATGCATACCGCGTGTCCTCCATAATCGTAGGAAATTTTTGGCAAGGCCACGGTCACGCGAGCATTACAGCAATGCACTTCGCATAAATGGGTGTTTTGGTTAGAATAAGAACGAATGTAGTATCATAGTTAATTCTGGATTTTAACGCTTAGCCAACCGAATGGGGAAATCTCCCGCTTTTTCCGCAACAAGGACGCTGGGATTGATTCTATTTACTTTTGTTACTAGTTAGTCTTGAACTAGTATTGTTCACAGTTCATCAAACGCATTTTCTGCTTTTCTAAAATACAATTTTTAATAAATTCAACATTAGTATTGTTCACAGTTCATCAAATGCATTTTCTGTTTTTCCAAAGTACAATACTTAATAAATTCAATACTAGTGTTGTTCATTGTTCGTTAAATGCATTTTCTGCTTTTCCACGGTTCAATTTTTAATAAATTCTTAATACGCGATGGGGAGGTATTCGATTAGGTATGGCACCGTAAATTATACAAATATTTACTTCAGCGAAAAATAATCTTCGGATCAGATCAAACACAATTCTATTCTACGATGATACTCTAGCTCATGACAATCAGCAATTGACGATCGGTAGTCGTAAATAATGAGATTTACATAGAAATTCGTTTCACCCTTCACATATCATAACATGTATCTCACTTGGGATATTCAATAAATTCTTGCACATTGTACACGTATTCTACTCTTTCCCTTTCAACGTCTCGTAAGCACAAAAATCTTCGTAAAATCCTCGCTGCTAATCACAAGAATCTCGATCCTAAGAAGTTCGAATTAAACGAAAGGGGCTCGAGAAACGTTTAGACAACCTTAACCCTTTCGCTACGAGCGTCGCCTATAGGCGACATCCACGCGACGACCTGTGTCGAGTGCCGACTTTTAGAATTTACCATTCTGAATTAAATTACTATGAATTATAATTCGATGTCTGACTATCCAAAATTGTATTTTTATTTATAATAATAGCAAAATTTAGAATTTTAATTTGACATATCAATTACCCTAAATTATATTTTTATTTATAATAATTGCAAAATCTCCAAATATGTTACTACTGGTCATCTAAAAATGTCGTTGTGTAATACTTATTGAAAAAGACGATCTGGAGAATGACAAGGCTGCACCGAAAGATGTAAGCCCGAACATCAGTTTACCGAAGCGCAACATGTACACTTTTCGGCGCAGTGCTCCGTACAGCGGAGTCACTCGGACGGAGCGCGCAGGCCGTAGCGAAAGGGTTAAGATCCGCTGTTTCGCGTGACCACGGCCTAAATCGAATCGCAGCTGGATTATGTTCGGTATTTCTGCTCGAGCGTGTTCGGCTTTCGCGCTTTGCGACCGATCCGTATGTGCAAATCGTGGAATCGTGAACCGCGGTCACGCCGTCCCTCCTCTGCCCCCGGCCCCTGTTCACGGATACACGTTGCATTTCCGCGCTGGTAACCTGGTAGACCGACATCGACGCCGTCGGTTAATTTACCTTTCGCTGCTTTAAACGCCATAGTCCCGGCCAGAGATCGTACGATGGCCGGCGAATTATTTGATTGGGGTTTGTTAACGCGATCGCATCGGAAGGCTGCTCTCGATCGCCTCGTTTGCGGTTCCGGCGCGAAGTTGTTTGGGTGTGCCGGTTATTGGCCCGGAAAATTCATTTCCCTTTCCTTTCGATTTTACGCCGGGACTCGAACGGTTTTTAAATTAACCGAAGCTTTTAAACCAAAATGTGGACGCTACGCGTATACAACTAATGCGATGTAGGAATTGTTTATTGGCCGAAGAGTTTTATACGTAGACTATTGTGTCAGGATTCTCTCGAAGACCGCAACTATTATAACGGTGATTATGACAACAAGCTGATACAACGATTAACGATTAACGATTGAAAGCGAAACTGGCAAACCGAAGTAACAACGCGGCGAAACGGTTAACACTATTCCTACCGACACTTCACCTATACCTATTCTTATCGCGACATTCCTACGTAAGACGGACTACAAATTTTTCTGAAAAAATAAACAATGAAAAAAGAAGCAAATATTGAAAAATGTATTATACGTATATTTGAGAAAAAGTCTAAAATTTAAAGGCGATTCGATTACGTTGTATCTATGAAATTTTTATCGAAGTTTTAAAAACGGTCATTTGACCGGTTGTGGTAGGAATAGTGTTAAACGGCAACAACGCGGCGTTCTTCAACTGTTTGCTGTGCGCCTCGTGTTGTCTTACGAGACAAAGGGACATTCCGATTTTGACCAGCAGACAGATCAGTCGATCGTACAGCAACAGATTATTACAAATAATTATTTTGGTTATCGATTGGGGAATAAAGAGTATCAGTTCTATCTATTGGGTTGTTTTGTTATTTCTTTTAATTAATTCTTTTTACTACACGATTAACAATGAACGATTAACGATTAACGATTGAACGAATTAAGACCTCTTGCGAGGCTCCTTATTTATTAGCCTCTAGCCTGATAGACGGTTCCTGCCTTTGCCAATCAGGACCTTCAAAAAAATGTCCGCTTTCGATATACCCACTCAAAATCTCGGTGACGCTTTTGCATTTGGGACATCTGCTGTTCGCATCTTCTTTGATGATCAGGTTTACGGCGGCGACACTTTATTCTTAGAAACGCAGGCGTTATTTGAAGCGGCGCCGTAAAGAAAACGCGGTACCTAAAGAGAACGCGGCGATACCTTGAACTTTGATTCGCGGGTCACCTAAAGAAAACAATAGCAATCGGCATTTGTTATTAATCTCTGTCGCTCTCCCTTATACAAATAATGATTTGATCCGCAAATTGCCTACAGCGATAAACTTTTTAAATACCATTTCGATCAAACAATGTCGGCGTGCTACAAAATAATTAGAAGAAGACACTCTACAGATCTCAACTTGTGATTAATATATACATGTTCACGATAAAACCATAATTTTGAAATGTAATTAGTGCTTTTTCACATTCACTTATTGTCGCTGGATAGATCGCCAATTAAAGTAAGGAAGATGTAAAAAATAAAAAATAAACTTTTTAAATAATAATAGTGTCAATGAATTGTTTTACTATGATACATAAGAAAAGTTAGAGTGCATAATATAGATACATTGGAGATCTGTTTATCTGGATTCCATTAGTTCGATCAAATCGGGACTATAAAATATGTAGATGATATTAAAATGCACAACTATTACAGTAACAAATAATAATATATTTATCAACTATATTTGGTATTTATAGAACGTTTAATTCAACATATTTCGATTGATTTCGTTTTATGAAACCTGCTTTTCCGACGATTGTTTTTCACTCTTTACAGTGCATTGTTCAGGAATGAGTTCTTGCTGCCACCAAATATAGGAAAAAGAAGTTAACCGAAAAAAAGGGGAACCAGCTTTTGTGTGAAATTTCATAAAAGAGCATTGCAAGCAACCGTTTGAAAAAAGAACTCGCATACTTGGGCGTACGAAGAAACAAAACCTTATCATTATAATACAAACTGCCCCATCTTATTATTCATATGTGAACCTTTCTATTCCACCCAAATGAGAATAATAACCCAAAAAAGAAAATTCTACAAGAAAGATAACCTCCAGGTTTGGTTCACCGATTAATTTCCAAACAATTAATTATCCTATTCATTTCTGTCATCCGCATCCCGCAATTTCACACCTATTCCACGATTCAAACATTTTTCACCAATTTTTAATCGTTTCAACAAACCACGCCCCTCGTGCCAGCTTTTTACTCGACCTTCTCAACCTTCGTTAATCTCATGCCTCGTTTTGCTCGCCTTTTTTAACATTTTGTTCCCCCCGGACAAATTCGAAACGGACAAATTGTCCAAAAACTGCTGGTATCTCGACCTACGATAAAGGCACTGCGACTTATTCCAGGACGTATCTCGGGGACGATTCATTCAAGGCGTCAGTCTCAGTGCGGAGGTTAGGTTAATTGTTAGGTGCATAAATCCGAGGGGTCGTCGTCGGGAAGCAAATCTTTCGTTCCGAATATTTCACCGGCTAATCTGAATAATCCTTCCGAGCCGCAATCTCGGCAATCCCTGTAACACCCATTCTCATTCCGTTTCTATATTTCCCACCGAGCCATTCTTTCGAAAGTAGTTGGCCACCGCGAACGGTTTGCCGACGTTTCGTTTTAATTTCCACCGGTAAATGATCCTCCGTCTTCCGATTAACCCTTTCGGCGGGGGGGGGGGGGTAGACGTATCCGTCGACGAGAAGTTGTGCGGTTAGACGAGCCGTTGCAACGATTTTTCCGCTTCCTGTGTTTGAGTTGAACGATGAACACGGAGAAAAGGCAGAAACACCAACGGTTCTTTTTGTTTTCAACTATAAAGGCAGACTCAACGGCTACGAGAGCGCGGGAAGACATTTTCGGTTGTCGGCCCTGAATTCGTGATCGAAGAGCTAGAGCTTCTATATTACACGTACAGTGAGATTGAAAAGTGAGTGTTGGAAATTGAATACAGAAATACTACGAAGCAAAAATTAACGATAAACCAGCTTTCTCTTAACGTACTTTCTCAAGGGCTTCTTCCAAGAAGCTAAGCCACATCTGGCATTTTAGGAAGTTCGAAAACATCGAGAAACAGAACAATGGGGCTGAAGGACCCGGACGGGGTTGTAAGAATTTCGACCACTGCGTTCTGCTAGTCTTGTGACAAAACTCGCTAGGTGCGGTCAAAATTGCCCTTCCTCGTGCTACACAAAAGTATCAATAAACTATTTAAGTATTATTTCACAAATAAGAGTTTATTTCATTTAGCAATATAAAACCCCATTCCCAATAGTGAGTATGTACAGTAGCGGACAGAAGTTTAAGACGAGAGGAGAGTATAAAACAGTTTTCGGCTATGCAAATATTTTTCATATACTTATTCTGATCGTCATTATGGTAGAACGCTATTTATTAATTAACATAGAATATGAAGTTTTCTTATCGTGTTATTTCTCAAAAAAATTAATTAACTTATCTTCGTTAACTCTTTGGTATTAAACTTTTGTCCGCCACTATACCTTGTAAAAGTGAAACTCGCGTAATATTTCTGTACCACTTTATTAAACTATAATACAACGCATATATGGAATATCTTTGTTATCTTTATTATTAATTTTTACACTTTTATCATTCGTACGAATAATTTCGGAGGTTTGTGACACATGTGTAAGGGGCATCGAATAAATTCTGTTGTTTCAAAGTGTGTATCTGACCTAGTACAACTTGGAAGGACATTGTATACAACATAACTGAATTTACCTCGAAATACACTTTTGTATGATATAAAAAATTACCGGTAAACGTAAAAAAAATGTGTTGAAAAATTAAAAAACATTTTCGTTTCTTGAAAAATGATACAAATAAAGGATATAATCGATTCGAGCTACATTTCCTCCGTGGACCTTCTTTCGAATAACGCACAATAGCTTAAAAAGTTACTTAACCCTCCGCCTGCGGTCCCTGGGTCTTTCGTAACCCATGCTGAGAGTCCCTTGAAAGCGATAACGCATACAACGATGGGCGCTGTGTGGTAGGAGAAAAGTGACGATCGCACTAACACATATACGTTTCCTTCAGAGTGTCGAAGTAACGAAACCGACGACAGTCAGTTTCTGGCAACGCTCTGAAGAAGAAACATGTGCAGCAAATCGAAACAATTCTTTATTTCAAAGTTTACTTTATATTTCCATACTTTTATTATTGTTTTAGCATGTTAGCATTATATTTTAGTATTTAATGTTGTCTTTGTGTAGACAATGATAATAAATATATAGCCGTGTGCGAGAATTATGAAAGACCCATTTGCAGTGGCCATTCGAGAAAAATCCAGCAAATTTTATATACCATACGTGACAATACGTAAATATACAATAAATATAGCTTCGACGTTTGATAATTCACGTTATTATTATTTGTTCCTATACGCTCCTATATCTTCCTATGAATTGGGTGATTGTCACTGTATACAGTATCGGTGAGGACCTCGGTCTCGAGCGATCGTCACTTGGGTAGCGTAGCATTGGTGAGCCTCATGGACGGCTCTAAATATGTATTAGTGAAATATCCGTGAGGGTCTCGAAAGACCCCCACATCGGCACACGTTGAGATGGCAGTAAAAATTTCGTATTTACAGAATTGACTCTTCGATGCTTAGTTAATCGGTACAAATCGTGAGAATTCCGATCAGTTCCGAGCAATCGAAGAATCAGTCACGGCTCGAAGCATCGCCACGCAGCTGCTAATCCTTCGGAGGCTATTTAGCTTGCAATCACGACGAAACTCATTATGTTCACCGTAACAAGCGGAAACGCGTTTTAAAAAAGCGAGATAAATCCGCGAACGCTATCTCACGGCGAAAAAAAGAAAAAAGAAGAGCGCGTAATTAAGGCGCGCGTAAAGCGAAATGGGATTGCCTTGATCTTTAAGTAGCGTTGCAATTCGATGCCTCCGTTCTACCTTACCCACTTTACCACGGTGAATTAAAGTTTCATTTCAATTGAAATTACGATCCTTGGGTTCTTTAAGCGTCTCGGTTTAGTAAGAACTCGTATTCTACGAGTTGCTCGGAGAATACAATTTTTCGTTACGTTCTTGATGTTTCAATCTAAGAATCGTGAAGCAGAATAGTTTAATCTGAATTGAGCATCAACATCCAGTCAACGCAGCAATTCGTGTGCAAATCGTTGCTGAACATTACTTTTCAACACTGCGATTAAACAAAATTATGAGTTAACACGTTGAACGCCCAGCATAAATCGGTGGAGTTTCTCCCAGGACCCAAACCCGAGACTCAGACTGTAAACAGCGCAATGTTATATTTACTTTATAATTTATTGTTACTTTATATCGTATATACTTATCATAATTGTGTTACAAATAAAATTGGTATAAATTACCTCCAAAATCTTGTTTTAATTAGAAAAGTGTCAACCGTTTACAAGAAACATAGCCGTCACCCAGATATGGGTGACGTGGCGTTCAACGTGTTAAGCAAGCTTCTAAATTTCTTGTGGCAACCCTCTTGTTCTCATCGCCGAAATAGGTACAAGAATCCTCACAATTAACGATCCTGACGGCAAGCACATCAATTATATGTAACAAATGATAAAAGATTTATTACTTATTATTATTTAAATTGTTACTTATTAATATTAAAATTATTATTCATTGTTATTTAAATTTATTATCATTTAAATGCTTATCAACTTGATATTAACTTTATCGAGTGTTCCGACCCACGGAACAACAACGGGAAGTTTTCCTTGGCATATTTACGACATGAGCGTGCCGGTAATGCTATTTTTGAGGACGGAGAAACGTTAGCCTTTTTCTGTTTATTTTCAAACCTTCATAATGTCCATAGAGGGACTCCAACCAATCGCCGTATCGTCCTGAGGTGTGGAGGAGTGAGCATTCGAACTCCTCCATATAAAACTCGAGTCACTTCGGCACCGCGTAGAAATCACGAGAAAATCACAAGCAATCGTCAGAAGTTAGTATTCATTCAAACAATCATTCGTTTGACATTTAAATCACGTTTCTACATCACGCGTCTCAATCGAGAGACGTTTACAACTAGGTTAAGGTAATTAATTTTACTTTAACCAACGGTCAACGACCGAGCGTACATGGGCTTTACGACCCCATCAAATTCATCAAGAATTACGGTGACTTGGACGTAACGTCGAGAAAATGCGATTAAAGGGAATGGAAAATCTATAAATAAAATGTATTTATGATGCAGAGAAAAGTATGCTCTGAAGCACGTATTTTGTTTCACGTTGATATCTCAATTCATTCCGAGGATATACTGTTACAAAGCAAAACATTTAAAATACACGACGATTAACCCTTTGCGGTCCGTGCTGCATTCGCAATTTTGTTTCAACAGCTTCTATGTCGACGATGTGTCGAGACACGTTGGACATAGAACTGCAAACGGTTAACTTTAAAATCGTCTTTGTTTTATCCAATTTGAATAATGTCAGTTTAAAGATTGATTGAATATGGAAAGAGTTTTGTACAATTTTTCGAGGCAAATACCACCCCACTGTGCGCTGTGTCGAGTAACGTTCGACATAGGACCGCAAAGGGTTAACACTTTGCCGTCCGGCTCGTTTGTAACCATTTCTTCGCTTGACGCAGGCAGAACTGATCGTGTTACTTCGCTTGTCGCCGGCTGTTTTTGGGGAGATTGGGAGATGATAAATTTCAAGTTTTACTAATCTCATCGGTAGTTCACACGAGTTTTCAATCGAAATTCAATTAAAAAAATGTACTTATATAAATAAATGTAAAATTTCTTTGTTTTATATATTTGTTTATTTACATTTTCTTTGGTACTTATTTAGTATTTCTCTTTTAAATGATACGAAGCAAAACAATCACTAACATGTAATGCAACTCCACACGACTTGCATATCAAATTTGTTGTTTTTCTTTTCTTGTTTTTGGTACATACAACGCAGCTTCTTCGTTTTCGTTTATTGCTTTCGGAAATGAATACTAACTGGTAACGTATATAACTTATTCCATTTAAGTAAATTGGTAACAAAACCCCACAGATCATCAACAAAATGCAAGCGATACTAATGTACTGTCGCCGGCCGTCGAGCGATACTTCACGAACAACACCACTGTGATGACGCCGGACGGCAAAGTGTTAAGAATCCTGCGCAACATCGTGACCCACTATTTTTCCTGGAGATGCGTACGTCGCGTGTAAGTAGTGTGGGGCGCCAGTAAGAGTAAAACGACCGTTGGCTGACTCAGCGTTCCCTTACTACTGACCACGGTACGAGCGCTACGTTTAGAATAGGTCAGTGACTGCGCGCGGGAGAAAATTCTGCCTCGCTTTAAACGACGGCACCTCCGAAACGGAAAGGCTTATGGAGATAAATCGGAAAGCACTTTAAAGAGGAAGGATCCGTGCGGCTAACGGTGTTAACCGTTTGCACTCGAAAGGCGACTCTTCACCTTTAAAAATGTTCAAGTGTAAAGTATTGAAATGATAAGATATCAGAATACTCAGTTATATCAAAATTCATTTGGTATAATGATATTTTATAAACACACCTTAAACTTATACTGAATTTCTGGTTAATTTTCCTATCAATTTGAGATCAACAACGCAACCAATAACAATAATTCTCTACATTTTTATTGTTTTATTAATGAATTTTGTAAAGTGACCTTATT
This sequence comes from Tetrapedia diversipes, assembly GCA_033822845.1. Taxonomy (NCBI): domain Eukaryota; kingdom Metazoa; phylum Arthropoda; class Insecta; order Hymenoptera; family Apidae; genus Tetrapedia; species Tetrapedia diversipes. The sequence continues at coordinate 397,857 of JAOPTO010002156.1, forward strand.
CTAATTCCTCTGTTTTTTAAAACTATTGCATTTCTGCAATGTCCAACGTAAAGTACCGAAATGAAGAGATACCTGAATTCAGTTATATCAAAGTTCATTTGGTATAATGACATTTGATATGAACACACCTTAAACTTATATTGAATCTCTGAATCTTAATTTTCCTATCAATTTGAGAACAGCACCGTAACCAATAACAATAATTCTGTACATTTTTATTTTTAAATTAATGAATTTTGTAAAATGACTCTACTTTAATCTCTATATTATTCGAAACTATTGCATCTCTTAGAATATATACAGTAATCTGAAACATTCGTCCAACAGTGTACATAATACATGCTTTATTTCCTTCTTTATCCTTTTTGTCGCACACTATCATATTCCCAATCGAACCCCATAAATTAGTATTCTCTTGAACGAACCGAACCGCGCCCCGCAATATCTCGCAAATATCATCGTAAATAAGCTTTCCCAGCAACAACAAAACACGATACAATCGTCGTAGAGTTCGTTGCCAGTCGGAGCGCGTTCCATCGATGCGATCTAATCCCGTGTACCGATTCCGTTCCCAGGGAAAAATCAATCGTTGCCGCGTTTCGCGATACGATCTGCGAATAATTCGTGAAACATCATAAAAGCGCGGGCATTACGTATTCTTAACGCGATTCGTGGGCGTGCGAGAGTGCCGCGGACCCCGCGAACGATGTAAATTGCGTGGAAATATTTCAACGGCTCCAGGGTACGACCAGACCAGCGGCCGTACGTACCTTTTATCACGGTATCGGTGAAATTCAAGTCCAGGGCCGCCGCGGAAAGGGGGGAATAGCGTGAGGGAGGGAGGGAGGGTGCGGGTGGGTGGAAGTCGAAATTTATCATCGCCGTTACGTTACCATTTCAGGCACGTTTGCGACCGAGTACCTTATACTTCAGAACACCAGGTTACCTTCCTGGATACGTCTACACCTATATATCACGCGCATCACGGGGCTCTCGCGAAAATGCATGCGGTTTTATCTTTCGCCGCGACCCCGCGCGACTTTTCATAATGAAAGTCCCGTCAATCTTTCTCCAACCGCGCGATTCTCTCCTCTTTCTCTTTCCACCATTCCCACCACCCTCTCCGTCCCGTCTCTCTTCTTCCCTTCATCCTTTTTTATTTTCCGCTCGCAATTTCCGCCGCGAATTCACGACACCGCCCGATGAAAGTGTCTCGTGGTATTATTCGACGGGGAGGGGAAAGGAGCGTGTATCGCGGTGCGGCAGAGATTCGGGTACCCGTTGCAGGGTCGCGGCTCTAGTGCAGCCGCAATAACACGGTAGATTGCGCGGGGGTTGGGTATAAACAAGGGGATGTAAAAACGCGAACGGGCGAACGTGCGCGGAATTACACCGGACCGGAATAAGATGGCCCAAAAATTAGCCGTATCTAAATGAAACGCAATTCTTCCTAGCGACGTCGCGGCTTCCCTCCTTTGTTCCGTCAGTGTGCCCCGGAAAAATGAAGGTTCCCCCGGAGATTTACGATCGCGATCGAGAAACGTGCGGCGAATAACGCGAACAAAGGCGGGGCGGTTTCTTTGAACGAGTACGAGGTTCGTTTCCTCGAGCGAGGGACTCGAGAAACAATGCGCGGAGCAACAGCTTTCGTAAAAGTACAGATGAAAATACGGTGGTAAGCGAAATTCTCGACATTTAATGACAATCCTTTGTTTTCTCGCGGCCGCGACGAACAATGGCCAGCGCGGGTCGATTGCTTACAGCGTTAAAAAAGAAACAGGCCCTTAGGGTGCCGGACACCTCAGGATCTGCCGCGTTTCGCGCTAATTTGAATAAACGCCGCTCTGCGAGTACGGCTCGATAATTCTCGGCTGCTTTGTTTTACTTACCCGAACCTAACCCCCCCGTTTCAATTACAGCCGTAAGAAAATTGGCCGACGAAACCACGTTTGTTTAACGTAACGATCGAAGTTTTACGAAAGCAAACGTTCGAGCCACGGTGTTCGAGCCGGCTCTGTTGACTTTAATTACACCACGGGAGAGAAACAGCGGATGGGTAGCTTAACGAAGGCCAAATCGTGATTTGGTCGATGCAAGATTTTCAGGATTCGTCACGGAGGATCACGGAGGTTCATTAAAATGTATCAGATCTCCGGCGAACAGCTTTAGCCTGCCGATTTTATGATCTCTCGCCTTCCCAGCAACTTTGGCTTAATGCCGCAGCGGGAAAGTGCGAAAACGTTCAGTTTCGAAACTGTGTCACCTCGTTAAGAGGATTGAAAAAGATTTCTCATTTCGTGGAAGGCTTTTATATACATTTTTCCCTTTGTTCCGTTGTTCTTGGCGGGACCCGTTCTCTCCGCAATCACGTAGCTGTTGGACTTAAAAACTACGGGTTCTCGAATCGCGGTCGAAAAGTCGAACGAAAACTTCTGCCTTGTGGATTAACCCTCGAGTGGTTGTACGAACGCCGATAGTCTTTTTTGCTCACGATTCACTTGTATTAATTTACTTTTAATGTGGCAGCCCAGTTTAACGTTATGATTTTAAATAGAAGAAAGTTATAAATAAACGTAGAACTGTATCATTGATACGTGATGGATTTTTATAGAAATTTCTATTTCTATAAGTATAATTGGAGAATGGTGCATACATTCATGGTACACATAAGTAAATATAAAAATAGGCTTTGTTGATAATAGAATGTTGTTTACAGCATTATTCGTTACAGATACATAACAATTGTTGTTCTACCAATCGAAACGTATTATCTAGTATTTCATCCTATTAGTTTGGGTAAGTTTAGGGTAAACTATAATAGCCACACCCTTTACGTCCAACCTTTTATTCGATTCTCATAAATCCTCGTTCATCCTACAATCGTTTCTCCAGCTGAACAAAACAGTTATCTCCTCCTTCTACGTAAAACGGCTTTAAACAAAGCCCATACACAGCGCACCATGTATTTCTACGAGCACGCTAATTGAAAATCTTACGAAGAAGAGACAGAGAAGGGAAACGGCTCCAATTAACAATGTGTTTACGCACGTGGTCCCCCGGAAACAGGATGTCATCGTGACCCGTTATAAACCTGTGCATACACTAACACAGTGCACACAGCCTCGACGAGAACTCGAAAAGCAAACACAGCATCGATGGTCGCGCCTCGTAAACAGCGTAAGGGGTCGGTTAAAGGTCCGACGATTTCTCTGATGCGCCCTGCGTCAACTGCTTTTCAAAACGAGCCGCCAACCCCGGCTGCATTATGCTCTTACACTCATGCATAAAACGTGTGCGACAGTACAAGTCACATCATTGTGTCCCGCTGCTAACGAACCCCTTGGCCAACGTGCTCGTGACGAGGGTCGCAAAAAGAAAGCGCTCGTTTGCTCGCAGCTCGTACGATTCTCGGCCTCTGGTACGCGCGCCACTGACCCGTGCTGGCTGCCCTTTTATTTGTCTTGTAATTTCTACAACTCGCGCAAAGCTTATCGTTATCTTCAGCGGCGAGTATTCTACGGGCACGGTTTAATTACCGATAATTGAGTTATCAATATAGGAAAGTTCTATAAAATGTAGAACGGAAGATGGAATTCAGGTGTGAAAAATAAAAGCGAAGCGATTAAAATATTAATAAAAGTATATTTAAAACAATTTAACAAAAACAACTTAAACGACTTTACAACTTAGCAACTTCACAATCAAAACCTTTCTTTCAAACAGTCAAACACTTTCTGCTTCACCGTCCAATACTTTCTGCCCCGCGCTCGCATTTTCCCCGTCATATATTCTTCCAAACACTCGTTTCCTTTCATTCTAACTGTCAACCTTTCTCACTCTACGCATTCGGTCACGACCACCCAGAATTTCTCAGTCGCACTGTTTTCTCAAGTTCTCATCTTTCACGCCTTAGAAACATTCGAGCCCACACATTCTGCGTTCGCACGACAATCGCCCAACTCAAGTACTCTTCAGACTTTCCCAAACTCGCATCCGCTCGATCGCATTCCTACATCAATGAACGCAGTTTTGAACGCAATGTACTGTTATTGAGCTCATGCAAAAATATTCACCGTTTTTGAATTAATACTGGTAAAACGCAACGTTGGATTTCTGATTTCATGTTTCACATGTCGATTGCCTAAAAAATCTTAAGATGTGGTTAAACATAAAAAAAAAATTTAATTTAATATAGATTAACCCTTTCGCTTCGGCTGTCCAGTCCGCCGAAGTACCGTCACTGAACGAAAGCACGCGTCAGAAATATGCACAGTGCGCGTTTTTCTAAGTCTTAAATAACAATTGTGCTGAATAAAACAATCACTGCTCTAATGTAACAAGTATATTTACATTTTTAATATGAAAAGGTTTACAAAATTATTAAAATACAGAACTATTAAAATATAAAATTATTAAAATACAAAATATATTTAGATGCCGCCTATAAGCGGCGCTCGTACCCACAGGCCATCTAGTGGACGCCGCCTATAAACGGCGCTCGAAGCGAAAGGGTTAATAGACATTGGTGGCAAAGGACAATCGCAACTTTTGCGTGGATTTAGTACCGGCTATGTTCGTCTATTGGACTAATAATGTTGGACTCCACGGGATTATCGATCCAATGAATGGTTGATTGTTTCCGCAAAAGTGAAAAATGCCAAGAGTTCACTATAATGTTTCAATATTTCACATTTGATGTCGCATTAAAATGAGAATCTGGTGGTTAACGTTAAATTTGTATATCTTTATCGTTCGTATGAATAATTCAAGATTTATTGTACAAATGTTATTGTTCTAAAGTGCTTGTTGATTTTTTGATCTTGCTGTTTACGGATTATTGACGGTTTAGTAGACGTCTCGCTTAAATACCGAGTGGAAACAAAAACGAAATCGAAATTATAATGATAATCTGTTATAATTAATTATAAAATTGTTTCACAATGTAACGCTTATTCGATGTTACAATGTTACGAGAATGATAGATATGGTCAGTTTCGGATTATTATGCTTTAGATTACAGTAACTCGGGTTTGCGTGTAATCTTATACCCTATAGTATTCTAATGAATATCAGTTTCAAATTATTTCCTTTCAAATACCATACAAATTTCACAACGTTCCATAATTTGTGCCTCAATTTCAGCTCTCTAACGAAGAAGATTTATGTTCAAATTGATATTCTACCGGCAACAAACAAATTGGTACAAAAATCTTAAAAATCATAGAAAAATCCCTTGTCCCGAAACTTTCGCCCATCAAACGTTACCCTGCATTTCGAACTGAATCCTAAACTAAAATTATTAGTCACGCGTCTCGATATAGTAAAGAAGCGACGGAGGTCTCGACGAAATTCAACGAACAGTTCCGTCACGGTGCAAACGCCACCTTCCTAAGGCAATAAACACACGGGCCCGTCCGTGCACCGGAAACGAACAATGCAAGAAATAATATTGCATGCGACTGACGGGACACGAAAGGCAGTTTACGGGGCGAAATTGCAGACGACAGCATAATGAACCAAACCTGTTCCGTTTGGGGTCTCGTAGCAACTTCGCGTTACGATACATCCACTTTCCCCCCTCATGGTCTATAGCTACAGCGACCGATCAAATTGCTATGAACACTTCGAAGAAAACAAAGATCGATGAAGTATGTTATGGGAAAAAATGGCACTTGAATGTGTTTAAAATTAATCCTGTTTCGTTATAGAAACTGCATATCTTTGTTCCTTCACTAATACACAACGATGATCTTTAAACGTGTACAAATCTGTTTAAAATGTGTAACATACACATACATCAATTCGATATTCACATCGATATTTACATCTGTCATTACTAGAATTAATAATAATTCATGTAAAATTTTCTTTTATTCCTTTGTCACAATATCGTGCTAACGTATACGTTAAGGGAAAGAGCACACCTCACAAGTTCAGTTTCTAACTGATAAATGTAATAATAGATATCCACTTTTGACGCTAATGGATTTCTGACACCCGGTATACAATAGGATAATGCGAAACATAATTTTATGGTATGCAAATGTTGTTCATACACTCATTTTTATCGTCATTACGGTAGAACATTATTTATTGATTAATTTATTTCCTTTTCTGACCCTTTGATCTTAAGCTTATGTCCGCTACTGTAAATGAAAATATTCGGAGAGTTGCCGGGCTAATTAAACGCACCAAAACTTAATTTAATTAATTGCAGTACAATCTTCCTTAGCCAATCTCTTCTTTGCCCTTTCTTCTCCGAAGATCGTAAATACCGATTCGCTTCTTCTTCCACTTCGCCGTTAGGGGCGGTAACTTCTGTGACGTATTTCCCCCCCAGATCTTTTATCCATCTGTTCATAACAATTTGTTCACCCAGTGTACGCGTTACATTATCCGAGACCGAGCCAACTTCCCCGTTCCTGGCATCCAGTTTTCATTCAGCACGTAACACAACCGCCCCTCGATCTCGCCCTCGAATCCGACCCCCGTGCGTCGCCCCTGCCCCGGTTCCAACCGGGCACAATTCCGGCTGCCGTGTATACGGAAACGACGCGTTTAGTCTGACTAAGCGTTCACAAGATTAGTTGTTCGGCTGGCTAATTTGGCCCGATGAGCGCGTACCGCCGTTTGGACTTCCTCCTGACTTCGAGCGGGGAGGTTTCCGAGTTTCGGTGATGTTTCTCTGGCGGGGAACGGTTGATGAGATTACAAGCAGCGACGGTGCCCTTTAGAGCGGGAATTTCGCGAAGAAGAAAATTCGTGGCGAACCTTAAGGGGATGCTTGTTTGTAACAGATTTGATGAATAGGGGTCCTCGTTGAATTTTTCTAACTTTAACCCTTTGCGGACGGAGCAGTAAAGAAAATAGTTACGTCACGCATTTGTGTTATAAAAACTAAAGCTGTATTTAAATAAATTTTTCATAAAATCTAACAAACTCATAAACAAACAAATTTAGGCCAACTTGACTTCTTAGGCTAGTATATCCATGCGTATCTTATACGTGTCGTTTACGACAGACAAACGCCAGCCGCAGCGCGAGAGTTGGGCGGATATATCCGACACTCGTCCGCAAAAGGTTAAGCTGATCAACCTTTCAAACTACAGTTATGAGTAATTGAATCTTTATTTATTTGGATTGCGTGAGTTCTGGTAATCGGTATCGTTTTCTGAAAGTTAAAACTTCGAAAAATGATATTAAGCTAAGAACCAGGCGTTAGATTTATAATAATTTTAAATAGTTTTAACGGAAAAAGATATCGTGGGAAATAGAAAGATAAATTCGTCTGTCATGGTATACAGGTGCACGCGTTCTTTAATTCTGTTCATCGAAATTCGAATCTTTTTCTGGTTACGCAGACCATTAGCGATTCAACGTGGATGTTTATTTTGCGAGTAGAATGCGTATCGGGGGAAGGGAAATTGCGATGAGAAGAAGGAAGTTGTACGAACTCTTGAGGCACGTTTCCACCGACTTCTATTTCGACTCTCGCGCCGCGATCTTTGAATTTCAACGAGGAACGTACATACATACGTTCATTCCTTCGCCGTACACGTATGCAACGCGTAACGTTGCATCGTGAAATGGAAATTTTGATGCAAGTTACGTCTCCCGGCGTTACAGGATTAAGATTAACGTGCGTGCCTTTATTTCCTTTTTTCACACGTTTTCATTACGCAGCCATTCTAAAGTAATATTATTTCGCCGGATGTGCGTATTTTTCCGTCACGGTTTTAACAGGGACCTCATCTGACTCTGCTTTACTTTCGACGTTCTGAGGTCATTAGTAGCAACACGTTGATGAAAAAAAAAAAATTTAACGCGAATAGTAAATACGAGAATTCTACAATTTGTCATAACATTTCCTTCGCGAGAGTTTTAGAGATATTCTTCAATGAAAAAGTAGATTTATTTTTAATTGAATAATTTATACGTAGTGTAATTACGCACAGTGTATTTTGTTAAATTAAACTGAAATTACAACTTAGTGTTACGTATTCTGTTAACTTTCAACGGTAGCATCGAATCATTATTATTTTAATTATTTCCATTTAAATGTTAAATTCGTATTTATGGTTTTATAAAGATGAAACTTTAAGAAATACAAGCAATACAAATAATGATGTGTCCTTCTAACTCTATCTCATTAGATAATCTTATTATTTTAACCTGCATCATCTTATTTTTCCTATCAGAAATAATATGAAACAAATATAAATTTGCTTTTAGAATTCATATTACGAATAAAGAGAACGATTTATAAATTATCAGACAGAATTTACCGTCGAACAATTACGCTGATGTTTCGCGTAACCTGGCTGGGGCCATTTTACAGTATCGGCTGGGAAGTTCTTTCGTTTATCGGTTAATTACGAAATTAATGCCCGCTAATATGCTTCGGCCGGGTCAAAGCGAAAATTCGTTAACTATCGTGCGCTTAAATCGAAGTTTCCTGAACGGACAAAGTTGCAAGCACTGTTGGAGTTGTTAGACAGAGCATCGGAGAAAGTTCAAGGCCCTTATCGCCTCCTACTGTGCGGGCACACGCGCCAGAATTTCCTCATGTTTTCGGAAATAACACGTTACCGTCGGTGAAGCTCTTCGATCATTGCATTGCCTGTGTTTGACCTTGTCTATTTTGTTGCTTTTCTTCTTTTTTCTCCCTTAACTGAAAACGTCCTTCAAGTTTCGCGTCCAAAACTACTTGTAAACAAAACACAGCTGGTCACAAATGTTTGTGTACACTTGCAAGATTTAACACTATTCCTACTACGACCGGTCAAATGACCGTTCTTAAAATTTCGATTAGAATTTCATATATACAACATAATTGAATCGCCTCTAAACTTTAGACTTTTTCTCAAATATACGTATAATACATTATTCAATATTCACTTCTTTTTTCATTGTTTATTTTCTGAGAAAAATTTGTAGCCTGTCTTACGTGGGAATGTCGCGTACCTATAGAAATAGGTATACGTGAAGTGTCGGTAGGAATAGTGTTAAAAAGAAAACACGACACTGAGGTATAGAGGACAGGGTTTATCAGCTGCTAGAGAATTTCTCTGTTCATTTTAAGGCTGCATTTGTAAGCGATCGCGAATTTTTATCCTTTAAATACATATTTTTGTGATACTACAACATACCTTTTAAACGACCTCAAAGGCATTAGTATTTGCTTACCGGTCGTGGTAGGAATAGTGTTAAAAAGCTGTCTTGCAGAAAAAAAATGACGCAGTTCGACGACGACCCAAAAAAAAAACAGCGTGAATTTATATCTCGTTAGGCGGATAATCTATTTTCCAAGAAAACGGAGCTTCCGCTCACGGCGTGGCCAGCGAGGCCGGTGTTCACGGCCGACAGAGTTTATCGCATTAATTTGAATTTATCGAGGGAAAAGTGCGAGTGGCTGAGCTTGGCCGCTCGGACGGTTCAAAAGTTATTCGGCGTAAATCAAACCCTTTAACGGCCGGCAGATGCGAAAGTCGTATCCTGAAACAATGCCCCCCCCAAGTAATGCCCTTTCATTCGGATTCGCTAATGCTGCCGCGGGAAAAATGCACTCTGCATTTCTCTTTGCTGCCACCCTTCTTCTCCCTGCCCCTTTCACTTCAGCGTCACGCCACTCAGCACGACTAGCGATGGGATCAAGTACTTACACGTAACCATCCTTCCTCACGAAATTTGTTCACGTCATTTTACAGTATATGTATTCACATTTGTAGTGTTACAATAATAATAATATTTGTAAGAAACAATTAATAAAAGATTATATATTTTAAAATAGTACAAAAGAGAGTTAGGTTACAATTACATGAACATTGCGCACGGAACGAACAAAGGATGGACGTCTTCTGTCAAAAAAAAAAGCATTTCGTGACAAAATCGTTTTTACAACTCCGTTTCGCTCGCTCACGATCTTCTGCCCTCCGCGCAGGCAGTGCCGCCCCACGAAATAATTTCGCCACTAAACCTTTATAATCTTAAATCCTAATTAGTATAAATAAAACTTAATAAATCTATGGGTAATTTCTGGCTCCTACATATTTATTTATCGATTATAGGAATATAATTACAATACCATGTACAAATTTTAGTTAATTCAACTCTCTACACGGTATCACGTCTAATTCAACTCTATTCGGTATAACGTCCAATTCAACTCTATTCGGTATAACGTCCAATTCAACTCTATTCGGTATAACGTCCAATTCAACACAATTCGACCAGCGAAAACTGTCGCTAACCCTTGGCCTTTCTCCCACCACGTACCTGGGAAAAATTCCTCAAGTATGACCATATTTGGGCATTTTTAGAGGGCCTCGCGCGTCGCCAAGGGTTTTCCCCAAGCAGGTCTGAACTCTCGCTGTTCACCCCTCACTTTATCTTATGCTCTAAAATTAATTACGATACTACAAAATCGTTTGAAATTGGTATTTTTCCAAATTTGAAAGGACCAATCAGCAGGTTTGTCAAAACAAGAAGTGGATGGTGATCGGTGGCAGCGTTTCAGTCAAATCAGTCAACTCAATCAAGTCAGTCAATTCAGTCGAGTCAGTCTGTCAAGTCAACTCTGTCAACACAGTCATCAGAGTTCAACACACACACAGTCCGCGCCCTTGCCTTTTACAAACGCTCGCATATAAAACTGACGTGCGAGGAGCGACATTTGACGCTCAACAGATATTATGGTTCTAATAAGTCTTTTGGATGTTTGCGTTTTAGTCTTCTAACTGTGTCCGCGTAGCAGTTTACTGTTAGTGAGTTTGGGTGGGTGTTGATTCTATCATTGTGTTTGTTTGTCAGTCGAATAATTTCTTCCTGTACAAAGAGAACGTTTAATGTTTTGCGAATGTCGTCATTCCTGATGTACCAAGGAGCATCTATTATTGTGCGAAATATTTTTGCTTTCCATTCTTTGGATTTTTTACATTTCGAACGGTATGAACAACTGACGGTGCAGTCGTTGACTGTCGAAATATCACGTTCAAGTTTACTGACGCACGTACATCACGTAACTGCTTCTTTGTCGACACAAAATAAGACAAACGTTATCGCGCCATTGGGGTTTTTTTCTACCGTGTTTTTTCAAAAGTCTCTGGGACTCAAACGGTGAAGATTTCGAATAAAATGAAATAAAGTCGTATAATCTGCAGAATTATTTTCAAAATATCCTATCCTGTCGTTAGCCAATTAACCCACAACTACTTTTGTATTTTGTACATCCATCGATTCCATTCTAGCTTCCATGGAAATGTTTTATTCGAACTTTTCGAAACGCGTTCACCGCGAGCAAGACTGGTGAAATCGATGAAAGAATGCTCTCTTCTAATTCCATTCGTGGCACAATCCCGATTCTTCCAGCCATCGCGATCGTAAATAATGCATTCGCTGGCCTTGCATCGCACCTTTAAAGTGTCGCACAGCGCCGCATCCGGGGCGCGACCGTGAGAAACACAGCTGTGCAAGAGCCACGAGGAGGAATGCAGAAGCGAGGATCGTCGACGATGGGCGACGAAAAGCTGCGAAACAACCGGAAGGGTTTCCACAACTTTTCGAATCACGGACGAGATATTCCTCGTAATAATGTTTCAAGATTCATCTTGAAACGTACACTTACGCCGATTCGAAACACGTTCCCTAGCAAATTAACGTTTATTTTATTTAGAAACAGGCAAAATAATTGAACATTACTAAAAAATACGTAGCAAACACTTTCTTAAAACGTGTTACAAATTTTAAGCTATACAAATTAGAAGTACTACGTACACAATTGTTATAGAGAAAAATGATTCTCTTTTCTGAATTTGTTATATTTTTTAGATAAAGGAGAAGAAATTAAGCAAGTAAATATATATTGAAAAATAATTTATTACTGTAACATTCTTCATGCTTTTGTATCTTGTTAGACAATAATTATTCGAATACCTTTTGAATTGCAGTATCTTTACAATTGCTTCTTTAAGGTTTCAATTTTTTTTTATTTCATACGACAATCGTTCAAATATTTCCTGATAAATTATATATTCTTTCCTGCAGATCGATTTCTAATCACTGATCACAATTTGGAAGATTGGTTAACGGTATATTTAGTTATTCCTTATGTTTCACTGGTAACGGTGTCTCTTTTATCGCGATCCATATCACGCCCCGTAGTTCATTTAAGGAGAATCGAGGCTTCAGCTAACGCCAGCTGAATTCGCGATAAAGTTATTCACTTGCCAGGAAGTAAAATAGTTTTATAGTATCGCCTGATCTTTCATCTCTACCCACCCCTTATACTCTATACGTATGCATTACGCTTATGTATTCCGGTGAACCGCGTTCATGCCACTTTGAAGGAGATAAAACTTACATATAGACATTTATAAATAATCCCAGAGAGAAAGAGAGAGGGAAAGTGTGTGTGTGTGTGTGTGTGTGTATGGTTATAATAAAGGAGTACAGAATTTTATGTTGATGATTAATTTTTCATTTAACGGATATCTTTAAGGATTCACGTTAACCGATAAAGGTTTCATAATCGCGATTTTCGAATGAAATAAATTTAAAACAGTTCAGGGATAAAATCATTTAACTAGAAGATATAAAAAGAATAATGTACACATTATGACATTTCAAACAGGAAAAATGATAGCAGACAGTGGAGTAACGTTTTGCGATAATGGTCAGCGTTTGCGTCTGATCATAAATCTTCCTATTCTACTGATCTGCGAAACTCTTTCTTCTATGCATAATGAATTACGTACTCATGAGAATATTCATTATTTCATGTTCTCTACAATCTCGTATTGATACTGCTCTCGATTATTAATTACATTTTACAGAGGAATCATATTTTTCACACTTTATTTAGAAACATACAATTTTCTTCCAACAATACATTACCTAATATTTTTTATAATACACACTTCTTACCTCCGTAAACTGAATTTACCGTAGTGCATAGTAAACTAATACTAAATCTTAAATGTTTATATAAGCAAACTTTAAAATAAATAAATTTTATAAGCAAGTTTTAAAATAAATAAATTTGACAAATCAAACAGTAATTCTAATATTTTAAGTAAGAATACCAAATTCTTTTTAATAATATATTACAGAATTTCTTGCTGCGGCACTCAGCTCCACAAACTCAGCGAAATATGTTGCACGTTAAACAATTTACGTCCCGGAAATGTGTGTCCAGGTGAAAAGAACTTCGTCGGCGCTAATCCCACGTGTGAAAATGCGCCTTCTTTTAACCGCTTTGTACGCGACCAGCTCTTCCTCTAAATACGATTACCTAACGGGAAGCTAGCTCGCCCCGCGTCTTATTTTCAACTAATCCTATTTGCTACGATACGCTTATTTCTGAGCAGAAGCGGATATGAAAATAAACGACGCGCCTTTACGGAACAGTCGCCTCGGCCGAAAACCCGCGTCGTTTATTATTGGCGGAAGCAGCGTGCAACATTTACGCTCGCGGAACGATTTATGGAGTTTCCCTTCGAGAAACAAGTTACCTAACCGATAAGGAAGTTTTCAAACTTCCTTCGCTCCCCGTCCGACAACAATTTTTAACAGCTAAACGCGTTCTCCAGCTTGTCGGTGGCTGAGTGCACCGACATGCAAATATTTTTTACAAAGCTACTTCCTTTTCGCTTGTAACAACTTCACGGGAGAAGCGAAGGTACGTTATATGGAACAATTCGCAGTATTTTGAATCTCGAACGTTGAATTCGACTGCGTTAATCGCAGACGATAGCAAAATGCATTTTATACGAAATTATAAGCGTTGATCTCTTCAAGTGGTAATTATCTATCGTTTAAAGCGGAGAGAAGTGTGCTCGTATTCCAAATTGATTTTAATTTTCGTAACCCACAAGAATAAATAGCGTAACAGGACTTTGACGCATATTTTGATATATATTAACATATCATTAATTATTATTTTATCGTAATAGACATAATAAATTTACACATTGAAATATATAAAAATGTTGCAATATGTATGGTGCACAGGTGAAAGTAGTGACGCAACTCAGAAATCGCGATTTTCAAATGATCATGACACGCTATAAGAATATCACAGAAACATTTTTTTACCAATTATGATGTTATTCGCAAACAGCAGCGAACAAAAGTTTAAGACCACAATATTTTTATCATCATGTCATTATGGTAGGACATTATTTATTGATTAGCATACAATACAAATTTTATTTATCGTACCATTTCTTATTAATCAATTTATTTATTTTCTTTGACCCTCTTAGTCTTAAACTTTTGCCCGCTGCTGTAATAATCGCTACTGTATATCTTCTAAAAATAAAGAATACATTGCCCTCTGAAACATTGACATCGATAACGAATCGAAGACAATAGAAAACCCACTTCTATCGATCCAAAGAGTGCAAGAAACCCCGGCACAGTTCGTCTCTCTGTAACCCGTACAAGAAACCCATTGCTGCAGCACGACACACTCGCAACAATTACCGCTGTCGTCCTCGGGAACGAACGAAGGAACGAACGAACGAACGAGCGGTAGGAACGGTTGAAAGGGAGCGTCGAAATGGGCGGCAGTCGAATAAGCCACGGCAAATGACTAGCTCGCAAACATTCCCGAGGGGGTAGCCGGGCCAATCGGCTTTCAATCGTGGTTCGTGCTCGGCCGCGCGCGTTCCTTCAATGGCGTTGATTAGTAACTACTTTCGGAAATAAACGAGAACAGCTCCCTGTGTCCGTGTGTACCGGCCACTCTCCTCCTCTTCCTGGAAAGCGGGAAAGAAACGAGGCACGATGTGGGAGATGGGACGAAGGTTTAGTCGAAGGCACGAAGGAGGGAAGAAACGAGAGTGGAAGACAGGATGCATTCTCTGTCGGAGGGTAGCGACCACCTTTTCCATCGCTATACGAGTAACCGAATCGACCTGAAAGTGCTTATCGGTGGGACCAACGCGATGCATACTCGCGCGTGCACACCAGTATGTGCCGTGTGTGCACGTGTACGTGGCACGGTGTACGGGGGCGAACCGTAACGAGCAAAGGCTCGACTACGAAACGGTACAAATTGAATTTCAACGGCAACGTGCCGGCTGATTCGAGCGATCGCGCGGCCATGGGTCCGGTCGGGATCCAAGAGGAGGGCGAAGACGGTCCATTATCGGTCGGAGGTTGTGGGATCGTTAAATCATTGGCGCAGCGGCGGCAATTCCGTTTCCCGCGGTTCATTAGACCGGCAATGATACACGATGTGTAATATCGGGGCGATGTTACGTTGGGAACGTTGTAGGCGACAGAGACGATGCGCGACAATCAGATTACCTTAACGTGGAACAGTAAGAAGATTTTCTGCTTACGCGCCGTTTACTTAATCTCTGCCTGCCTCGTCTTTTTCTATCGCGAGAAATCGCTTGTATTTGTTGGCCAACCGTGAACGAACTGTTCGACGCGTCTGACTCGCGAAGGTTACCGCACTCTGGAAAATAGTTCGTTAACCGTAGAAGATCAAGGATCTTAAAGACGATAAAACATTTAGCGATGGGACGTCGTTGAAATCCTTGGTTTACAATATTGCCACTGTCCTAAATCTTACTACTTAAGAACTGAACAAAGATCATCTGATTCGCCGAAATAAGTCCGTAGCAAATGGAATCGGTCGATTACCATCGATTACCGTCGATTAGGGTAGATCGAATTTAAAGTTGTTTACGTGAAATTTCAATTAAGAAAGGAAAACAATGTACGACGAACCGATTACCATATTCTTCAATACGGCGTTACCATTCTCAGTCGTTTCACGTTGCAGCAGAACAAGACGAAGCAACGCGGATCCGTTTCCTTCTAATCCCGACCGTGGCCACGGGACCGTGCAGAATTTCGTTGTCGGATGAGGTCAAAGCGGTTCGGGGACGACGTCGACGAGAAATTCCCGCGGAGATGAAATTTCGGTACAGAATTTAAAACGGTTCGTTAGTATACCGTCCGGCTTCCGGCGGATCTGCATGCGGACCGCGATTGCGGCCCGTACGCTCGCGTGTCTGTAAACACGGCTCACGGATCCGTGTAATGCAGGAGACGATACGCTGCCTGGTCGTATCAAAGGAATTTTCCTGATCGAAAGTCTTTTGCAAGGAGCCCCCCGCCCCCCCCCCCGGCTTCCGGCGATCGAGCCCGACCGCAAAACTGATTGCGAACAACGGAGAAACGCCACTCCGCCGGTATTACGTCCACGGCAAAAGCGGAAGTCTAATAAGCGGCAGGTCCGAAACGCAAATAACTTTGCCCACGGCAAACACGTTGAAATGGCAACGTTCGCCGTTGTGGCGATCAGAGCGATATCTTAACACTTAGCCAACCGAATAGGGAAATTTTCCATTCTTTTCTCTGTCATTGATTCTGTTTACTTTTATTATTAGTTAACCCTGAACTGAAATATGTTTATTAAAAATTGTACGTTGGAAGAGCAGAAGATGCACTTGATGAACTGTGAATAACACTAGTTCAAGATTAACTAATAAGATAAGTAAATAGAATCAATGACAGCGCCCTTGTTGTGGAAAAAGTGGCAGATCTCTCATTCTGTCCTTTGTCATTGATTCTATTTACAATTTGCTATTAATTACTCTTGAATTGAAGTTGAATTTATTAAAAATTATACTTCGGAAGAGCAGAAGATGCGGTTGGTGAACTGTGAATAACACTAGTTCAAGATTAACTAATAAGATAAGTAAATAGAATCAATGACAGCGCCCTTGTTGTGGAAAAAATGAGAGATCTCTCATTCTGTCCTTTGTCATTGATTCTATTTACAATTTGCTATTAATTAGTCTTGAATTGAAGTTGAATTTATTAAAAATTATACTTCGAAAGAGCAGAAGATGCGGTTGGTGAACTGTGAATAATACTAGTTCAAGATTAACTAATGACAAAAGTAAATAAAATCAGTGGCACAATAAAGAATGGAAAATCTCCCCATTCGGTTGGCTAAGAGTTAGTACAGACGGAGTTATCTGTAATCCAAATTGTTGTTTCCACCGCATACACACGTGAATACTTTATTTTGTACGGTATTGTTTGGTTATGTGTCCACGAGTTTGTCCAGTTACGCGGTCGCGAGTTATCGTTAGCTATTCATGAAATTGAGGGAGAATTCCGTATAAGGTAATACTTATAGGTATACAATTGCTGTATCTTGCTACCACTCTCTGTTTCTCGCTAGTTTTATTCGAAATTTATATTGCAATCGTTGATAACCTAACCATGGATTTATATACCAATTCATATCTTTATGGGTATAACTAAGAAAACGAAGAAATTTAGACAGTGATTTATTCCATCCCCTAAATATTACTAAAAAGAGGTACAGACGTTAGCAAATGGACGAGAAAGCATATTCGCGAACGTCGTTTGAAGTTGACGAAGAATTTATCGTGGGTTTAACCTCGTTTTTCTATGATCTTCCTTTACGAAGGAATTGCTGCTACTTCGCCAAACGGTTTGCTTTGTGAGTCTTATCTGGTACCGTGGAACAATGGGAGCGAAACTCAAGTTCAACGAAGTAAATAGTAGATTTTTTGAAGAAAGTCGTCGGCCTTGTTTTCTGTTGAATCGTATGTAAACAGCGATTCCCCGGCTTTGCATTGTCATCTTTTTATCTAGCTCGAGGGGCAATGCTCCTTTCCAAGAAACTCTCGTTAAACGTATCACTCTCTTAAACTGTGTTACGTCTCCTGATTCCTTGTGAAAATATACGGTGCAACGAACGAAAGGACTCTTTGCTATTCCATTTCCTATCGAACCCGGTGCTTTTCCAATCCTCCCCAAGCATTCCAGCTTCCTTCGATAAAAGTGATCGGAATTACTCCGGAGAAGCGGGTTCTTTCGAATTAAGGGTGGCACTTACGGCTGCTTTCAAGCTTACTTTTTCACCAGAACCGAGTTACCGTCGATCATTTCGATTCCTTACCACCTGCATTCGATGAAAACATTCCGGTCAAGAATATCGAACGAAACCTGCATAATCCAGGAAAAGTTTGAAACCGTCTTTCGGTTTCTACCAAAACTTCGTCGGAATCTTTACCGACTTTCATATCCAAGCCAAGAATTTGAAATTATGAGAAGTAGATAAAAGTATGTTTAGACGAAATTAAACAATTTTAAATGGTATACCACAAAGTATGGGTGTCTGTTCATAAAACAAAGCCATTTCAAAGGTTTTAAAGACCGTCTTTTCTTTTTCAACAATGGACAGAGTGAAAGTAGTTAAAAGAGACCCACACGCAATCAATAATACTAATTGTTAGAATGTAACGATAATGTCAGACGTGTTAAGCATCGATAATCGATAACTGGTGTTTTTGCTTTAGGTAATTAAAGCTGATCCCTGTGGAAAAATCGGCCATGACGTGAACGAGGATCTTTTTGCTCAGTTTCAGTTCGAAATCGATAGTCATATGGATATCGTTACCTTATTTATAGCTTCCAGTATATTTTCACACTATTATATTATCCGTGTATGCAAGTTCCATGTGTATGTTATATTTATAATAGACTTGCGTAACAAACTGAACTAAATTTCAACGCTGTCGATATCGAAAAGTATTGACAATAATATCGATCGTGTGCGGTGTCACAAAACACAAAAAATTGTATAAATATTGCAATAACAATTGTATCAACAATCATTGGCATTATTATCGATAACTTGTTAGCCTCCTTAACACTAACCGTACCGACACTTTATATGTATCTATTCGAAATAAAGATTATTTTTATCCGATAAAAATACAGCTGATCATCAATTTAATATGAGAAACAATGCATAAAAAGATTTATTCTCATTTCTATTTTCAAATGTAAAACTTCAAATCAAATTTCAAGACCAATCGTTTGACCACACGTCGTACGGTTAGCGTTAACCCTTTCACAGTTTAATACGATAGAGATCCGTGCAAGCCATGAATTATAGTAGGGTAAGTTTCACACCTTAAATCGTGCCGTGAAAACATAGTTATTCAAATTTATTGTATGAAAACAATCGAGGTTGTGCACTTTTTCACCCTAATGCAAAAAGAACGTTAGGAGTATCAACGGCAACCTTTTTAACACTATTCCTACCGCGACATTCCTATGTAAGACAGGCTACAAATTTTTTTCAGAAAATAAACAATGAAAAAAGAAGTGAATATTGAAAAATGTATTATACGTATATTTGAGGAAAAGTCTAAAATTTAAAGGCGATTCAATTGTATTGCATATATGAAATTCTAATCGAAATATTAAAAACGGTCATTTGACCGGTCGTGGTAGGAATAGTGTTAAATCTTGCAAGTATACACAAACATTTGTGAGCAACTGTGTTTTGTTTACAAGTAGTTTTGGACGCGAAACTTGAAGGACGTTTGCAGTTAAAGGAGAAAAAAGAAGAAAAGCAACAAAATAGACAAGGTCAAACACAGGCAATGCAATGATCGAAGAGCTTCACCGACAGTAACGGTGTTAACGGTGTTAAGCTGCTTCTCACGCGTTGTTCGTCATTTTAATACACTGTAAAAGGATTAAAAATGGCGGAGCCCTGAGTGCAGCGAGATCAATCAGTGCCGCCGTTTCCAGAGTTCGTCCACGATCGGACAGAAATTTCGCGACAATCTCCGAAGGTACCCGTGTTAACTTCTCGTCCGCACTGTAGACGTTCCCCGAGTAAGCAGTGAGATTGACGCTTCCGCGCAATCACCGAGTCACTTCCTGCCGCTGAATCTTGTATTTCCGTTGCAAATCCGGATGGCGGAAGAAAGGCATCGACCGAGGAAAACGCGATCAAAGGAATCACCTTGGCCCGATGCTCGAAAAGAGTCGACGACCTGCGAGAGCCGCTCGCTTCTCTTCGCGAGCTCACGAGTTTCGTCGACCAGAAACGCGAGAAATCTGCCGAGGACCGGGCTGCAAATAAACTCTCTGATTCGGTTCCCTGGTTTCTTCCGCGATAAACCTGCCCGCTGCTGTTTCTTTCGCGAGTCGATGAAAAACCGTGTTTTCCGCGAAGTTCTCGGGGACCCCGTTTGCTCGGAGATACACAGTTTTCATAAATACTCGACGAACCAGTTTCGTGGTAGTTAAACGTATCCCGTGAGGGAAGTTAACTGTTACACTAGCGGACGAAAGCTTAAGATCAAATGGTCAACGAAATTAAACGAACCAATTTATAAGGAATATGACGATAAACAAAATTCGTATTCTATGTTAATCGATAAATAATGTTTGTTGAAGCCGTCCCTGCGAAGGCCACGGTATTTGTAAATGCAAAGGTTTTGGGTGTTGGCCTGGGTCACATTTTTTCTAGATGGTGGCCTGTGGCCCAGCGTGTGTGTCATTGCGACGAGGGATGCTTTTCAGATGTTTCTTTCTCTTCGGTTGGGGGTTCCTGGCTTGCGTTGCCCCCACCCACGGTTGGACCGAGGCAGTTGTTTTTCGAGCTCTGATGCCAGATTGGGGACCGGAGTTCTCGAGAACACCCCCCACCACTACACACACTACCGCAGGAAACGCGCGTACATGAGCTCAGCGTTTCGGACGACTTCGGGAAATCGAGAGAGAAAACAAATGAAAGTCTTTCTCTCTCGCTCTTGAAGCGTTGAAATTCATTCTATGTTGGAAAGCAAGCCAGCGGCACGAGCCGCGCGGGATCTTGACTGCCTATTTTCATTTTTCGACATACAAGGATGTTATCTTGTAATGAAAAAAAATTTCGAAAAAATTTTTGTCGCGGAAAAACACGTTTTAAGACCCCCTGATCACATTTTGATTATTTAAAAATGAACTTTTTTTTTAGTTTCACGCATTTGTTAATACGATTATGCCTAAACGGTTGAATGGATTTTAATGAAATTTTGTATTCCAATTTTATATATTCCTCTCAAGACCTGGTCAAATTTTGAATAAAATTTGTTCAAAAATAATGATGGTTACCCCTTAAAGTTACAGAACTACGTTTCATTTCCTAAATTTAAAAATGTGCTTTATATTTAAGCATAAAATGTGTTTAACATGTAGATTATTAAACGACAGATACTTTGATACTCTAGTTTAATTAAATTTGTGAAAATAAGTATCCACTCTTGGCCAGTATCGTGCATGCTATAGCAGCCTTCGATGGAATAATATATGTTTGACTCGATTTTATATTTACAAATTAATAACATACAACATGCACGTTACCGCTCGATGGAAACCGCGGGAAGGTGGTGGTTTTTGCCATCAGAAGGGAAATGCAAGCAATTTGGCATGCAATTCTATAACGTCGCCATATTCGTGAAAAAATTAAAAGAAATTTTAAAAGTAGAAGAAAAGACATCATGCTAAGGAAAATCGTGCTGCCAATTATTTACATCTCTAAAGAATAGAAAGCAAAGCAAAGGAATTTACTATATTACATGCGTTTGAATTTCGAGATAATTGTTACATATTAAATGTATATAACCAAAGATATATATTTATTTGTACTTCGCTTATATTTATATAAGCGAATAAGCGAATATACAGCATGAAAAGCATAAAAATGATATGAGGAAAATCGATTACTTATTTACACGTTAACGATGTCCAAAAATCAAATGGAATTGAAAATAAATGAAATTGATAATATTTTGGACATTGTTAATTCGCATTATCCGACAAAGGGGGAGGATCCGCGATGCTGCCGTCATCGGCGGCATATAGCCGTAATTTAGTTTTCTGTTGCTTGACAGAACTAGAACATAAAATAACAGATGACATGAGAGATAGATGTGTATCATCTACCTCCATGGTCTGAGCTTTATCCCCGTTTGCCTTTAATGCCGATTTCACCACGCAAATTCCGTTAATGGTGGCCGAACCGAGTTTGTTTCGTTTCTTATTCTTTATGTCGGGAAGCATGGAAAACGATCTTTCAGCATCGGCGTTCGAATTGGGCAGACATCTGATTGAATTTAATAACATTTGTAAAGAAGGATATTTAAAAGAGCCTAAACTGTTTCGCGTTATCAAGATTGTTTTCTAAAACTTATCGAGCTTCTTATGTACTAAATTCTCCTTGTCATGTGCAAAGTCCAAATGTAACATTGCCCATTCTTTTTGCAAACCGTCTTCGTCGAAACCGCCGAAATTCTGCGCAATAAAGAGAACATTTCTGAAAGAAATATTTCTTTCGCAGTTTGATAAAGCCAAAAGTGGATCGAATGTACATAATTTGCTGAGACGTTTGCAGCTGTGACATAAAATTTGATACAATTTAACCATTAAATGTCGCGCAACGTGATCGTCAAAGACAAAACACAAGCGGTCGGAGAGCGTAAATTACGCGGATTCTCAATTCCCTAACGAATTTTTTCAATGACCTATGACACTAGAAATTGGCATTATTACGAGTTGATGTATTTATAGTTTCTTTTAATTTTCTAACGAATATCGCAACATTATAGAATTGCATGCCAAACTGTTTGCATTTCCCTCCTGATGGAAGGAACCACCACCTTCCCGCGGTTTCCATCGAGCGGTAACGTGCATGTTGTATGTTATTAATTTGTAAACATAAAATCGAGTCAAACATATATTATTCCATCGAAGGCTGCTATAGCATGCACGATACTGGCCAAGAGTGGATACTTATTTTCACAAATTTAATTAAACTAGAGTATCAAAGTATCTGTCGTTTAATAATCTACATGTTAAACACATTTTATGCTTAAATATAAAGCACATTTTTAAATTTAGGAAATGAAACGTAGTTCTGTAACTTTAAGGGGTAACCATCATTATTTTTGAACAAATTTTATTCAAAATTTGACCAGGTCTTGAGAGGAATATATAAAATTGGAATACAAAATTTCATTAAAATCCATTCAACCGTTTAGGCATAATCGTATTAACAAATGCGTGAAACTAAAAAAAAAGTTCATTTTTAAATAATCAAAATGTGATCAGGGGGTCTTAAAACGTGTTTTTCCGCGACAAAAATTTTTTCGAAATTTTTTTTCATTACAAGATAACATCCTTGTATGTCGAAAAATGAAAATAGGCAGTCAAGATCCCGCGCGGCTCGTGCCGCTGGCTTGCTTTCCAACATAGAATGAATTTCAACGCTTCAAGAGCGAGAGAGAAAGACTTTCATTTGTTTTCTCTCTCGATTTCCCGAAGTCGTCCGAAACGCTGAGCTCATGTACACGCGTTTCCTGCGGTAGTGTGTGTAGTGGTGGGGGGTGTTCTCGAGAACTCCGGTCCCCAATCTGGCATCAGAGGTTTCGAGTGGAATGACTGCAAGGCGATGCTTTTTTTGCCGCGGGTGTCAGTCCTAAACGAACAATCGAAACCATCGGCTGCGCCATCTTCGTGCCTGAGATAGCTTTGCATATATTTCACAAAATAACATTCGCTGCAATCAACTGCGTTATTTAACAATGTTCTACCGTAACAACGATACAAATTGATATATACAATAGCGGACGAAAGCTTAAAATCAAATAGTCAACGAAATTATACGAACCAATTTATAAGGAATATGATGATAAACAAAATTCGTATTTTATGTTAATCGACAAATAATGTTCTACCGTAACAACGATACAAATTGATATATACAATAGCGGACGAAAGCTTAAGATCAAATGGTCAACGAAATTAAACGAACCAATTTATAAGGAATATGACGATAAACAAAATTCGTATTTTATGTTAATCGATAAATAATGGTCTACCGTAACAACGATACAAATTAATATATACAATAGCAGACGAAAGCTTAAAATCAAATGGTCAACGAAATTAAATGAATCAATTTATAAGGAATATGATGATAAACAAAATTCGTATTTTATGTTAATCGATAAATAATGTTCTACCGTAACAACGATACAAATTAATATATAAAATAGCGGACTAAAGCTTAAGACCGAAGAAAGAGTGAACGAAATTAAAATAACTAATTTATAAGGAATAGAATGATAAACAACATTTGCATCCTATGCTAATCAATAAAGTGTTCTACTATGATAACAATAAAAATGAATGTACAGACAATATTTGCAGACCACAAAACTATGTTCTACGTTGTCCTCTTGTCTTAAACTTTTGTCCGATACTGTATCTTCTAAGCTTTTAAGAAGAAATTTTAAAAGTTCATTCGGTTAACCGACGACGAACCACGCGTTGTAAAAGCTAGGAAATTGACATTTTTGGGGCTTATTATAATTTTCTTGAACCTAACAATTTATTTGTTCGTAAATTATACTGAAGTACAAGGAAACGTTTAACAAGATTCTTTTTCTGATGTCCTCTTTTTATAATAACTAGTTTATTTATGCTTTTTAAACAGATTATTTAACGAAGGACTATTATAATTTCTGTTATAAATGTGCACATTTTAAGGTTTATTGACTTAGGTTCGATTCCCGTTGATATATCATTGAAATAGAATCAGTAACTATAGGTTACGTACATTAGTAAGAAATCCGGAAAACAGAGTTCAGTATTAAGAAAAATATAAGTAGTCGGTAATATAAGAGTTGATTTTTTTTTAATAAGGTTATTAGCAATGCGCATGATAAAATTACGTTATTACATTTACATTTACATTTACACAAAATATGAAAAAAAAAAATAAGCTACTGTTCACATTCTTTAATCAAGCACGTCTTTTTTCTCTCCAAGGCTAAAGAATGTAAAAAATTCATCGCATCACGGAAATTGTTGAACCGTATTTATCTTTCATCGCGGCCAACTTTTCGAAGATTCACTTAAACTTCATCAATTATTACGCGCTTGACCCAGACCGGTACAGGTCAAAAGTGTATATCCTTCTCTATTTTACCCGTACCGTCTCCACGGTTTTTCCATCATTTCATCAGTTTTCTTTTCGTTAGAGAACTTCTTCCGCGACAATTTCAGAATATCTCGGTCGGCGAATGAAAAGATAACACGGTGTCTCGTTGCGCGAATATTTTCGCATTTAATATCATCGAGTTATTAATGAAAACAACCACCTACCCGGTCGAAGCGTAAAATATCCTAGAGGATGCCGTGCGTGCGATCGGTACCGTGCGGAAAGGGAGAATTTTAGGAATGCGTGCACTTCAAAATGGCTGACTGACAATACCCGATGGGTTTCCAAAGGAAATCGTTGCGAGCGAACATTGTAACGTGTATTTCGAGCTGAACGTACATCACTGAAAATATTTCTCTTTTCGATCTTGAAGCTACACGAAACTCTACCAAAGAAGCGAAATAACAGTAACTTTTAGAATTGAGCGTTGGACAGAGTGCATAATGTATATATCATATATCCTTGAGGTTTTTGAGTTAAATCAAATCCGGATTAAAATATACAAATTGTTTGAGAAAATTCTCTAAATATCAAAGAAATGAATTTCATCTCAGACCAGGTTAGATCTGCATTAGGATTTGAAGCTGCTTAAAAATTAAGCAACGGAATCGAAACAAAATAATTCTTACAATTACAATTTAACATAGGTTAAAGGATGTGTAATTTTTTCTTTTCCCTTTTTACTTGTACACTCTACTCTCTACGTCGACTGAAGACTCTCTTTGTACCCAAATTGTACAAAACTTATGAGGTTCTACCTGTAGGATAAATAAATCAATCAATTTTTCTTTCCATTATACGTAACGGATTGAGTTAGATTTACGTTAAAAACCTGAAAGCATTGGATAGCTCGCCGAACGAGTTAGGAAAAAGTGATTTTTTGGAATTTTGGAAGTCAGACAGATTGAATGACTGAAGTAATTGTTAATTTTTGCGAACGCAACCGATTGTTTCATCGGTCACAGTGACCGGCTCGAACCATTTCGATAGGCGGCATTCGAGGAATTCGCAGTGTCGTTGCCGTGATATGGAGGCTAGCAATGTCTAACGCATGGCTAGAGTTCAATTTCGTCGCAGGATGCGTTTAGGCTATAATTGAAATTCTTACCCTGACGCAGTAATTCGTGAGCTCTTTGTGCCGTGACATCGCACCGATCTCTTTGATCGACGTTCTTCAAAGTCGGGAACCGGAAGTCATCGTTTATCGGTGCACGCGGCTCTATTGAAAACCGGCACACGAGAGATTAGAAATTTTTCTCTCCCACTCGAAAACGCTTTGTAGCTGAAACATGGCGGCTAACGGGGCAGACTTGATTGACTCCGAAACAATAGTGTGTGTCTCTATTGAGTACTTAGTGCTTGAAATTCCACGGAAATAGTCTTGTTTTGGGCAATCTCTTTTAAAATTACTTTTAACGAATGTTCCGTTAAACGAAGCGTTTGAGTGGAAAAGGTGAAAGCGGTATATTGCAATTTTCATCCGTTTCATTCAATTTTCGACAATTCTTTCGCATGCTGCTATGCTTTTAGAGTAACTTCTCTTTTCGAGGTTTCGAACCAAATAAATTTGTAAGTAAAAGCGGTATATTGCAACTTTCATCAATTCCATTCAGTTTTCAACAATTCTTTCTCATGCTGCTGCGCTTTTAGAGTAATTTCACTTTTTAAGGTTTCGAATCAAGTAAATTTGTAATTAAGCGACCGCAACTCATCATAAAGCCTAACAATATTGCAAGGAATTAATTATATCTTTACGTCTACTCTCTATCATAAGTGAATCGTGAATTTTTATGCAAATTCCTATTTTTAGGAAGGCAAGTTTAGAAATAGAAGCCGGGTACTATTATATGGTATCTATAGAAACTTGTTCCATTCCCTAAATATAGTAACGTTTATTTTACTCTGGATGTTCCCTATACTTTTACACGCTACGTGCATCTGATACTTTCTCGCAAATTTAAGTGCTCAAATATCCGCGGTCTACTCGTAAAAATGTACTTCCCTGAAACGTTTCAGTCGGATAATTAAAATTGCCCGACGTCATTACATTAACGCACGCATCTTGCGTATAAAACCGGCGAATAAAAATTCGTTTCACATTTTTATATCCTGAAAAAAACCGCGTTTTCGCTTGCGCTGGCGAAAAAGAAATTATTTCACCGAGCAACATTAAATTGCGATCATTGAATCTAGTCGGCTAGGCCAATCGAAAACGTTGCACGCGAGGATACACGATACGATGAACATTGCGCGAGCAAACAAATACTTGTTGCTCGATTTCTAAATATTTTAATGCCCAGCATCGGTGGCGGTTAACGCAAAAAGCCGTCGTCGTTATTGTTCGCTGGCCGTTCGATGAACGCTGTTTCCGTCCGTGTTTCAAATTTAAAACATCCTGTTTCGGTTTCACCGGGCCACGGTAAAGCAGCGTCAATGCTCAGTTTCCCCCGTCGGCGATCCGTGTTTCGCGCGGAGATTTATATCGACGAGCCGAAGCATTTTTGGCCCCCGTTCGACGTGGAAACTCGCGTAGCCAATGAAGGTCCAAAAAAGAGACAGAGACAGGGGATGAAAAAAAATAAAGGATAGACACGTTACGTCTATCGTATCGTTTGCGTTAAAACAGTGACAATATTCAGACCATCATATTAATTCCTACGTCGTATAGAACGTTCAACTGCGATAATATAAACAATGGCAAATAAGAATAATAATAATCAGGGCCAATAAGTTTTGCGAACAAATAGACTTTATTGCTTCTTATCCTATTTTTATGCGGAATTTAGATAATACTATAAGATTACGACAACTTACATAAATTTCATGTTTTCATAACTAAGGTATACTTTCTGATACGCTTAGCTGTAATTGGTCATTTCGTTATTCGTTCATCGTTATATAGTTTATAAGATATTATATATACGTATACAGTTTTATTTTATACTTATGTCTCCATATTTTTACTTGTGTACAAAGGGATTCATATCCACAAATAAATAAATAAATTTCGTTAGCCTTCCACGTGCTCGCTGAAACCGAGCCCCTGGTGTTTCAAACTTAAAATACTGCTCGGATGGTCAATTGAAATATCACCGAGTCATAAAGAGGTGAAACCGACGGAAAATACCGGATATCGATAGAGAAAAGTCAACACGGTCGCCTGGCAATTGCGTATTAAAGCGCGCGCATATTTGTTTCGCAAAAGTTAGCGAATTTATACGTTATACCAACGGAGACAGGCTAAGCAAAGATCTTAAGCTTCGGCGCTTAACATGGATAACGCTGTCGTAAGCCGTCATAAAGGTTGAAGTGTGCTTTCCTCGAACTCAAGAGAATTTCCCCGTCGTACGACTCTATCCGCGTACTACGTTCCAACGTTCCCTTCTTTTCCCCGCAAATAATGTAACTTCCCGCGGGAAAGAACAAAAGAAAACCCAGCGAACCGTTTCAGCAACAAACTTACACGATCCTTTCGAAATTAGAGATCGAAAGTACCAGCCGAATCACATAACAGGGGAAACCTGAAGGTGATGTACGTGCAACTGTAATCGAACAAAACTCATCAAAAGTTTTGTCCCTGATCATTCGCACCCCTCGGCCGTGAACGCGCCCTAACGAGGGTTTACGATACGTCAATCACCGTGGAAAGGCGGGAGGGACGGTAACAGTCGAAGAATCTGCGAAACCTAATTAGAATCGGAACTTTCTGATACGACCGCCTCTCTGATTAAGCCGGGGAACGTATTTGCCCGTCGAAAGCAACGGCGCGGTCACGTTCGCCTCATAAACCGGGTAATTTTGATTTTCAAAGCCTCAATTCGGGCACACGTGGCTTGTTTTCGGGAAAATTCGTTTCCCCGTCGCGACGTTTCCCACTGGCAACTTTAATACGTCTAACGACCTCTTTACGTCTTCGCTTCCGGAAGAAGACGCTTCCACCGTGGGCCTCGTTCCACGAATTTCGAAACGTCCTCCGGTACGCAGGCGAATTTTCACGGAAACGAGCGCGACGCGACGCGTCCTCGAGCGAGCAAATACTAATACAGCGACGAAGAAGTCGAGGAAAGAGAAACGTCACGGTGCAGGAGTATTCGCGAGCGACAAATATTAGGCGACGGGGTTACGAGATTTCGTAGAACCCAGGCCCGGGCGGAAGTTCTCGTTAACTCGAGAGCGTGGCCGCAGCCTCGCTTTTCACCACTTTCCCGCCTGGAACTTTCTGTTTATTAAGAGAAATTCGGAAACTTCTCGTTCTTTTGTCCCGGCTTCCGCTGACTTACGACGTCCGGCTGCTTGAACGCATAACTGCGAGACGAAATATTCGTCTCCCGCGCAACGGGGGAAAGAAATATTTCGTTCCCTCGAGTTCCTTTCTGATCCAATTTTCCCCGGTTTTCGTTGCGGTGGAATCATAGAGCGTGGGATATGAGAAAGAACGTTTGTATAGGATAAGTACGGCGAGTATGTATGGTAAACGTATGAATAAACATTAAGGTTCGTGTTGTGGAACGAGTATGAAGCCGCGTCCACATAGAAGAGAACAGTTCGCGAGCTGTTCGCCAACGGAAAACGCAGCATATCCAGACTGGAGCTCGCGAACAATTACAAGCTTGTTCGCTCTGAATTCATGGGCAGTTCGCTATTAGCTTTTGCCACATACGGATGTCAATGTACAGACTTTAAAAATGTCTGAACAAAATCTATTACTCGCAGCATCTGCATATTATATAATAAAAACAAATAATGATAGAAAAAAAAGAGAGCGTCGATGTTGGCAAAGACAATTGTTTACAACAAATTATTACAAAACGAAAATGGATTTAAAAACTTTAGCAGAATGTCATACGAATACTGTGAAAAATGCTTGGTAGAAACTGACGACAATTGAGAGCTAGTCGAGTTCCATAAAAATTGTGTTACGAAGGCGTCCAGACACGCTTCGAGCTCGCGAACAGTTTCTTTGATGTACCGCTTCCGGAGAAACCACTGTTCGCTGTTCGCTGAGGAGTTCGCTGTTCGCTGCTCGCTGTTCGCGAACAGTAGTGTGGACGCGGCATAACGAAGTATGATCTGTGTGATTGATAGAGTGAACAGTGATGAAAAAAAAAGACAGTCAGTGTGGTGATAACAGCAATTCTGGTAACGCGTAATTTTGATTTAAAGAGAGAGAGAAAGTGAGAGCGTACCCCAGAACGTTTTCCAAACCGTTTAATATTTTTTAGTTATATTTCATCGTTTAGTGTTGATAATTGTATAAATAAATTGTTGTTACGCATTTACTCGCATACCCAAATCCATTTCCCTCTGAGTTCTACGATTTTTAATTCCTAAGTGATCGCAAATAATGCAATTAAAAATACTAAACCCGTTTTCTGTTAGTGCATTAAATGCAACTTTGTAGTACAGTAGAAAACCAGAATTATTACAAATTAATCCCCTAGAACTTACATTTTAAAACTGCTTCGCGCTTGACGTGTTAATAACAGCAATTATAAGTCCAGAGTTTTAAAGACTTCTCAACAATCAATTAACTCAACCGAGCATTAATTTCACCGTGCAAATCCAGGAAAAATTTCCCTCAGGAGCCCAGAGACAGTTGCCCAATCATCGTCAAGTCGCTGCCGCGTCAATGTATCCAGAAGGGTGTAACAAGTGTACGCGACAATGCCAATTAACATGCTACGGAGCCCGACAGGGACTCGAACGTGTCTATTCTCCGGCGTGAAGGAAGCGATTAGTCGACGGGTTCGGCGAAAAGGGGGCGACGCGGAACGAACGGGGAGGAGATTTTCGACGCCGCGGCGCTCGTCGACGCGACGCCCTGATGAGGGTATTATGCAGCGAGTTTATACGTACCTTGGAGAGAGTGGTCGGGTGCGGATAGAGGTTGACGAGGCAGCTCTGCCGTCTGAGCCGGTAGTCCCAGCGTGTCTCCAGATGCGGAATCTCCATCGTGTCGCAAATGCTCTGCACGTGGGAGGCGGTGTGCGCGCTTTGCGGCCCAAAAATCGCGGCGACCCCGCTGCGCAGCAACAGGCACACTGAAATCAAACACGCACAACCATCGTTAAGCACGCTTGTGTTCCAGGTTGCCCAGTTCTGGTTCAGTTCTGGTGCAAATCGTTTCAATTTCGGGGAATCGAAGGACGAAGGAGAACAATCTGTAACGCGGCTTCGATAAATCGTTCACGTTTTTACGTGTCTATATTGTAGGAATGCGATCGAGCGGATGCGAGGCTGGAAAAGTCGGAAGAGTACTTGAGTTGGGCGATAGTTGTGTGAACGCAGAATGTTTGGGCTCGAATGTTTCTAAGGCGTGAAAAATGAGAACTTGAGAAAACAGTGCGACTGAGAAATTCTGGGTAGTCGTGACCGAATGCGTAGAGTGAGAAAGGTTGACAATTAGAATGAAAGGAAACGAGTGTTTGGAAGAATATATGACGGGGAAAATGCGAGCGTGAGGCAGAAAGTATTGGACGGTGAAGTGAGAAGGTATTGGACGAAAGGTTTTGATTGTAAACGTAGAAAGAGTGTTGAAGAAGCTAAGTAGTCAGCGTAGAGCAAAGAACTGTATAGTTTATGAAGCATAAGCGTAGTTTGTTATTTTGTGTTCGTTTGTGTCGTTTTAGTTTTATCAAATACACGCATATTTATTTTATTCAGTTTTCTTTCTTTTCCTTTTTTCATTTATAACCTTTCCTATAATATCTTCATCGAAGGCGGACATAAATCGAAGGGTGTACTTTTGTGTTATGGGAAATTTGTGGAGTGGAGGAAAGGGGGGGAGTGTAAGTAAAAGATGGAAGATTGTTTGGTTTCAATTGAAAATGCTTTTTGCTGTCTGCATACAATTCGATATAGAACGAAAGTGAATGGTAACAGTGAAGTTAGGATAAAAGGGAATATTTGACAATATTAAAAGTAGACCGCAGGAATTTATATTTGTACGACAATTATTCAAGGATTTTCATATTTTGGAAAACAGTATGAAGCAAAGAATCGTGTACTAGGTTATAATTTAAAATGATTGAGTAACATTGCTTTGGACAGTGTTCGTATCAAAGTTTAGGGCTTGGCACGCGTTACAAAAAGATACGTGAAGCAATGTAGGAGTACAGCTGCACTAAAAATTATATGGACTGAATTACACATAAGTTCAATGCACTCCAGTTTGAATATAATATTGCTCGAAATTTAATTAAACATTCCGAGCTTTGCACATCGATGGTTTCATCTTGCTCGTCAAACATTAAACTCACCGTTTCCCAATCAAAATCTCTAACGATATCGAAACAGCAGCATAAAACAAAGTGGTCCATTAGCGAGGCAAACCAGCTGTAGTAAATTTTCGAAAGCGATAAACGGTTTTCTTGAGATCAAAACATCGACAGGAATAAAATCATGAAATTTCAGCTAACATCTCGTAGCTTCTAAGCTGCAGCTTCAGCTGTTAAAGGATTATCTCTGATGCCGTTTAACAACACGAGTAATAAAGTAAAGAGGATGACTCGCGATCGTATCATATCGTCGCGCGCCAAAGGACCTGATCTACTCGAGCGAACGACGTAACCGTTACTCGTTCGCCATTATCGATTAATCGCCCGAACTCCCGGAACTTCCGCCGTACAAACTTTTCCCTATATCCTGTTACCCATCTCCTACAGAGTCATAGAATCACCGTGGCGCATGAAGCATCACGCTCGTTACGATCTTTCTTCGTCGATCCCTTAATCCATTAACGTTAGATCAATTTAACATTTTGTTTGTAATTACTTTTTCAGTCAGTCTGTGTCGCAAAATTTTACTACTTAACACTTAACCAACCGAATGGGGCGATTTCCCACTTTTTTCCTCTGAGATTGATTCTATTTGCTTTTGTTATTAGTTAGTCTTGAATTTATTTAAAATTGTACTTTGGAAGAGCAGAAGATGCACTTGATGACCTGTGAACAACACTAGTTCAAGTCTAACTGATAACAAAAGCAGGTAGAATCCATTGCAGTGCTTTGTTGAGAAAAAAAAATGGGAAATCTCCCACTCTTCCCTCTGCCATTGATTCTATTTACTTTTATTATTAGTTAGTCTTGAACTGCAGTTAAATTTATTAAGAATTGTACTTTGGAAGAGCAGAAAATGCACTTGATGAACTGTGAACAACACTAGTTCAAGTCTAACTGATAACAAAAGCAGGTAGAATCCATTGCAGTGCTTTGTTGAGAAAAAAAAATGGGAAATCTCCCACTCTTCCCTCTGCCATTGATTCTATTTACTTTTATTATTAGTTAGTCTTGAACTGCAGTTAAATTTATTAAGAATTGTACTTTGGAAGAGCAGAAAATGCACTTGATGAACTGTGAACAACACTAGTTCAAGTCTAACTGGTAACAAAAGCAGGTAGAATCCATTGCAGTGCTTTGTTGAGAAAAGAAATGGAAGATCTTCCACTCTTTCCTTTGCCATTGATTCTATTTACTTTTATTATTAGTTAGTCTTAAACTGCAGTTAAATTTATTAAGAATTGTACTTTGGAAGAGGAAAAAATGCATTTGATGTACTGTGAGGTAGTTCAAGTCTAACTAATAACAAAAGTGAATAGAATCAATGGCAGAGGAAAGAATGGAAGATCTCCCCATTCGGTTGGCTAAGCGTTAACAATATGCTCGCGAAAACGAATGACAGAGATTCGCCGAATAATATTAACGTATAACTGCAACGTCAAAGAACAACATTCAACAATGAGAATTGATTGGTAGAAACTTGCGAATGAAATGTTGCGTTAATGAAACATTAATCTGTTAATCATTAATAATCGTTAAATAAAATCATTTCGATTGCTGTAGGAGTCCCGACGTAAATTTTGACAAAATTTCAATACAAACCTGAGCAATTGGAATAAAATTCTGAATGGCCTAAATTGCATTCTACACTTCGTTTATCGCTGCAGTTTTCATTTCAAAATATTCTTAAGGTTACGTTAATCGATACGTTGCATTTCTACGATGATTAAATGAATTTAATTGTAGCAGGTAACCAATCTAATAATTTCAGCATCTTGAGTTACAATTATAAATCAACGAAGTTTATTACTGTCAACTAATTGATTCGCTCTTCATGAATAACCGAACAACACGGTCATATTTCACCGAAATACAATTATTATCTGTTTTCTGCTGGGTCCGTGTATCTCGAAAGAATCACAGGTTCGTTCGGTCCGACCCAAGCTTTGCGAAGCTAACAGCAGATACCCAGTTCAATTTCAATTTTCGGCCTTCGTCGGTGTTTTATTTCCAACGCCCGTAAAGAACACGCTCCTCCCTCGGGGAAACGGCGTACCGTTAATTAACAAGGTATTAAGGTAATCACGTTAATGTGCATCGTGTTTAATACGTTTCGTAACGGCACGACGCGTCGCGTCGCCGCGTTACGTCGGCTACGAGAAAGCAGATTATCGAATGCCAGTCACTCGTAATTAGACGTGACAGATAATATTTTGTAATTGGATTCGGTCCTCGTTAAAGGGGTTGCCTCGCGTTCGAGTACGCTTGCTGCTTTCCCGTTTTCCTTTTTCATTTTTATTTCATTTAGATAACCAAAGGTCGCGACGAGACGCGGCGATGGTCCCTCTTTATCACATTGATAGTCGCTGACGTAATATTACGTCGATAAGAAAGTCTATATTTTGTAAGGATGTATAAATCGGAAAGAACTGTTAGTGAACAAAACCTCAAAACCTTGAGGTGACTCTTCGACAACGTTTTATTCGACTGTGTTATAGATTCGCCGTTGGCTTACAATTGCAGAGGTGCCGAATTTGCCATAGCGTGAGAGAATGCATGAGAGTGAGGGTGAGTGCGTGTATGAGGCGTTCGTCGCTTGTTCGTCGCGAATGTTCGGTCCTGGCGGGTAGCGCAGGTGCGTGGAAAGGAGCCTTCTCGAATGTTCGATGGCGGTTTACTCTAATGGGTAAAAAGAACGCCTTCTCGAACATTCGATGATGGCAAACCCCCACCACCTGTGCTAATGCGTATAAAAAGAGATGCATGCCCGCCGGGCGACGTTCGTTAGAGATTCGTTAGAGATTCATTAGGCGACATTCGACGACGCAATTAAGTGTAATTTATCATATTAATATAAGCCCGCGTGTACCTGTCCTACACAATTTTAATTTAATAAGTCTGTGGCGACATTCCTACACTCGCCACTAGGAGGGAGCTGGCGAGCATCTTTCTCGCAAGTGCTCGAGCCGAGTCGCGGTTCCTGTATGTACGAGTTCTGACCTGTCCCTTCCTATCCCTGGGTCTAAGGCAGGGGCCTGCTAGGTAAGCCTTACTGATGAGTCCACTAGCAGGTCCCGGACGAAACACCCCTTCCCATTCCTTTTCCTTCTCTCTCACTCTACACCCGCAACAGCCACAAGTCTATATATTTTAATTTTAAGATATTGGTCTTACAGTCAACTGACGTAATATCACGCCAATGAAGAATCTGTTGCCAATTGTGACGGAGATAATTTTATGCGATTTTATTATTCTTTGTCTAGTCGTTAGCGATGTAATTTTACGGTCGTTTCATATTTATAATGAATTATGTGCATTTTGCAACGCATACGAGTAACATCCGAGTAGTATTAATATATTTAACGAGGACGGCAGAATTTGTTTCTTGAAGCAACCTGAATATTTAAATCAACGCATCAAAGATCATCTTTGATCTCTATAGGAATTACACAGGCGGCAAATGTATATACTTACTTGCCCCTCGAAGCGTTAATTATTAACGCGCAAAGCGCATTCAACCCG
This sequence comes from Tetrapedia diversipes, assembly GCA_033822845.1. Lineage (NCBI taxonomy): Eukaryota > Metazoa > Arthropoda > Insecta > Hymenoptera > Apidae > Tetrapedia > Tetrapedia diversipes. Next base: position 433,497 of record JAOPTO010002156.1, read on the forward strand.
CTCGAGGCTTCCACTGTTATCGAGCCCGAGCTCTTTCAGCTGCTTCGAAAGATTGAAAGAAAACCAAAGGAGCCGAGGTAATCTACGATTATTGATAAACAGGTCCCCGCTGTATTCATCGCTTTAATAAAGCATGCAAACTAATGAACGGATAATAACGGAATTATCCGCCGCGAGGGGGCGGGAAATGAATATTCCCGGCAGCCATTCATCCGAGTATCGTAGTTTAACCGGGAGGGACTGATTTGTAAATAAAATATGTCGGTTCTCTCTGAAAGAATGCAATGAAAGGCGTGCAGCATTGTGCCTGTTACGAAAGCGGAGAGAGAAGTCACTGGAGAAATTCGTAAAATGCTTCCCTCCCGCTTCCCCGCGACCTTTTAATATTTTTACAATACTCCTCGAAACTTGGCTCAAATAAAGCAGAACGTGTTTTCAGTTAGAACAAACTGCATAAAAATATGAACACGTGCGCATTCATTTTTCCCATATAAATTAACAGTACGGGGTACGCTCCACGTAATATTTGTACAAGGAACGCTCGACTCTGATTAAAACGTGCCGCGCAAAATCAACAGTACGAAACGATCTTTCTTTTAGCGTTCCATCCTCGTCTTGTTCGAAAAGAGTGCGGCAGATATCTCGTTTCATTGCCGAGTATAACGGATGCATTCTTTCTTGAAAATATACTCCCTCTTTGACGCTGAGGCTACTGCAATTTCCGCGTACATTTATTTTACAACGTATGAGCAATGACTAAAACGTTAATACGGGCGTCCATATTTCTTTAAAACGAAAAAGTTGCCAACAATTACATTCATGAAAATTACTAGCTTCGGCGCGAGTCATTTCCAGTAAGGACGATTTTATTTTCTTCACGGTAAATATAAAAAGTTTCCTTAAAAATTAGAAATCCGATCCTTTCTCGCTTATTTATATAGTTTACGTTAACATTGCACCGAACAGTATTGAAGTAAAATATTTTTGCGTCCAAGTTTTGCGTGTCTCTATTTCGTCGATCATTACAAAATCCACGGAAGCTTGTTCGCCGGAGCAGAAAATTTGTCACCGATATCCCCGACGATATGAAGGAGAGGAGAAAATTATTCAACCACAAGACTCGTCGAGCGAACTTCACTCTCGAAATGAGCACACTGGGACACAACGAAGCGTGCAAACACACTCGACGTCACCGATAGGGAACAGCTTTATTCGTCCGCTGCCTTTTGATCATTTATTCGACGGAAACCCACCTAATGTTCCCTGCAGGCTGGATTTTACGCCACAAAAGGATCGACCAAGGGTTTCGTGTGGTTCCCCGTGGTACTTACCGTACCCTCTTCTCTCTCAATCGGAATCTCTATAATCGGTCCGCAAAGTCAGCTTTCTATGGGGAACAGAGAGAGAGAGAGAGAAAAAGAGAGAGAGAGAGGTGAAGAAGGAAAGAGAGACGTCAAACCTCAAAGTAATACCGGACAACGCTGGCGGCGTTTTAAGACTGAGGTATGATACGAGCTATATTGAAATTCGGGATGCAATCTCATTGAACGGCCCCCGGCGGGTTCGAGAACCTGTACACTCGAAAATCTATCGAAATTTAGGGGGGTTTTCGTATTAACAAATTCTTGAAGGAATTACTTCGAATTGGAACTCTTGCTCGAACATATTGAAAATGATTTTCTGTCGCTCGCTAAAAATGAATGAGACAGATGGTATGAGTAAGTAGAGAAAGCGATCGAGGGAATCGAAAAGGAATCGGAAAGACAGTAAAACAAAGGCGTGTGTGAAAGAACTGAGAATAATAAGAGTAGAATCCGAGGGCGTCGTGATCAAACTAATAATTAAAGACGTTATTGAAAATATCTTGTTGAAGCTTTGTATTGCAATTCATACAGTTATTTTGTTTACTTTCTACTTGAATACGCACAGTAGCGGACAAAAGTTTAAGACAAGACAATGCAAAACATAGTTTTATGGTATGCAAATATTGCTCATATTCTTATTTTTACCGTCATTATGGCGGAACACTATTTATTGATTATCATAGAATACGAATTATATTTATCATGCTATTTCTTATTAATTAATTTATTTATTTTCTTTGATCGTAACCTTTTATTTGTTATTGTATTTTACTTCCAACGAATCGACTCACGCGTAACTAAGGGTTCAAGATTCATTAGAAGTATTACTTCGCAATAACAGCACTTGATTATTCCACGTACAGGAGGAAAAAGGCGTACGAAACAGAAAAATCGTGACAAAGATACAGTACCCGTATACGGAATTACTACCAAAGAAACGCACTCCTTTCTTCCCAAGACGAACGAACTTCTCCTCGAAAACCAGCTTCTTTTTCTGCGAAACACACGCAGAAAGGAACAGGCGTTCGGAGTCTCTCGGAAAAATGATCCAACGCGAGGGAAACTTTCCCGGAAACTTCCCTTATTCCCGGAGTATTCCTTTTTACTTAGCGCCCGGTAGAAGCTGACACCGGCGAGGTAAGACAATATTCCGAAGATAACGGAAAGGAAAACCCGTTTCGGTATTCGCGGGATCCTTGGTACTCCGGTTTCGAGTACCACGCGTGCTGCGGAAACAAATGCGAATGTGTTGAAGGACAATGATATACTCTGTCGTATTGCGTCTTCGACGTTTCGAACCCTGACGATAATGAGGTGAATAGGAATCTTCCTTTTTTACGGGTTGAAAATCATGAAAATCAACAGTCTTAACGGAGCCATTCTTAACAATCGACAAATTCAGCGATTTTCTACATTCTTTCGAATCTTAAACCAGATTTAAGCATAATGTTCTTACAGTTGTGTTTAATAATATCTAATTATACTACACGATTCCCAACAAACCTAATCTGTATTTTTATGTACCAAAGGGTGACATACTCGTTAATAAAGTTATTAGTATAATGTAAACGGTTATAAACAGCGTGGCTGTTGTGGAGGAGTGAGAGAGAAGGAAAAGGAATGGGAAGGAGTGTTTCGTCCGGGACCTGCTAGTGAACTCATCAGTAAGACTTACCTAGCAGACCCCTGCCTTAGACACAGGGATAGGAAGGGACAGGTCAGAACTCGTATATATAGGAACCGTGACCTGATGGTCGCTAGCTCCCTCCTAGTGGCGAGTGTAGGAAGGTCGCCACAACAGTTAAGAACTGCAACTAATGAGGTGGCTATAAACAGTTAAAAGCTAAAACTTGAAAGCTATAGTCGCCCGTAGTATCGAAAGGGTTAAATCTATCAGAAGATGCCCCGGCGTATGCATGTATTTTGCAACGTGTCCCGTGGAAGAAACACGATACAGAGAACTCGATGACCAGACGGCGTATGCCCACTGATGTTTGAATCCAGTCGGTATCATCCTGGCTTTGTCAGTGGATAGGATTATCGTTTGCTAATGTATCAAAGCTAGCTGGTAAGCTTCGCGCGAGAACACGCGTCGTCCCTTTGGCCCGTCGTCCGAACGGAAGTTCAACTGCCTCCAACTCCTCGGGTTACCCTTTAAACGCGCGACGCGGAGCCGGTAATTATGGGCGGATACGTTTAATTAAAAGGTCGGTTGCGGGAACTTTGGGTAGTTCTCGAATTCCAGTTTCTTCGGCCTTATTAACTTCCAGGTACCAGGATGGGAACCAGGATAGGAAGGACTTTTTAATATCGATGCAAAAATAATTGTTTACTGTAAACATCTTTTGCGAGAGATTATTCATAAATAGTCAAGCCATGATAGGTACTTGGTAACTGTGAACGTTCACATTTTTTTAACTTTAATTTCCTATCTTTCCAGTCTATTTTATTATGTAGTTTCGTTATCTTTTGTAGAAACCAAGTGCAATCGTCATTAGGTTTTCTTTCGTAGTATATAAATTCAAATTGGACGCATCCCGTCTGATCATGAATCATCATTTTCGTTTGTTTTAGCGCTTTCACTGTCTGATCCTAACATTTTTCATATGGATAAAATTTTCCATTTCTGGATGTATTTAAATACACAGATTCCTATTAGGTAGACACAACGTATTTCCTTGGTAGTCCAAGTAAGGGGATCAATGCAGTTGAAACAGAGATCGGAGCACTTCGCAAAGGTGTCTTTTCGAACGGGCATAAAGTTTCTCAAAATGTCGTCGATATCCAGGAAAATTGCATCCCCGCGGTCTATATTTTTCGAGCGTTCTCCCAAGCGTGGTTACATACGTGATAAATTGGAAGCATCCACGGACGCCATGATGCGTCTGTCCCGTCGCATAAACTTCATCGAGTCAAATAATAATTCTAATATGTAATCCAGCAGAAGAGCTTCCCGGCGTTCGTGTAGAGAATACGGTGTCCGCAAAACCGACGTAGAAATTATTGCTTCTCGTATTATTCCAGCGCAGAAGGGACTGGGAAAGATACAATCCTTCTGCCGGAAGCGATATATGTCTTTATCCTCCGGAGGCTTCTCTCCGTCGGATCCATTCGAGTGTTTCACTATGTCTGCCGGTCGACTCGCAGTTCCGCCTGGTTTCCCAGCCCGGCGCAGACCACTCTTCTTCCGTATTCGTTCCTTATTCAAGATTAGGCCGTCTCTACGTGTGCGTATGCTGGTGTATATGCACGTCTCTCTGTCTGTCCGTCTCTCTCTCTCATTTTCTCTCTTTCTCTCTTTGTTTCTCTCTCTCAGATTTTCTCTTCTTTTGTTTCTCTTTCTCATTTTCTCTCTTTTTTGTCTCTCTCACACTTATTCTCTCTCTTTCTTTGTCTCTCTCTCTCTTTGTCTCTCTCTCTCTCTCTCTCTCTCTCTTTGTCTCCCTCTATATCTGTGCATATGTGCGTATATGTACCACATTCTTGGAAGCTGCAACTCCTCTGCTCTCGCTCCCTCCACACTTTATCCACCGGATTTTTGTCTTCGCGAGGAATCCCTCCACTTTGGCGGCTCTTTTCTCTCTTTCGTCCTTAAACGAGTACCACTTAATTCTTATTCACCCCGCGACGGCCTGTGCTTTGTAAATTTTCCGTGCTCCGCCTCTTCCCAAGCCTCACCCGTTCGAATTTCGCAGCATCCCCGTTTCGTTTCCGGCTCGATAGCCCCGGCTAAGATACGACACGTCGCTTCTCTCCTTCGCCCAGATTTTCCCCGCGTCCCTCGACATCGATAGATCGATGCTTCGCGGCGTCTACCTTCATAAAATCCCTTAAACATCCTTAACGTAATAGTCAACGATACGGCCACGAGAAACACCGTCACTTCCGGTCGTTGGATATCGGCGCGGTTAATAGGGTGGTCTGTTTTTATGAGGGGACACAGTCGCGAACGAAAAAAGGAAGCGAAAGAGGAAGGAAAGGGATGCGGAAGGGCGGAAGAGCGACGTGGTTCTAGACGTTTATAGCTTCTGCCTTGTTAAGTCCCGATCGACGGCTCGAGTGGAAAACTCGCGTATCCCGCGCGATCAAAAGCACGCGTGCGGTATCGCGCCCTTTAAAACTCGACTCGTTGTTGACTCAGAACAATGTACGTAACCGTGAAAGGACTGATCAATCGGGTTGCTCGCTCCGACTTGCTTTTTTTCTCTTTGTACCGCAGCGCAGCGTATCGATAAAGGAAAACAATGTTACGAATTTATATACTTTGATCAACAAATTGTAATAAAATTGTATTCCTGTATAATAAAACAATTTTCATAACTCTGATAAAAGTTCGTTTCGATAAAATAAAGAATTCTGAATAAAGATATTATGAAGCAACGAAATGTTATTTACGATTTCCTGCAATAAAACAATAAAACTATAATTGTTATTTTCTTTTCCAACATAATCCCTACTTGTATTCACCTCACGGTTATTCTGCGCACCAACCATTGTCCGATACGAAAGTTACTTCTGAAAAGCTCCAGCTCAACTTACGCACCACTCCAAGCAAACGTCCGAACAAAAGGACACTTTTCAGATCTCAACCTAATTATCTGGCTGTTTCTATAACGCAACAAGGAACGGGTACCGCTTCGCGTCGGGGCTTTTCACGGTGCAGAAGAGCGTCGAGTAAAATGGAAGCTAGATCCACCGACGCAGGTGTGACTTCCTGTTCGCCGCAGCATCCGTGGCCTGGGAAACGTATATGCGAGATGCGGTTTATGGAAATTTACACGTAAAACCGCGATAATTTTGTAGCACGCAGCCAGAGAGAGAGAGAATGAGAGAGGGAGAGAAGCCATCGCTAAGCGAGGACTTCCGGTTATCGCCGTAAAGTTTCGGCCACGCCGACGCTATTCCCGCCAGCCATTTAACGGCCGTCGAGTAAATTCTGATTAAATAATAGCAATTAGCAGCGGCGGGCCGGCGATTAGATCGCTTCAGATTTAATACGGTGCATAATTAATCGCGCGGTGTAACGTCGCGCGAACGAAATTGAATTACGACTAATTCGTCGCGTTACGCGCGTAACACGGTTCCCGCACGAGTACATGCGGACGACAACGCAATTATTTAAAAATGAATCTGTTTTTATTTCCGACCCATTCGCTGGTATTCTGTGTGCGATGAATCGAGAATGATATCGCATTAAGCTTTAATCTGTAAAGTAATGGCATGCTGTAGAGAAAGCATAGCTTTGGCGAATTAGTCACTGAAATTCGATGGTTAAACTTTATACGAGGTAATACGATTTTGAAGATAATCTTTCTCTGTTTCATTACGGTTACGTTTAATAGAACAAAGTTATGGCAGCGCGGCAAAATGGGTAAAAGGGACAATTATCAAGCACCACCCCGTTCTTTTAGTCGCGCAGTGTTTTATGATCCGGTTCGCGAGTGTTATCGTTTCGATCAATAATGGAAACATGCACACCTTTTTTTATAATTATATTACAAATTATATTATATTACGGCTTATAGAGGTCGTAACCAAAAAGACTCACGTTCTTTCCATTAACGCACGGTATACAAGTTCCTCGAATACAAAAAATAAAATTCCATACTCTTCGTTTTCAAATTTTTCTGCTTCCTGTACTTCACCACTCTTTGTATTTCGCGTTACTAGATGTACGACTAAGCACAACTAACGCTCAAACTAATTGCTAGAGAGCATCGTTGCTTCCAACCTCTTTTTTTCTTAACAATTCAACATCGTTTGAGTTATGATGGCGGAATGTTTCTATTTAAATGCTCGCCACTGTATAATATTAACAATTCCCGCGTTGATGCACATACAAATCCCGTTTAATTGATCCAATATTTGTTGGCCCGAGAAGTTTACCGCGCGAATTCAATTTTCCTCACGAAAAGGAAATACAACGTATAAATCTACGATCCATTCGATCTGCAAAAAAAAAACAGGTCATAAGCGATCCAATTCCCGCGGAACGTCCGACAAATATCATCGTTCGGGGATTAAACGATCATGGGGTTGGTGGCTATTATCGTCCAAAGCTCGTGTTCTCAATTTTCCAAAACGGAGGTTCGGCCCGGACACACACGGGATAGCCAGCGCGTCAATATCTTATCGAGGGGGAGCTTCGCGGCGGAAAAATTGCACCCAGAAAGCCTGAAAACGCGTCTCCAGTCTCGTTCCAGGGCAACGAAAGCGATATCTTTCCGCACGCTCGAATAAATACACTAAGCGGAATAAATTCAATTCTGTTCCGTTTTGCCGTTCACTGTAACTGGCTCTATCCAATTCCCGTGTCCCCGTATCTAAGACCTATTTACGATGAAAAACCCGACCATTCTCGGCTATCCCTTTCCCGCGACCTGAATCCACCCCGAATCGATCACGGATTCATCGTCGTCGTCGTTGTCGTCGTCGTCGTCGTCTATGTTGTCGGCGTCGATGCAACCGACGCGAGGGAATCGTCTTCATTTATCCAACGGAACGCCAAGAGGATTATGCTAATTTGGCAGCTCGATGAGCGACAGCGGAGAAATGACATTCGTTCCGAGCGCAAAGGGAAGGTATTAGAGAGAAACAGGGGCGAGAGGGAGAGGGAGGGACGAGGTTGAAAATTGTCGGATGCCAAACAGTCTCCAGAATGCGTTTAATCTCTTCGCGATGAGCACCAAATTATCCTTTAATCTTCTCTATTCCGCGCCCTTCCCCTGCCGTCCCTTTTTACTTGTTGTGTCTTGGAACGCGACGGATTGTTTCCCTGCGCGACGAAAACTTCGCTTTGACGCAGCCCCCGAGAGAAATATTAATTCCCAAGTCAGCAGCGGAGATTCCTGCGAGAAGCGACTGCAAAGAGACCCGGGGAACTCTCGAAAACAATTCCCCCACGGAGACAATTTCTTTATTATAGCCGATGAAGACCTTTCGAGCGATGATAACGGGCACGCTTTGCTCTGCACGGCAGCTAATCGCGTTTGGCGAACGAATGGCTTCGTTAAGCGGGATTTACGTTTAACGTCGATTCATCGGATGACCCGAGACGTGCCCCGGCACATCGTCACGGCCACGGCGCGACGAGATCGATACCCAGCGCGAACGCCGTGTCCTTTCTTAAATGAAGCGGCCATTGTCGCGCTAGGACGTGCTTTATCTACTGTCGCGCGATCCTTGCCGATAAGGCTGCAACGTGGATGAAAAATCGAAGGCAGAAGAGAACGAAAGGACCTTGAAGATGAAACTAATTTCCTCGCCGGATACTGCAACGGAATCGATGCCGTCTCGATGCACGCGAGATACGCGGCGTCGCGTGGAAAGTACGCGTTGCATCGTGCTTCCACGAGAGAATGCGTGAAAAGTCGAAAGATCAGGACGTATGCAATATTGTGAAGCGAACCGCAATTTTTGACGAACAAATTGCAAATTTCAAATTATTCGCATTTTTGCGTGGCAGTACTAAAGTTAATAGACCGTTGAAAGTTTCCTACATAGAGAAATGTACTTCAGTAACCATGTCTATAGTTTTGATTTCTTAAGCAGCAGAAATTTTACTCGCACGGGGGTTGTTTTTAATGCGTGACAGAAACAATTGAACGTTCGAGTTAAATGGGACGCTTCGTATAACAGGAATTGAAATTGCTTTCTGAAAATAAAACTTGTGCTGTTTCGTTTATTTTATTCATACGCTGTGACATTCTATTAATGGGGTATTGCGGCTGATCCATTACATGATGAGCCATTTTCTCGACGTTTAGTAGCAGTGGCTGAAAATTTAACGACAGCTTCGCGTTCCAGCTGGTGTCACGTACGGCAGCTACTAATGCAGCGTCCAAGTGTGCACGGGGATGCATACATTCCCGAGAGATAGACACGACATTTCGGGTGGGTAAAAAGCGCGACACTAGGGGGTATTAATAAAAAAACGGGCACACCGTTTCTTCACACACGGCTTCACATATTGAAACCAGGAAAAACCTTCGTGAAACCACGTAACCCAGTAACGCTCGTGTCCCTTATTATACCGACATAAGAAATATGTTTTAACGCGTCCTCCAAGTATCTTTCATTAGCATCCGGCGAGCAAAGCCATGAAAACTCGGAATTCGCCTGTGCCGACGAACAATTTTCACGTTTTTAGCTGAATCAGAGGGGAAAAAGTGTTTGACAAGGATTTAACCAGACGTTTTGAGAGCGCGGAGAAACACATTCCGCGTGCGAAGAGAAAGAGGCGCGCGTTTTAAAAATGGCACGGCATTTACGAACGTGGATACGGATGCAAACTGTTTTTTCTCCCCCCCCCCCGCCCCTCATCGCCCTACTTCGCTTTTGTACGTTCATTAAGATCTAAACGCGCGCGTTACACGCGTATCGCTGGAAAGTCCAGAATTATCCGAGCCTTTTAGACTTCAGCAACCGAGCGTACCCCAGTTCTGTAGTATGATAATTATCCAAACAGGCGTGAATTTTACAAGCGTTACTTTTGTCACCGAAAGAACAAAGGTTGAGTTTACGTGGCGTTGATAGCCGTTACTGGGAACCCTCGCGGGAACAACGCGAGAAGCTTAAAAGGTTCCAATTAAAGCGCCAACGATATCGTTAACGCGAGAATATAGAAACGAAAGCTTCTGGACTGGAGCACGAACAATAATTAGAAACAATTTTTAGGCGAATTTAAGTGTAAGCAATGGGAGCGGTCGTCTGGAGAATCGTAAAACGGTGGCACGTACACGACAACAGAAATATATATATATTATACAGCAGAAAACGCAATGCGTGCAACCGACTAAAATTTTAAAGATAATCTGTCAGATTTATATCACCACAGAAAACCGCTGTACTTCTTATCACCATTGTTTTTAATAATATCACGGTGTACAAAAATTTGGAATCTCACAGAGCGTTAATTACTTTAACAATGAGATTTCATCTATATAACATAAAATGTAGAGTATAAAAATATAAAATTATGAATATAAATATAAAAATATAAAAATCCATACAAAAGTAAGAAAATAAAAGTTGCATGCTTTGTCGTCTTATGATCGGTTAAAAAATTGTTGCACCCTAAAGGACTAACCACTATCTTCTATTCAGCGTGAGAAAAGAAAACATATTTATGTACTTAGGTACACGTATTTGTAATAATTTCGAGCCAAAAATTGTACACAATTCATTTGCTTCGATGGGACCGCAAAAATTTGTAACGTCTCGAACCTGTTCAATACTAAATCCGTTACACGTGTTTCTTTTGCTGAACAATGAACAATTGTTGTAACAAGTTGTAGTTACGAGATAAAGTGTGTTACAGCAGAAAACGGTTGTTCGACCGAGGTGAATAAGAAATTTCAAAATTTACGAGCGAGAGTGACAACAGCAGGCGAACTTGCTTGTCAAAATCTCCGGGGAATTTCTTCGCCTGGGCAATTCGAGGATCCCAGCAACGTGAAAACTTTCAGCGATTTTCTCGGAAGCGATCCAAGCGAACTGAACGGGTTGAGAGAGCAAGAGAGAGAGAGGACGGGAGAAAGGTGTCCCAACGACGTTCCCATTTTCGGTATAAATTCAGCGACGTAAAATGAGGGAACGTGGCGTCGCGCGCCTCTCGCACAAAGAAAACGCGCCCTGAGCTAAATAACATTACGATGACTAAACTTCATTTCGTTTCCATATCGCTTACTTCGTCGGGATTGCCTCACGGACAAGTTCCCGGCCGTTTCCTCGCTGCCTTATCGCGGAAACAATTTAATTCTTATCTGGCCGTTCTATTACAAAGGTTGGAAGTTATTCTCAGGGCGTTTCCTACCGACGACCGATGCCTCCTCTTTCGTTCCGACGAACCGTTGGCATGTGGAATCAGCTTCCTAGACTTTTTAGATAACCCGACACGAATCTCTAGACGCTTCGTGTCACAAGTTTTGCAGTAGATATGTAAACAGAAGACCTTATTCCTAAATGTCGATGGGCGGGAAAAAAATGCGCTAGGGTAAGTTAAAAATTATTTGGAATATAGGAATTATCTTTTTATTGTAACAATAATACTGGTTGCTTATGTCGGATCAGTTGTTGATCTGCTTTAGCAAATTTTATTATATTTTCTTTTTTATTTGCGAGTATTAGGTATTACACAATGGAAAGCGTAATACTCTGAAAATCGATGAATGTACAATCAAAACTTGTAATTTAGCAGTCAAAAAGTCTCAAAATCAAAAATTCTCAAAAATTCTCAAAAACTCCGTTAAATTATCAATAAAAAGAGACTGTGGTAAAAAGTTTTCTGCTGTGTAAAAAGACTGTTCCGTTATCCAAAAATTCTATACATTCGAATACTTATTTCTTCCTATCCTGCTTCGTGCATGAAAAGTTCTACTGTGACTAAAAATTCAATTAACATGAAATCGAACTCTGTTTCCTTTATCAATAAAAGATGATAACGCCGTCGAGCGAAACCAGTTTTGAACTATCTTCCTTCGCAAACAGAGTTTTCGGAGAAGAATTATTATATCACGGTCTTCTATACGCTCCATATAAAATCCATAACTACATCCCATTCACCCGACATCGGATCTTCTCAGGTCAGTTTCCCCATCCGCCAGCCAATATCCTTATCGGGACCAGTCCGAGAGCCTCGAAAGAATGTCATCTCGAGCACCGGGAATTTGCATTCGAACGTGCTCGCGAATTACAGCCACTCCTCCTATGGGTTCAGCCGCGACAGCATCGCCGCGAAGGATATTGCCTAGCGAGGGAACATCGATTGAGACAGAGAGAGTCTCGAGCACCGGTATTCGAGGCCATAAACGGTCGGCTCGTGCCTTGCAATTTCGACCTGTATCCTTCTCACCGGCCTCTGAGTCACCGAATGTATCCATAAGAGGGATGTTAAGCCGAGACAATGCTATACAGAGTGTCTCACCTAAAGCAGGCCTACTTTTAATCATTCGAAAATTGCTTAAACCTTGGAAGGTGGACAGTGAATTAGTCACGAGCATGGCAAGGTCAGTTCGATCAACATTGAAATTTCAGTAGTATTGGATACAATGTTTTAGGAAATACAGAGCGTTCACTCTGACTGTTTTCCAGACAATCTGTTAATGTGGAAGCATTCGTTACATCTAATTCCATATAAATTCCTAAACTTGAATGCAATTATCTGTTTGGGGCACGGTGAGATTAATAATGTCCCACCTTTTTGATGCACGGTAATGCATGGTGGGACATTTTTAAACCCACCTCGAAATATTGCAATAGCTGCATGCGCATAGGTTTATATTTGGTCTTACTTACGTGAAGCAGTTGGTAATACCATAAAAAAAATGTTATAAATATGTTCGCTTGTGTTGGCAAGTTTTAACATGTCAGCACTTTGTTAATAAAAATACACCAATTTTGTTTAATTTGAAACGCAACAAAATTTCTGTGCAACATGGGTCCATTTATACTCTGAAATCCTGTACCTCAAAGAGTTATACAGTTCCGCAAGCGATTTAGAATGTAAATGAGATACAGATCTAGCATTTGTCACCAAAGTGTTAGTATTCCGGATCAACTCGATCGAACAACTGTTTCTTGTATTAAAAACGAAGCAGCTATCGCGAAATTTCGATCTGCGTGAAATTATTATCGAGCAGTGCTTACCATCGAACGCTTAACGTTATGCCTGCCGGTAAAAACTCAAGAATATGCCACTTTTCGAGTAACGATCATCCGAAGTGCTCATCCACCGAAGAACCAGTCGCGCGTATCAACGACCGAGAGGAGCGCTCGCGCGCGCGCGAAAAACGAGCCGATAAAACCGGAAATGCGCGACGACGCCCGTTTACGACGCTGCAACATTATAATTCGCGGATAGGACCGCGTTCGTACATAGTGATTTACGGGTATCGTTCGAGGTTCCGCTTTAAGGATCGGCCGGCCAGTAAGAGCTTGCCATTTCCTCGCAGAGGAGGAAAAGCGCGAGCGGCCAGCAATGAAAAGAGAATAGCGGTTCAGAGGAGCGGCCGCGTATATCAGCTCGACCCACATATGAGAGCAAGTACATAATTCAGCGAGAGGGCAGACCCGCTCGCAACCACTTCTGCTCGATCGACTCGTATCGAGTTTCCAGCTTCAACGAGAGCAAAACTTCGCGCCCCGTTTCTTTTCATTCGTTGAAGGAACTTTCGTAGACCGCTCGGACCTGGCTTCTGAAAGCTCGAGGATTCGCTTGGCGCTTTAACCGGTTGACGTGGTTGAGAAATTGGCGCTTGGGGAAAAATGCGGGTCTGCTTAATTATGCTGCAATAAGCCAACCTATCTGGATGTCGTAAAAAGTAGGCTGCTGGCAGTATCGTTGTTGGATGGAATGGTCGCGTTTGTTGTGAAAAGTGAAGAATGTAAATGGATTGCAGTTTCTTGGAAGGGATGCAGGTTTTAATCATTGTAATCATCTTATACGCATTTTCGACTGTAATGTATTGTTGATTGAAGGACACGTCAATTGGATCATGCAACAGAGTATGAAAGTATAACAACGATAAAATTGCAAACAATCGCTTATGAAATCACAAGCGTATAAGTGTTTTTCACCTTCTAACGGTAACTTAGTAGGCTGATTAAATAACCGAGTCACGTTTTTCGTCGGATCTTACTATGAATTTAATTTTTCCGATATATATCACTTTTTGCACATTTTACATTTCAGAATTAATCAATATATTTGCACATCTTATAGACGGAACACAGAGCTCGCTATTCAGGTACAACAAAGTTCTTTAATGAATTCAACGCAGTGCTCGCTATTGAGAAACAACAGAGCACCGTCCATTGCAAAAGTTCGACCTCCCTTTTTAGCGAACTCAATATTCCAAAAATACAGAAACTCGCGGCTGAGAATATTAATCAAACCGTTACGTTTTCTCCGTTTCAATCTCGAAAACAGTGCAGATCCAATATCCGCTGTTTACCGAGTGCTCCGAAGAAACTGGAGGCAAAACGATCTGCCTATACCGCGTTAAAACTAAAACAACCCAGAAGTGACATCGAAAACTCTGAACAGCAAACTGCGCGCAGCCCGTTCTAAACTTCCCTCAAACCGAACAACCAGATTGGCAAACAGGCACGAGTTGTCGCGCGACACGGTCCAAGGGATCTCGTGAAATAAAGACGAGGTCACCGAATTCGATATCGAGCCGCGTACCCGACAACTCCGGGGCCGTGGTGGCCGGAATGATAAGATTTTATTGGCGCGAGGAGCATCGAACCGTCTCGTCCGATGGCTTCCAACTCTCGTAACGCATCGGAGAATGTATCCGTGGCCCATTCGCAGTGGCACAACATCGTACGGGCTGCCTCCTGCTCGATGTAATTAGAATAAAATTCCCGTTAGCGACAGAAACAGGCGGACAAATTCCCTGAACGCGATTACCGATACAATGGAGACGATAACATCGCTCGTCGGGTTCATGGACGAGCTCCGTGAAACTGTTTTTAGGGAAGTGGGTGCTTTCGCGGAACGCTGCAATCTACTCTGTGCTTTGCTGGAAAGAAGTCTCGCGGATGGAATGCCGGTCTGATTTGTTGCACGTGGTCTCTATAGAGCTACCTTTTTTAATGCACTTATCAAAATACTGCACATGAATTTTGAGTGTCGGTCGAAAAGATGTGGTGAGGGACAAAAGTTTAAGACTACAGGACAATGCAAAACACAGTTTTATGGTATGCAAGTATTGTTTATATACTTATTTTTATCGTCATTATGGTAGAACACCATTTATTAATTAACATAGAATATAAATTTTATTTATCGTACTATTTCTTATTAACTTTTAAGAATCAATCATCATTAACATGCCTACTTATTATTAGCTGATATTGTACTGTAACATAAACACCGATGGGTTGTACCCATATATTGTTAACGATAAAATTTCTGCTGCTAACATAACTGTTACGTCTTTATTTTCATCGAGTATTTCGTAGAATTATCAAAGTTATAAGACGAATGTGATGCAGCAGCGATAGCTGTAACTGTATCTTAGCAACTGTTGTATTCGAGTAACAATAAAAAAAAAACAACGTCATCTACGCAAACGCAATAAGTCGAAATGTACGCGACATCCAAAGATAAATAACCGCATTTTTAATCTAACCCAGTAATCCTACAATTGAACACGAGTGTAGAAATGAAAGAAACTCTTCGCGAAGACAGTCCTCGACAACGAAAACGTTATGTGACACCCTGAAGCCTAAAGCATGGGCCGTTGGCTCGCAGAAACGGGAAGCAAAGAAACACAGAGTGATACAGAGAACGGGAAGAGGAGAGAACTGTGCGCGCAGAGTGCGGAGGTGCAGCTCGTAGGAAGCAGAAGTAACGAGCACTTGTGCCGCGCCGCTATTCTTAGGATAAAGTTCGCCTCCGACCGCCTCTTTATTTCCACTCGGCTGCTGGCTGTCTCGGATACGGTTTATCGTCGCTCCGGTGCGCCGCGCTCTCTTTGCAAATAGATGCCTAAACGCGCGCACCGTCGCTGTCGTAAACAGTTTCGACCCGTGGAGTGCTGCTCTCCGCGAGCTGTTCCACCGTTGAAAAGGTGCGATATTTGGACGGTTGGTTCTAAAGGGTTGCGTGTCACGAACCTAAATCGTGCAAGCAGCACAGCTTGATAGGTAGGACGTTTGATATCACGCTATTTCACGGGATGTTAGCAGGCGCGGAGATGGTGAAGACGTAGGAGAACAATGACGTTTTAATTTTCACGAGACAAGTCTCGGGAGGGGGAGAGAATGAAGCGGCTTCTTTTGTTGTAAAATTCTGTGACGTTGAATACACTTAACACTTTGGGTGAAATTGTAGCTCGGAAGGTGGTTATGTCTGCGCGAAAAATCTGCAAGTATTTATTCGTAAACAACAAGTATTTACTTTTTATCGAATTGACCTACTTTTAACTACTTTTCGTCATTTCATCATTTGGATAAACGATTCTTTGAAAATTCGAGAACGGTAAACAGCACGCTGTAGCTTTTAAAGCCGTCGATTTAAGAATTTTCGCATAGACCTAACATTTTAATGTAAACTTGTAGCACATAAAGTATATTCGATTCTGATTCCTTAAAATAAATTCCATCGATTTGTAATTTAAAATACCGAGAACTTCGACTGGTATCCAATGTGAGCATCGCTAACGATAATCCGATAAATCTAAATTTATTAACGTGGAATCGAATCGTATCTGTTGATAAATCTGTATTTCGATAACGAACGTTAATACACGAGTGTCGCACGACACATCGAAAGGAAACCCTCGTAAATCGGCGATTAGATTGCACGGGAACGTAAAAGGATAAGAAGCTTACACGTGAAAATGATGTTCCCATGAACAGACGCTTAAATACGCGTTTTATTATCCAAAAAAAGTTCCTACTTTCCGGATATACGACTATTTTCCTTACGCTAAAACGGATATGGTATTCGGTATCCTAAATGAATCCGAATTACGGGCCAGAAAACGAGCGCGAAGCGAAACGATTCACGGAAACGAGATATAATATTTTCGAAACTTCTATCCGATATGAACGGGAGTTCCGGAAGTACAGGGGCATTAAGAGCGGAAGTACGTACGAAGTATCAAAGTCGAAATGACAGCGACTCGAGGAGCGTATTTCGGTGAAACGTCCGGAATAAGGAGTTTACGCGCGAGTCGTATTACGCGAATATTCAAAATTAAGTCCCGCCCACCACCACGAAGAAATTCCATCCACGAGACACGTTAACTTCGCTCGGGTTACATCGCTGAATTTCAATTTTCACACCAGCTATATTGCGGTTTAATCTGCGCTTCTCTCTCTTTTTCTATTCTCCTCCTCACCCTCCCTCTTTCTCTGTCTCTTTTTGCCCCCCCCCCCTCTCTAGTTCTCCCACTTTCTATGTACCCCCTCCATCCTTCTCTCTCTCTCTTTTCTCTCCTCCTCGCTCTCCCTCTTTCTCTCTCTTCTCGTCACCTCTCTCTTCTTCTTTCTCTCTCTTTCTCTCTTCCTCCTCACACTCTCTCTTTCTCTATGTTTTACGTATTCCGTTGAAAACTTTGATCAGACGTGCCCCAATCCAAAAGCAACCCCTATCAAAGGCTCCGCGGAAATATAAAATCCGCCAATCGCCGAAATAATGAAGGATCGGCGATATAATATACGGTATTAAACACGATGCCGACGTTCCAGCTGAAATACGGGGATGAACGAAGGGGAGAGATGGTCGTTACCAGGATGAGGGCGAAGGATCGTATCGACGTTTTTCATAACCGTTAGCCTACTCGTGATGAACCTCGAGAACGTTGTGGCCCACATTTCGAGGCTCGTCAAAACGGTTAATAACGTTTCGTTCGCTCAACCGTAGCCAGTTCGATAAATCAAGCGGCTCTGACCGACGTGATAGGGGCCATGACGTGTAAATAGCCCTCGTTCTCTCCTTTCGTGCAGCAACCAAGGAAATTGCCACGGGCCAACCTTATTTTCGGCCAACTTATTCCATCCACCGTGGCTGAGAACGGTATACAAACGCTAACGCGACCGTGATTTATCGTTATAGATCTCGATAGATCGGTTTTATGGGCGCCTTGGATGCCGCGAGCGGAATTACTGCCATTTCGGATATTGAACCGGGAGGGGGACCATTCATTTTTCAGAACGCGATTCCGGTATCGCGAAGGACGGAATTGTTGGTGTACCGAGCAAACGAAACCGACGAGTTTCGTGTACTGCTCAGCTCCGCGTACGTTATAATTCAACGACGGGGTTAAAAGCGCGTTTACACGAGCAAAGGGCTCGGTTTAGAGAATGGGTGGTTCGTTTGAAACATTTACCGGCAAGTCAAAACCGAAGCGCGGGCACGCGCGCCTGGAATTCGTTCGATGTCTGCGCTTCCCGCCACCCTATGGATGTTTGAATAATAACGGCGCGGTTATGCGGAGTATGCAAAGGAATATGAAAATTGATAGCGTCGAAACAGTGAGCAATGTCGGGTTACCAATAAACGCTTCCACGATGCAACAAAGTTGCATTTGATATCGTAACGTTAAAACATAGTTTTCCGTAACAAAGTTTTAATTTACACGTTGCGCTCGCTTTAATGCACGATACTGAACGCGCATACTTCGACGGATATTAGTAGATTATTAATAAATTTCATTGCATACCCTGCGTTTAAAAATACCGGAATGCTTTATGTACTTAAATAGATGTTAAACGGTAAATTTTTATACAAATTTATAATTTTGTTAACAAAATGAAAGAAACGGAACTGAAGTAGAGATGCGATTGATATTTCATACATTTTTGTATATTATGTGCGCTTTACATTTTTTGTATATTTAAATTTCTCACACATGCATAAAAATTTGCAGTCTAACTGCAAGGTACCTATATTTTATTTTGAATATTTTACGTATATCTACGTGCTGCGTACGTTCTGTATAATTTTTCTCTAAAATACATAAACGTTCACAGTCTCCCCACAGCATTAGACAAATGTTTCGCTCTGTGGCTATGTTTCATTTTATCCCTTTTTTTATTATCATAAACATCGTTATCATTCCTGTCCCACGTTTCATAAGCTACCTCCCGTTATGTTACCTTCATGTATCATTTTCTCAAAAAATTCCCCATTAGATTCAAAACCAGTACTTAATGGTTGCCATTAAAGTAGAGTAAATATAATGTGAACAGCAACTATCATTATTATTATTACCGGTGACAACTCTATTATTATTTTCGTTGAATATTTCCCTATTATTTTCATGCTACACTGCTCACGAAGTTCAAAAAAAAAAAAAAAGTAATATCAAACTCCACGCCACAATGAAAGAGTTTTCGATTTTTCCTGTCAAACAACTCTCGATATTCCCGCATTATTCGTTTCCGCGTGCTGGCGTACACGCGGGGTGGTGAAAAAAAGGCGCGTTTCGCGGCTCGCAAAAATACAAGGTCCCTGTTACACATGTATCGCGTGCGGGGTGGGTAAAAGAGGTGGTCAGAGTGTACGAACTGGCGGAGTTTTCACGGCTGCGGCCGCCGCGCGGACCGTGGTTTATGGATTTTATGAGCCGGGACTCGCGCAACACTGGCCGGTGCATCATAAGCAAAGTGCTTATTTGCTCCACGCCTCGTTAATTCTCGTTCAAGTAAAATATAAGCGTGTCCGCCACGTCTCTCTGCCAATAGACTCCGCTTGGTCGCCGTGGAATTACGGTGTTTATGCCAGCGCCAATAATTTCACGGGAACGTTACGGGGAATATCGTTCCGGCGGGGTCCCCGATACGGGTGATCGCAGCGACAAAATGGCGACCGAGCGAACGATTTCGAGTTTACGCCAGCTGGTCGCTGGTTTACCTCTCGAGTCTCAAGATGGCGACGTTAAAACAAATTGCTGCATCACGTCGCTGTTAATCGAGCCACGTCGCCGTTTTACGATTCTCCATTCGCGGCGGGAATTAAGTCTAGCCTGCAAATGGACGATTTTTCGGCGATTCCCGGGAACATGCAGATTCCCGCGTGTTGTATCGTTCGCGGTAACACGCGAAGCGAGGAAATTGCTCGTTCAACGTGTGAATATTTCAACGCGAGATTACGATCTCGCTTGAATCCCTTTTAGGGAAATTGTATATGAGAGTTCGAGACTATATTTCTTCGAGTTTCCGCGGAAACGAAGAAACGGAAAACGTGTTTAAAGTTTCTTCTTCTGTCCCCGGTCCTCGTTTCGCTGCGAGCATAGTTAATGATTCGCAGCACCGAGCGCAATTTATGTAACTACGGTTTCGTAATAATCTACGGATTAAAATATCCCAAGGAAATGTACAGGAGACGAGATGTAATTAGGGATGCTTGTTAAACGATCATTAATCAGCTCACTGGAATCGGCTTACCGTAATGCCTGATACAACGAAGATTATGTTCGTAATTTCCACTTCACCCGGGAATATTTACACGGACCTAGAAACGCGTCTCCGGTCTTCCAGTTACCTTAGGGGACCTTTAAACTGAATTATCTTCCTCGCTTTTTTCCGTTTCAGTTCACCGTGAAACGAAATCTGTCTGCTCCGACCATTAATTAAAACAACTATACCGATCTTATAAAACGGGATTACAAACTTCCGTGAACTCCGTCCAAGAAAACGTAATCTTCCTAAAAGTGAAGAGGGAAACTTCCCCCTTCGATTTTAATCGATCATCTAGTCAGAGCTTTTCACGGTTTCCACACGATCGGAGGCAAATTTGCAGCTCGGATCGATCCACCGTGAACCAGAGTTAAGCGGTTTCCGGGTCGCGTGAAATTTATCGCGAGAAGAAAAGGTCCTCGTTGTTTCCGCCTCGATTCTTCATCTTCGACCTATGTATAGTTTGATCGAGCGAAAATAAAGTTTCCAACGCGCACATGTCCATTTATTTATTTATTTATTTATTTATTTATTCACGCGTGGATACCATTTGATTTACAAAACAGGAAGATTAGTAGGTGAGTAAGCTATCGTACAGAGGACGTTTAAAGGAATGAATAGATCCGAAAAAATCGACAGAGTTACAAATCTTATTCGTTATCCTTATAATAAGGTTAATACAATTATGTTGACCATGTAAAGTTCGATGAAATTCCAATTTAAAAAGTATATGCAAATGTGACAAATGTGATGGAATATTTTAGTTAAAAATTCCTATGTATGTTTGGACATGCGACATATTCATTTAATACGTTACGGATAATTAAAATGTCGATCATTAGACGCCTGTATTCGAGAGACAATAGTTTTAAACGTCGTAATTCCGGAGCATAATTATGGTCGTGAGCTGACTGTCTAATAATAAGCAAATAACCAAAAGGAAACGATAGTTCCGACCATTAGATGTATGAGTCCACGTAATAAAGTAAGTTACTTACATATGTATCATACTACCGACCAGAAATCTGGGATCACTATTGCAAGAGTACACCTACGTTTCAGTTTCGCGTGTAATCTCGACCTAGTCTATTACTGTTCACACCAAATAAGCGTGTTAAATTGCACGGACTTCTTCAAAGACATAAATTGTTTAAGAGTAACCCTCTCTTCTGAGATACGTCCAAAACGTCGATCTCAGAACGAGTCAGTAAATTCCAGCTTCCGTTTCGTAAAATTCATTTCTAAATGCAACATCCATGCTATCGAATTTTGCATTCTGACTTACTTCGAAATCACAGCCTTTCTACACTATACATATTCCAAAAATGCAAATACGGTTTCAAACAAAAAGTACCTGTGATTCAGAACTATGTTAGCTTAAAAAACTCTTCAGTCAAAAACCTATCAGTATTGTACTACACTTTACTTTGTTAATCTTTCCACCTTAACACAATTAGTAGTTAATCAGTCATAGGTATCTACAGAAATTTTGCCATTACAACAATTTGTCAGCGAATAAATACATTTTACAAATCTCTTCATCTTCCACACTTTCATTCTAAATCACCCCCAAAGCATCGTTTTGCTCGATCAAGCTATACACCATCCTACCCGTGAAATCGGATCATCGATCGAATGGAAGCTACGCGAGCGAGGGGCCACTTTTGTCGCGGTGGAAATTTATTCATTTGGATCGCGGTCGCCGTACGATACGAACACCGATGGAACCGGGTCGCGCGATTTATCGCGTTTTGCTCGGAGTTTCCGTTTTACAAACCCGTGGCCCCGTTCTCCGTTCCGAATCCGTCAGCCGCGAAAGCGCTTTACCCGCATTAGTTCGCCCCTCGATTATTGATACCAGACCTCAAGCTACATCGTTGCCCGTATAAACCGGAATTAAAACGGATCGCGCGAAACCAATTTACCTCGACGGATTTCAATTCCCTGGCCACCCTGCCGGCCGATAACATTGAAAAACGAATTATTTCCCGGGGTCGAGCCTCGATGACTCGCGGGAACGCTTGACCTGTGAGCAATCGACGAAACCTTTCGTTTTGTTGGCTCTTGAGGTAAGAATCAAACGGAGACGGATCGATGGTTCGTGTTTTCTATTTCTCATCCCCTGTTTCGCAGGGATTCACGAGGGTATCGATTTTGTGCGACAAGAATTTTTTACATTTTTATCACGCG
Organism: Tetrapedia diversipes; assembly: GCA_033822845.1. Classification (NCBI taxonomy): domain Eukaryota; kingdom Metazoa; phylum Arthropoda; class Insecta; order Hymenoptera; family Apidae; genus Tetrapedia; species Tetrapedia diversipes. The sequence continues at coordinate 455,966 of JAOPTO010002156.1, forward strand.
TAAGGGGAAATGAAAGTTCGGAACAGGCAAAGGGAAATTTAATCTGCTTTTATGAAGTTCGAGTCAGGAAGTTCCACCCACGGTGCTGCATCATCGAACGCGACTACTCATGAACGAAATCACGCTGTCGAAGTTTCAGAGAGATTTATAAAGGATAAAGTTCTATGGAGCCGTCTGTTACGGTTGCATTGCAAGTTTCTAAACAAATAATAAGTGTACCTTTCTTAACTCTTAGCCAACCGAATGAGGAGATCTATTCGTTCCTCTGCTGTTGATTCTATTTAATTTCGTTATTAGTCAGTCTTGAACTAGTGTTGTTCACAGTTCATCAAATGCATTTTCTGCTTTTTTAAAATACAATTTTTAATCAATTCAACTTAGTTAGTCCAAGACTAACTAATGACAAAAGTAAACAGAATCAATGTGAGATCTCCCCACTCGATCAGCTAAGTGTTGATTGACACCCGAACAAGTAAAACTGATTCGTTTCTTTTAATAACACAACACACTCTTCACACTCGCATTCTCGCTAAATTCATCCGTTTATTACTTTTTTTCTCTTTCACTCGAAGCAACGATCTTTTTTATTTATACCGATTTCAACGCCTGACGGCACAATTCTCGGATAGTTCTCGGAGTTTTCGCGTTTCTACATAAATCTTGACAGAACCAACATTTTCTCCCGTGGCGTGCCATTAGATTGGCGCGCGCGGGAAATTCTGTACGCGGATAAAATCGCCGGTAGCGACATCGGATATTTGACGATCGCGCGTCCAGTTTTCGAAAAAAAAGAAAAAAAAAAAATGTACGGAGGACGAGCATTGGAATATAAAAAATAGGGGGGAACGGATGTGTCGTACGGTCGGGGTGAGTGTAAAAGATTTACCGAGAATTACATATTCAAAATGCCCGGCCGGACGATTTTTGATCGGCCTCCGATCGAGGAACGGTTTTCCAGCAGAGTCCGCGGTATGCAAATAGAGCGGAGCGCGGTTATATTTGCATACGCTGAAAGGTATGACCGGGGCTCGTCCCTCCTGCAGGCACACGGCCTTTCCCAGATGAATATATGTACGTATTTCCTCATCAGATTTCGCGATCACCGCGGCAAACGCGCGTCGTTGTCCGGCGAAATTCCGCAATATGGTAGCCGCCCGGATGAAGCGATTTTTTGACGCTTGATACGAACAATCCGGTGGAGTTTCGAATCTGTCGGAAATTTCAACACGAAACGCAACAATTATTTTATTTATCCCTTTCGTTATCGTGGCATTTCATTGCTTTACGATAAAATAATAATGATCGCATAAAATAGCGAATTAGATCGATAGGTAGGTATATGCAGCAGCGGACAAAAGTTTAAGACGCGAGGACAATGTAAAACGTAATTTTATGATTCGCAAATATTGTTTATCTATTCATGTTTATTGTCATTATGGTAGAACACTATTTATTGATTAACATAGAATACGAATTTTATTTATACCGCCATTTCTTATTAATTAATTAATTAATTTTCTTCGATCCTTTGATCTTCAACTTTTGTCTGCCACTGTACATGTTCCTCATATGTAATATGAAGTATACGATGACGTGTATTGTATTTGAATGAATACAGAAACGTACTTTAGCGTTTGAATAATAGAATTTTCGAGTAATAGCCCGATCAATAGAACAATTATTGTTTTCAAGCAGTAACCAGAGACAAAGGGAATCAACAGTTTCGTTCAAATATTTAGCTAGTGAATAGCATGAAATTTTCCACGTAACTAATTCTATGGAATAATTATGCGTATAGCGCACACGGCATCATCATGTCTACATTGTACGCATTGTGTGTAAACGCTATTGTATGTATACTTGTATGACGAGAAGACATCTCTTATTAGTAGGAAACCTGTTCGGGTAATAAAATGTTCGGCATGCAGCGAGGCTCAACCGTGCCTCGAAAATTCAAATACACGCGTACGTAAATATGCATGAGCTCTGAGGTTCGATTAATTGATATTCCACCATACGCGATTCTTTAATCATTTATTTTCACTGAAATTCTGCGCCGATTATAAATTGACATCGATCGAACCAAGGTCGTGTTTAATTTTTCTATCATTAAAAGTTGGTTCGTACAATTGTATTGACTTTTCCATAAAAGACAAAGCATTATCCTGCATGATTTATTCTGCGGCATATCACACATAATAATACGAAATATGCTCTATTTCAGTATTAACGTTTAACCAAACGAATGGGGAGACCTCCCATTCTTTCCTATGCCATTGATTCCACTTACTTTTGTTATTAGTAAGTCTTGAACTGAAGTTGAATTTATTGAAATTTTACTTTGGAAGGGCAGAAAATGCATTTGACGAACTGTGAACTAGTTCAAGTCTAACTAATAACAAAAGTAAATAAAATCAGTTGCAGCGTTTTGTTGAGGAAAAAAAGGGAGATCTCCAATTCTTTCCTCTGCCATTGACTTCATTTACTTTTGTTATTAGTAAGTCTTGAACTGAAGTTGAATTTATTGAAATTTTACTTTGGAAGGGCAGAAAATGCATTTGACGAACTGTGAACTAGTTCAAGTCTAACTAATAACAAAAGTAAATAAAATCAGTTGCAGCGTTTTGTTGAGGAAAAAAAGGGAGATCTCCAATTCTTTCCTCTGCCATTGACTTCATTTACTTTTGTTATTAGTAAGTCTTGAACTGAAGTTGAATTTATTGAAATTTTACTTTGGAAGGGCAGAAAATGCATTTGACGAACTGTGAACAAGTTCAAGTCTAACTAATAACAAAAGTGAATAAAATCAGTTGCAGCGCATTGTGGAGGAAAAAAAGGTAGATCTCCAATTCTTTCCTCTGCCATTGATTTCATTCACTTTTGTTATTAGTAAGTCTTGAACTGAAGTTGAATTTATTAAAATTTTACTTTGGAAGGGCGGAAAATGTATTTGACGAACCGTGAACAACACTAGTTTAAGACTAACTAATAACAAAAGTAAATAAAATCAGTTGCAGCGATTTGTCGAGGAAAAAAAGGGAGATCTCCAATTCTTTCCTCTGTCATTGATTCCACTTACTTTTGTTATTAGTAAGTCTTGAACTGAAGTTGAATTTATTAAAATTTTACTTTGGAAGAGCAGAAAATGCATTTGATGAACCGTGAACAACACTAGTTCAAGACTAACTAATAACAAAAGTAAATAAAATCAGTTGCAGCGCTTTGTCGAGGAAAAAAAGGGAGATCTCCAATTCTTTACTCTGCCATTGATTTCATTTACTTTTGTTATTAGTAAGTCTTGAACTAAAGTTGAATTTATTAAAGTTTTACTTTGGAAGGGCGGAAAATGTATTTGACGAACTGTGAACAACGCTAGTTTAAGACTAACTAACAACAAAAGTAAATAGAATCAATGGCAGAGGAAAGAATGAGAGACCTTCCCATTCGGTTGACCAAGTGTTAACGACAAAACTCGGCTAGTTTCGACGCAAACTGGTAGTTTCATGCGGATCGCATGTAACACATATTCTGTGTGTAATACATAGCTTGATCTTTGAACCATCGACGATCGATGTATTGACAAAAACATAATAGGGCAAGCACCACTTGCGGTTGCCGAGCTACTCGGGTCGCCTCTCTTTGAAGCGGACGATCGTTCGGCACAGTAACCGCTTCAGCTCGATGCACGCATATTTGGTAGCTTGGCCGTTGAAAACAACCCCTTCTTTTCAAGCTTTTGCTCCATGATACTTTCTGAAAATAACCGGTTCCATTCAACGTCCCATGAAAAAAGTAAAAAGCGACACCGAGAAACGCGAATATTTCATTCGTGAAATAGCAGCAATTTTAACGCTTTTTAAATACCGGATGCTAAAATTTACTTATGCAAATTATATAAATGCATGGCATCCCGTAAGCTAAATTGCCCTATGTCGCGTTTCGATCACAACTGCTATTCGCTCTTATCTCGCCTTAACATTATTACCTTGGAAAACTGCAGATTTATTTTCGACCTATGTTATTTGCGTACAAAGTTTTAAACGGAATTATTTTTTATCCTGAAATTCTTCTTAAATTTTGCCTTAATGGATCTTATCCAACATTACAATTTCTACGTGAAAAACAACCTATCACTTGATACGGTCAACATAACTGTGTAAACAGAATTGTTATTAATGTCAACAGTCACTGTATCGAACTAGGTTTGTTTACTTCTTTTTTCACTTTTGAACGAAGTGTTCATCAACTGATAGCCTCCTACGAATAATCATTGTATTGCTTGTATATATGTAAGAGAAGTACGCTGTCTTCACTTATAGATATCGATATAGATACAGATATCGATATAGATATAGATATAGAAGGAGATATAGTTAGATGACATACGTGCCGAATAAGATTAGGTTACGGAAAGATAATTATAATTTATAATACAAAGGAGACAGAGACTTATAAACGTTGTAGGATAACAAAATAGAGAATAGACTTTAATTGTCGTTTCTCTTTTTACAGGTAAATGTATATATTGTAAATAATTTAACGATTAAGAAAATAAAATTAAACTCTTTTTACAGAGCAACACATTGTAATTTATTCTCTTATTGAAAATTCTCAAAGATATTAATTACCTTATATATATACATCGAAAAGTTTATTTTAATCCGTATATACTACTACTACTAATAATAATGATAATAATAATAATAATAATAACAATAATAATAATAAATACTTCGAGTGAGCGCGCATAGTGCACAATGTCGTCGAATTCCATATCCTATTCCATTCTTTCTTTCTGTATTGGAGAATCGAGGAGATTTTTTGCGGGGGTGACTATATTTTTATGTTACAAAAGTTTGTGCAATCAACACGTTACAATGAAATCGTTCCTGGGTATCATTGAAATACACGAGTCGCGATTGTTAAGTAACCTAAAATATTAAAGTGTTTCGGTGTATGAAGAAGTGTAGTCAAAAGGCAGCGCTAATGGCCATTCACGTGCCCATAATGCGAATAAATTCCAGTCGGTAGAATGTCAAAAGAATGAACCAGCTAAATTAATCAAGAAGCAGTTCGTCGTTTTAATTACACCCCCTTTTAACGCGTATTTACTCTAATGCCGGCCCCTTTGCTACCGTTCCTCGCTTATTAACTTCCTGTGCTGTCATTCCGCGCAACAGGCCAGAAAAAGGCCACTTTGCTACGCGACAGAAGGGACAGAGAATCGAACGTCCTCGCCTTCGAAAATGGAACCGATAAACGTTCCATTTTCTTACTCCGTTACCGATCTCTTCCTCTCTCTTTCAAAAGTTTAACGTTATATTGGTTACGCGATGTTAAAATGATTTCATGTCTCATAACTAATTATAAATACAAAGTACTATACTAATACTCTTTTACTTATAGTCAGCCACTATAACTCAATAAAATAGAAAATGCAATATGGTCAATGATCAGTTTCGTAGATCGTTCTATATATTTATTGTGCAGTGCTCAAGAGAATGAAATCTAATTGTTCGTAGCTTCTCTAGACCTATCTTCTTCGATGCAATTATAAAAATATAACTCTCAACTCTTTATACAAATCTACAATTCCGTTTTCTATTCAACACTGGTCTCTTTTCTCTTTCGAGGAAACCTTTATAGGCCTTTTCATTGTTGGGCCTGACTTTCGTCTAGTCCACTGACACTTTCACTTTTCTACTCCTTAAAACTACGATACTACAATATTATAGGAAAATTCTGCTTTAACGACTTTAGTAGAGCGAAAGATGGAACTCGGGTGTGAATAAATAAAAGTGAAGTGATTAGAATATTAATAGTATATATATATCTAAACAATTTAACGGTAACAACTTAAACAACTCTACAACTTAGCAACTTCAACGTTCAGAATCACACACTTTCTACGTTCACAGTTAAAATCTTTCTTCCACGTTAGCCAAACACTCGTTTCCTTTCATTTTAATTGTCAACCTTACTGACTCGACTCATTCGGTCACGACCACCCAGAATTTCTCAAGTGCTCATCGTTCACACCTTAAAAACACTCGAATCCAAACATTCTGCGTTCACACGACTATCGCCCAACTCAAGCATTCTTCAGACTTTCCCAAACTCGCATCCACTCGATTGCATTCCCACAATATCTTCTGCTGCGTTGCAATCTGACAACGTGTCGTGCACCGTTGACTTGAGATCAATCGCTCCGCGATGAACCTGCCACCTTTTCGATGTACCCCACGTCTTTTCATCGATCCGCCGTTCCCCGCGGAAGGTAACCGTGGTCACGAACGACGAATTGAATGGCTGAAAATCGACTGGCGATTCTTGTCGCGTGTACGTCGTTTGCTTGCGGCGAACGCCGACGACGCATGAATATCGAGTTCGGAATTCGTTCTAGGAACGAACATGGAAAGGAAGAAGCGATCGTATTCGACGGACACATTTCCGTTATTAAAGTCCGTTCAGAATCAATTTCTTCCCGAGGGCTGCTACTCTGACTGTAAACAAGCTCGATAAAGTGGCCGTTTCTTCTCTTTCGTTTCCGCAGGTACTGCAGAATCTCTCGTGCGTACAATCGATTATCATTCGAATAATATGGATACATACATGGTGACTCACGAAATTGATCGAACAGAGTCGAGCTACATTTTTTTTTTTTATCAAACGCAACTAGAATTTTAATATTTGATTTTCTTTGTATGATAAATGTTCTCTTCTACGTCTTTCAAACTTCTATTAATTGATTAATTATTGTAACCGAAAATACCGACAACTCAAAATAAATTGGAAACAATTCAGAAATTTATTATAAAATTGAACAATATTGACATGCTTTTTCGTTTAGAACTCAATATATACGCATTCAAAGCATAACGGAAACGAATATTTATTTTGTTACACTTTGCCTTGAATATCTATTATGTATTGTATAAAATAAAAATTGAATACTAAACACATGTTCTGTTGTGCGGAAATCCTTCATGTTATATCTTATACAAATAAATATAAATATTCCATGTTAATTCACATCGTGAAAGTGCTGTTATACTCGTACACAGATATTTAAAGCAGAAACCATTCGTTACGATGTGCAAATTTCCTACACGGTAAAATCTACCTTTTAATTTATATGAATAATTCGGATAACCTATTTAAAATCTTGCAACAGTTACCACGGAACGTAAATATAACATCGAGTCGAGTTGGAACATTTTAAAATAGATTTTCGGTGGAACGGGTGCCAGCGACGACGAGCAAACAATGACACACAAATCACACTCGGTGTTCTCGACCCCGGTGGACGACATTAAATCACGCGTAACGCCAACAATTGTACGTAACAGCAAACTGGGTTACATAATAAATTATAGTTTAATATCAGCTAGCATTAATCCGACGTGGTCAGCTGGACGCGAAAACATTGAACGAATCCTGTGCCGAAGCTGCGCGAGGAAGCTCTGAATCGATGTAAACTTTCGAAACCGTTGATTGACTTTGAGTTAATCGGCTGTTCCTGATTTTCTCTCAAGATGAAGCTCGTGAGATAACCAACGTTCGAATTATGAATTCAAGCTTCTTCCATGCATCGAACAGCTCTATTATTCAATCAAAGTAACAACCCGTTTAACACTATTCCTACCACGACCGGTCAAACGACCGTTTTTTAAATTTTGATTAGAATTTCATAGATGCAACGTAATTGAATCACCTTTAAGCTTTAGACTTTTCCTTAAATATACGTATCATACAGTTTTCAATATTCACTTCTTTTTTCATTGTTTAATTTCTGAGACAAATTTGTAGTCTGTCTCACGTGGGAATAGGTATACGTGAAGTGTCGTTAAGAATAGTGTTAAGCATAGACTTTAACCCTAGATAATTAAACTTAAATTCGTGATACTCTGTAACTAATCATTCGACTCATAGACTGCGAATTAAAAACCTGTATATTTTTATATCTCCCTTATTTATATCAAACAAATTAGCGTACCTTAAGGGAAGCATTATAATATTGTAATTAAACGATAGAAAAGTGGTAAAAAATTAGCGTTTTGCAATTTTGGCAGATCTCGAATTTGTACAACTGACCAGGGTCGGTAGTCTATTAGACGAATGTTTAGTTATCTGGGGTTAAGCGTTCGGTAAACGTTTTTTCTTGTTTATCTTGCACGCTTGTATTTGCCGCTCGTAAGAAGATACGAGGTTAGACAGGCAGCAACGACAGCCTGTGTTCACTTAAGGCGTGAAACTAAAAGTTACTACATTTAAGTAGACTGTGCTGTACGCCATGAAGGCGCAATCTGGACACTTTCCAAGCGTTTAACAAGCCTATTGGCGCTCCCCTAGCACACAGGATATTAGAATCTATGAGGTCCTTCAACGTATTGCATCTACTACAAACGAGGCTCACCATTTCAGTTGCGAACAACGTTTACCGTATTTCCCACCTAGAACTCTGAAAAACACGGAATGAACAACCAGAAATCTAACAAGTCGCCGTCTTATTGCGCTCTACACGATATCAAAATAAAAAGATTACAGACGTACGGTACGCATAACTGTCCTAAGGATTACTAATAGGACATTTTTGCCATTCGCCGTTTTGCTGATGCCAAATTTAACCCCTTGACTACGGTAGACTTTGATATGTACTGGTCGTACCATACGGCAGGGATTGAGTTACGATGTGCGTCGAGAACGGCGAATTTTTGGTGTCAGAAAGCCAAACTGTGTGAAGCGCCTATAGGCGCTCTCAGTGTCAAAAAGTCAAACTATGTCGAGCACCTATAGGCGCTCTCAGTATCACAAACGCAAAATTCCTAAGCGCCTACAGGCGCCCACAGTAGTCAAGGAGTTAATAAAGAGAACTTATCTTATGCCCGACCTACCATTAACGCTATAATAGTTTATTTTTTGTTAGTACTAGTGTTTTAATGCTAGTTCACAAACGCATCCCAGAATCCTAAACAGAGTTCGTTAAAATAACAATCCCACCAACTTGACCAAGTTACGTGACCCTTCGTTGCCACGAAACTTTCGGTTTTCGACCGGTTTCGAGGCGGCAGCTCGACGATCGAATGAAGAGGTCACCGGTAATCGACAATTTTCGAGGAGCCTGAAGCACCGCCGGCCTATATACGATGGTTAACACACGTTGTAATTAAACTCGAGTCTATAAGCCGAGCGCGATAGATGCAACGTGGGCGAAGTGGGTCGCCGCCGAGCGTGGTCCATTGCAGACACCATGGATTATTACGTACCGCCCACATAGTGGTTCCGGGACCATTCCGGGTACATTGTAAGACAACGTCCACGCTATCTACATTCTCTGAGCAAGTCTACCCACGGCTGGGTACACTTCTAGCGCGGTTATCGAAAACGATGCTCTGCGAAGCCTGCGATAACGTTTGCGAGACAGTTTGCGGCAACACTTCCACGATGAGAGAGAGGAATCTCCATGGAGGAGAAATAATCGAGGGAAAATTCTGTGCGGCAAAATTAATCGAATATCAGTCAGCAGAAGATGTATTAGGTGGTGTATCAATATGTAATTAAGCTTCTTAGGTGATTTAACCCTTTGCATTCGAGAGGTAACTGTTAGTTATCTAACGATACTAACTTCAAAAATTTTTAAATTCAGAATATTTACTGAGATTCACCTATATTAAACTTCATTTAGTTTAGTTAAGTAGTATACTAAAATTTACATATATCATTATTTACCCTTTGAGACCAACTAATAAACAAACTGACTAAAGTCTGAAAATTTGAGAAACTATCATTTGGTGACTAACAGTCACCTCTCGAGCGCAAAGGGTTAAATGTAAGGGGAAATGAAACGGTACAGAGTGAGCAACGTTTTTTGGAATATTAATCAAAGTATCAACGTCGAACTGAACTTTACACAGATTCCCTTTAATTCGCTTAATACCAATTTACAGACGGTCAAGGTGAAAGCGTTTTACGTTCACTTTATAAAATTTGTAATTTTTTACAAATATTAATATACCGTTTAATAAAATTAAACTAAAAGAAAGTTGTAAATAGCTGCGGATGCGTACTTACACGAAACAAAATCGCATGGAATAATTTAAGAAGGAAATTTTAAATTCATACAAGAAGTAGAGCGCGATAGTTCTAAAGCTGACATATCACTTAAAAGCGACATCATAGAAACGTGTTCCGGAATAAATCTGAATTTTCTCTCGCGAGATTAGGCGACGTTTAAGACGGAGCTCTTTTTGAAACGGACAGCTCAGGGAACGCTGGGATCCTGCGAGAAGCTCCCGAGCTTTCCATACAATTTAACAAGAACGATTGTTTCCAGGCAACTGCGGATCGACCGAGTTTAGACACTTTTCAGATATTCGTGTTCGCTTTCCCAAGAGAAAAGCGGAAAGAAGACACCAGAAGCACAAGCATATCTAAAAAAAGAACCACTCTCAAATATAACGAAAAACTTGAGAAACCTTTGTTTCAGGTAAACATACATTTTACTACAAAAATTCATGCATTCACCAATGTTGGACTGAAAAAGCGGTAATAAGAAATACGGTTCTATGGAAGGATGTCATAGAACTGTGGTCGTAATATTCATTAGTAACATCAATATGCGGTCAAAGGAATGAATACAGCCACAATATCCCCACAATGAAAATCAACATAATTGCTACACCGTAGATGTTTATGCAGACTCATATTTTTAGAAATGTTATTTTTATATTTTTATATTGTCTATGCTTAGATGTATCTATGCTTAAGAAGGAGAGAATTTGATATCATATTATCTAACAAAACCTTTCAGTGAAAAGTCGAATAAAATATTCAAATTTATTGTTAATATCTGGGAAAGCAGGTTGGAAATAGCAATCCCCGCATGGGTTATAAAGTATTTTCTATAGAATCGTCCAGATTACTTTATAGAGAATATTAAAAAAATTGAATATTAACGTAAAATTCTATTTTGAAACGGCTATCATGAATACGCACTCTTTCCTTTATTAAAACATCTTTCATTTATATGTATAATGGATTCTGGTGGGGTGGCAGATTATGTGTCCACTACAAAAGAGGGTCGGGACTCAAAGGAGGTTAAGAAACAGCAATATACAGCAAAACAAAATTCCTTCAAACGAAACGCTCGACACATGGTGCGGTCGAATGGTTATCATAGAGTATGAAGTTTTGAGAAATAATGTTTAATTAAAGGATGAGTGTGGCAAGTGCATATGATAAACGTATGAATAGAGATTAAACTTCGTGTTGTGGATTGAGTATAGCAAAGTATGATCTATGTAACTTGTATATCCATGATATTGATAGAGAGAGCAGCAATAAAAGAGACAGTCAGTGTATAATAACAATAATCATAGTAACGAGTAATATTGAGATAGAGACAAAGTGAAAGTGTGTCGCAGAACGATCTTCAGTGTGTTTAATATTTCGTCGTGTTTTCAGTGTTAAAAGTTGTTGTACAAATAAATTGTATTAATCATTCTTACGCATTTACTCACACATGGGACACGCGAAACATTTTTAATAAGTTGCTGCCCCTTGTATACACAATTTCGATCGTGGCCGACGAAAGTTCGCCGCTCCGATGGCGCTCTGAAAATTGCTGGCGCGCCAACATGGCCGGGGCCCCGAGCCCAGCGAATACGAATATCCCCGAAGCATTCGGGTAGCAAAGTTGAAAAATATGACAGGTCCACGGTGCCTCCATACCTATTCGTTCCCGCTCGCGCCGGCACAAGTATTCATATTAAATCTGCGGGCTTCCTCCTCTACAGGGGCCAGTGTCTCGGTTATATTACGTCCTTCCCACGAAAGAGAGATGCTTCCCGCGCGACATTATCCAAGTATCAAGAGCCCGGGTCGCACGTGTTCCCTACCTCCGGCGGGACAACCGGAGCGGAAGTAGCAGAGGAATGCGCATATATCCGGGTAGAAAAGGGGCCGAGCGCGCGACGTTGTCCTGTTCGTCTTAATGTAAGGCGGCATTACGACCAGCCACCGTGTTTTTGTGGTACCGTATTGTACGCGAAACATCGATTATTCGAATTTATGCATTCATCGTGTCGGTGGCGTATTATTTGACGTATACAGGTATACGGTAGCGCTTCAATAATAGACACGACTTGACAGCCGACGTGGAGTAATCTTGAGCGCACCTTTTTCTGGTACTGCTTTGATCGAGCAATTGTATGATACGAGACACTGCGTCGGAGGATCCTTTTATTTCGTTCAAACTTATTACTCCTGTACTCGACGGGATTTCTTTTAATAAATCACCGGGGGTATCGCGAATGAATGCTTTGCGCACGTTTTTATTAAGAAAATTCCATGAGCTTGGCCGATCGATATTTGTGTTTATTAATATTTGCCATTGTCAATTGATATAAACATAAAAGCATGAAATGTTGTAGAAGAAACAGGGACGAATTGTGTATCTCCTAATTGATACCAGCTGTAAAAAAAATCGATACGATCATACGATTATCACTTCTTGAAAGATTTAATGGTTCAACAATTTACGGAAAGCTACTGTAATTGTCTGGGATTGATAACAAATCGATGCAAGAACTAAAAATACTCGTTGCGTTTACACCAAAGCGTTCTTATAACTCCATATAGATGAACGAATAAAAATTGAAAAATTATCGTAAACTTTTGGCCAGTTATGTGCATATCACGTCGTGAAAGCAGCGGGAAAGGAAAAGTTGTATGAACATTTTTTTCTCATCTTGTTAGCTCACCGCTGGATACCAACAAGTACGTGCCAGCAGTGCTTTAAACCGGCGCTCGTGATATCGTTGTCAACTTCAAGGTATACGAACATATAAAGTGTGCTGTTGCTGTATGTAAACTGATGCGTGCTTTTATGATGTCTTTTGGCTTAATTAGCTAACGTGAATGATCATTAGTCAATGCAGAAAATGGAAAAATGACTAAAATAGTCATTAAATTGTTACAACACGTGTTTCTTCTATCTTTGTTTATGATTTACATTAGCCAAAAGATCTGCCCTTTTTACTTAAAATATTCCATCTCACAATTTTTTAACTTCCACATTTTCTACCGTTTAAATGTAATTAAAAAGTCCTTTGAAACGAAAAAGCTATTTAAGGGTTTAGAAACAGTTTAATTCGTTTCTTTTGCTTCTAGAGTGATGTCACTAATTTAAAATAGGATACTTTAACTCAGAAGATCCGACTAAACATGGTAATTAGATGGCGTGTCTTAAGTAGGGCAACGAATAATGTTTTCTGACGTGCTCGACTTTCTTAAAGAATCTTCTCGGCGATGAAAGCCGGATCAAAGTATCGAAAGGATCCGAGTGTTTGTAAAGGCCAGCAATGACGTACAAAGAAGCGTTCTAATAATCGCAACAGAGTGGATTGTTATCGAGTTATGGCGATCAAGCGAAAGAGGGCAACCGCGAGAAGAGAATGTTTGCGTTTCCGTTTCCACTGTACAATGGCAGTTTCATAAACCGTGTAAACTGCACGGTTTTATCGGGACGTAGTTAAACAACAATCTGTAAATATGGTCCGATACCTGGTTAACCGTATTTTCATGCGTTTTGGCCGTAAAAATTCCACTACGGATTGATAAGCAGTTATATTTATTGTAGAAAGGTGGCGAACCGATGGTTGGCTTCAATTCCCGGCTTTGATTTATAGCAACTGGGTCAGAGCCTAACCGCTCTAATCATCCGGGTGACCATCACCCTTCGGTCAGTAAGTTCCCTTTTCCGAACTTTTCCTTCCACCTTCAAACTGTCCACTCCCATCTCCTACCTCCCATTTTTCCAATCTCTTAACCCCTTAATGTGCACGCGCTAAACTAGCCAAACTGTGCACACTCGAGATAATTCGAGAGACAATAAAATTTACAATACAATACAAATTTTGATTATTTTTGTACTTTTTTAATTTTCTTGCCAAGACCACGCCCTCAATTGCTTTTTTACATTTAAAAAAATTGATTTTTTTGGCCGATTTTTTTTTAAACTGTGCATTAAGGGGTTAAAAAACGTTCGGCATTTGCCCAGAAGAGAAGAATAGACTCAGAATACAAGCAGAACAACCTAGAGCAGCACCCGGATATTAATAATCAAGTAATCGTAAAGAAAGGGCCATCATCTACAAGCGCTGAGACAATACGTAGCCTTTTGCTGAGTAGTAAAATTATTATTATATAATTATTCTATAATAATAATAAAATATAACTGGAGGCTACTTCGTCCGAGTTAATACGATTCGTTAACTAAGCACTGTTAGTCGAAATAGCATAAGTTTGGTGTGTTCCTCTTCGAAATCCTTCTCTCGTTCAAAACTAGAATCACAAAGAGGTTCTTGAAACTGTGAAATCAAAGAACGTACACGCATGATTATAAACGTCTAATTTCACCTAACATTATCCATATTCCTTCGGATAGATACACAAAAGTAAGAGGAACTAAGGGAACAAGTAATAATATTGAGCTATACGAGTTTCAAATCAATGCAACACATAGAGTGTAACCCCCTTCCTCCGAACTTAGAACAGCACAACGATCCTTATAGTCTGGTGAACTTGAATACGAAATAACGTGCGAAAGCAGGACTGTTTGCTTAGCGCGACGAAGAATTTCCGAGCGAAACATCGAGGCGACCAAAGTTCATAATAACACAGACGGATAACGTCGATTCGATGTGCCCGCGCGACTACAAGCATCTCCATCCTCTACCCCTTCTGAAAGGAAAGTCTCGCTAAGTGGATCTTCGTTACACAGGGGAGAGTTGTTGCTTCGTGTCTTCCAGATCGTGGGAGCTTAGCGCGACGGAGGACACGCGAGCAAATTCAATTCACCGGGGACAGGTTCGAGGGGGGAGGAAAAAAAAAAAGAAAAAACGAAGGGACACGGTTGCTCCCTCATCTACAGGACAGATAAAAGGATTACGTTCGTTGAATCGCCGACGCCTGGCGTAAATTGTGTTAATCACCGAAGTTTCACGGGACGGCCTCGCAACACGGCTACACGTCATTTCGTTACCGGGCACGGTAACGTTTTAATTATCGTGACTGCCCGGCCACGCCTTCTTTCCATTTCTTCGTCACGGTCTCGCGCTTCATCTTCGATCTTCGCGAAAGTTTGCGCCCCGCTCTCGTCCCGCGTAACTTTCGTCGACGGAGTCTCGGGCAACTTTCGACGAAATTAATTCGAGCTACGTTGCCCCGATCATGCGAGAAACGACGCGATATAGGGACGGGAACGAGGCCGATTCTCGAACGAACAGACATCGATCGAGGTTTAATCAGTAGGTTCAATCTGAAAGTGGCACGTTTTAAAGGTACACGAAAAATCTGCATATGATCATTCTTTCTGTATATTTTATAAGTACCTATTGCTAGAAATTATTTTCAAATGTAAAAAAAATATATACATCTTTCACCGGGGAATATAATTCTCGTTCGTGTTCTAGCTTTGTTATGAGATAACTCTTACTGCAAGAATGTTTAGTTTTAAACAGATTATAGCGTTGATAAGACGAAGAATGAATATATTCAATAATTAGTAGCAGTAAAATAAGTTGAATTGATTATAAAAAAAATTTTTTTAACAAATTACAGTTAATAATTAGTAATCACTGTAGCAGTTATTAAACACTGTTCATTATATCTTTTCATGAATATTTAAATTTTAATGCAAATACTAAAACCCTTTAAAGTTCAACCCCAAATAATGCTAATGCAAGCAAACTCACCGTTGATCAGAAATGACCCTTCATCCCCAATTTAAGTTGTTACTAAACATTGTTCATTACATTGGTTCATTAGTTCTGTAAAACAAGTATTAACACTGGAACCACCAAAAAGGAGTCAAAATGACCAATTTGTAATTTTTCACAAAAATTTGTAAATTCCCTGTGGTGCCTACACGTTTGCAATCTTACTATGATTTCTGCTATGATCAATCAAATTCGTTTCCCTCATATCGTATACGTTTTCATATAATTTTCAATTTGATCTGTTTATCGCAAATAACTATATCCCGTTTGTCGGTAGTTCTGCCGTTAAAGCCTCCTGAAACTCAATCTCAGTTGTCTCGGTATTCAAATTCAGCGTCAAACAGAAATCAGCATCTACAATTCGACTATTGCCAGACGTTATCGTACGACGTATTAATCCCGTGTTGCTTGTGCGATTGACCGGTGATCGCAGATCGCGCGTAATTATCGACTGCCGCGACACGTAGCTTTTCGATCGGTCTGAGTGACGTTAATTAACGTTTATCGTCGCCGAGGGGAGAAACCCCTTCGAACAGCTTGTGCCTCGCAAACTGTTGCTTTTATGGGTGCCTCACGCGTCCCTGATAGCTGTTCCCCTGCTCGCAGGATCCGCACCCTAGCCGCTGACACGCACAGGCCACATTAACCCTGACCCTGTCTCGAAACTTAGCTGCCTGCACACACGCGAGGGCCGGTGACCCCTCGCTCGCACGTTTATCAAACGCTGCGACGCTGTTCCCTATGCAAATTAATTATAGTGTACACGGGACGTTCGCCTAGGTGGAGATACGCGCGTTCCAGTTACGTGTGTCGATAAGACTTGACAGTGGTACGATTTAATATTCGTGGTGGATCTCGTTGGCTTTTTTTTTATGCAACTAAGAAACGTAAAGAAACGGAAGCTTGGTATTCCTATATGGAAAGCGAATAAGGAAATACAATACAATGCGATACAAAGTATCACGCGAGACACTCCCGGTAAAGCAATACCAAAGTTGAAGTGTGTGTAGCGTCGATTACAGAATTATAGGAATACTCGAATAATTTAATAATTGCATTTACAGTACGAAAAGATTCCAGTCCTCAGTTCAACCCTTTCGCTACGGCGGTCCAATCCTCTGAAGTATCGTCAGTGAACGGAAATTCGCGTCAGAAATGTGCACAATACGCGTGGTTTCTATATATACGTTTTTCCAAGTCTTAAATAACAACTGTGTTGAACAAAACAAGCATTGATCTAATCTAACAAGTATATTTACATTTTTAATCTGATAAGACTTACAAAAATTATTAAAATACAAAGTACATTTGGATGCCGCTCGAAGCGAAAGGGTTAAAGATAAAATTGTAATGTTTACTGTACACTTCACATTCAAGATGTTTTTTAATTTAATTTAATTAAATATTCACACTGTTTTCAAAACGGAGCGAAAAACTTAATCCGAAATTACGCTTTAAATCGTCGATCGTTATGAAATATCACTTTTCGATTGATTCTCGTTGAAATGCAGTTAATAATTTTACAAACGTTGCAGTACAAAAATTTGTTTAGAAAACGAATGTCACAGAATTATTGAACGCCTCGTGTTACACTCTTCGTGCATGAGTAATTCGTAGCTACTGTGTTCTATCATTAAAGTCACGACGAAATTGAAACTTTGACGAAGTGTAATCGATTTGCGAACACCGTATAATCGAAATTTTCCATAAAAGGAGAAGCAAAATTATCCTTTATGGTGCTTCCTGTCTATCGTTGATTTATGACAAATTGCCATTCCGCTGAAGTTACAAAGGATTTACGTTGACCTATGCTTGGTTCGATGATTCGAAATTTATACGTTAGACGAAGTGTAGCGACTGAGTTTTCAATCACGACGTAACCGCAATTTCCCATAAAGGGAGACACGAAACTATTAAGTAAGTCCCATCGTCCGCTTCATTCGCTGGTAACGATCCTCTTGAAATTGCAACTCCTTTACCCCGCTTCGTAATTCAAGCAGCAGAAATTTGTTAGTCATAATGAAGCTCGGAAAACTTTTCAGTTTAGCAGCACGATTAGGATTATCCATAACTGATATAACATTATATTACGAGATTGGAGGTACTATCACCTTTCTAGTTCAACAGTATTCTCCTAATTCTCACTATCGATCACAGAATTCTTCGTTTTAAATAACAATTACCATACCATTAAGTTTGTTACGGAATTGAATTTCGTTCAGACGATTTGATTCAAAAATTCCTAATTGATCAACTAGAAGTGCGCTCAAAATTTAACTTATACATTTTTCGTTCCGTCGATAATATTTTATCTATATATCAAAGCTTACGATAGTATATCGCTTATTGTTACTGACAATAACACATTGCACCAATAATCATATTCTCCTTTTCAAAACATCAGATTCCTTATAAACCTCTCAAAT